>JAQPPZ010017164.1:2490000-3090000 GCA_028583015.1 Wollemia nobilis
TGAAAGTACAGATAGAAGAATCCAAGAAAATCTTCAAAGATCTTGAAGTGCAAATAACCATGAAAATAGATGATTTCAGCAAGCTAGAAGAAGAGATTGTTGGTTTAATAATGCAGCTAGAAGAGATGAATAAGAAAATCAGTTGTTATCAAAAACATGAAGTAAGTTCTATGAAGCTGGATAAAATCATAAATGACCAAAGGCCTGTAGGCATCAAATTTGGTTTGGGTTTCATCAAAGGAGAATCATCAAATGGATCAAAGGCCAAAAATGTAGAATCCATAAAGAACAAATATAAGAAACAGGTTGATCAAGGAAAAACATCTCATGTAAGAGAAAGCAATAATACTAGGCACGAAAGGAGAATTGACAATGATGGATTCACCAATATCACACATCAAAGAAGAAGAAGACCTATAGCTCCTATGGCAACATGGCAAAGACCTTCACCCAGGTTCAATTATCTATTTTCTAGTTTCTGTTTTAAATGCAATGGCTATGGACATAAAATATCAGACTGTAAATATAATGTAAAACCAAGGAATTTCACCAGTAGAAATGCTTTTTTTCCTCTGATGAATTATACAATAGAATGTTATAACTGTCATAATTTTGGGCACATTGCAAGAAACTGTAGAAGTACATTTGCATCAAATCAGTATCAGGGAAGAAAATCTCAACCAAATAAGATGAGACAAAATAGAAAGCTTCCTGAAAAACATGCACAAGTTGTTGATAAGGGAAAGGCAAAACAAGAACCCAAAACTACTATCAAAATAGAGTGGAAAGGAAAAAAGTGACTTAAGGAAGAAAAGGAATCCTTAATCGTACAAAAAACATTTAAAGCACATAACAAATATGTACCATGGATACTTGATAGTGGATGCTCCAGTCATATGACAGGTGACAAACAGAAATTTGAGAAGTTACAGAAGTATGAAGGTGGTTCAATAAAGTTTGAGAATAATGATGGAGCTAAGATAGTTGGCAAAGGTTCAGTTAAAAATAGTGAGGGAAAAATTAAGTCAGAGGAAGTCTTGTTTGTGGATGGTTTGAAACATAACCTATTGAGCGTAAGTCAGATTTGTGATAAAGGTCATGAAGTAGTTTTTATGAAGCGGGGTTGTGAAGTCGGAAAAACAAACAGTGGAAAATTGATAGCAAACTGGAGCAAGGACATCTGGAAACCTGTACACACTCTCAGAGACTTCAAAGGAGCTTGTTTTATTGGACAAGAAGAAGAAAATTGGTTGTGGCATAAGAGACTCGATCATATCAGTTTTGATAATCTAGTAAAAATCACCTCAAAAGGGGTAGTGAGAGATATTCCCACCATCAGCAAACCTGCAAACAACATTTGTGCTTCATGCCAAAAGGGGAAGCAAACTAGAGTCACATTAAAAACAAAAGAGTACTACACAAGCAAACCTTTGGAACTAATACACACTGATTTATGTGGACCCATGAGAACACAAAGCATAAATGGTGACAAATATTTTATGTTGTGCATTGATGACTATTCCAAAATGACATGGATATTTTTCTTGAAGCATAAATCAGAAGCTTTTGATATGTTCAAGATTTTCAAAATCCAGGTTGAGAATGAAACAAGAAATAGGATCAAATGTTTAAGATCATATAGAGGAGGAGAATTCATTTCAGAAGAGTTTATAGAATACTATGAAAAATACGGTATTAGGAGACAGTTTTTAGCAGCCAGGACACCTCAACAGAATGGAGTGGTAGAAAGAAAGAACATGACAGTGCAGGAAATGGCATGGACTATGCTGACTAAAAGCAGACTAGCAGACAGATTCTGGAAAGAAGCAGTCCATACTACGATGTATATCCAAAATAGGTACATGCTGAGAACACATGAAAGCAAAACTCCTTATGAATTGTGGTTTGGTAAAATGGCAACAACACAATACCTTAAAGTTTTTGACAACAAATGCTACATCAAAAGAACTGAAGATAATCTTGGTAAGTTTGAAGATAGAGCAGATGAAGGTATTTTTGTTGGTTATTCGTCCAAAAGCAAAGCTTACAAATGCTATAACAAGAAGCTAAAGAAAATTGTGGACAATGTCGATGTTAAATTTGATGAAGGTAGAGAACGAGTAATTAGCTATGAAATGAACTACCCAATTTATGAAGAGGTTATTGAAGGAGATGAGGAAAACAAAATGGAAAAGATACAGAAAATTGACTCAGATGATTTAAGTTGTGATTCAAAAGTGGAAGAAAATAAGAAATTCAAAATAGGCAGCTGGCAAAAAAATCATCCTAGAGAGAAAATAATTGGAGACCCCAAAGTTGGTGTTCAAAAAAGAAGAAGAGTAGTAAGTAACTACTCTCTATTATCCAACATCGAGCCTAAAAATGTTGCTGACACAAGTAAATATGAAAGTTGGATGAAGGCAAAATGGTTTCCAACTTGGTGATGATCCCAACCTTGTTTGCAAGTTGAAGAAAGCATTATATGGCTTAAAACATGCACCCCGAGCATGGTATGCAAGGCTAGACAACTATCTCACCCAAAAAAGGTTTAAGAAAGGTATGGTGGATAGTAATCTGTAAGTCAAAATAGAAAATGGGCATCTTATTGTTCTTGTTGTATACGTAGATGATATCATATTTGGTAGCAGCAAATATGAGTCATGTAAAGATATAGCAAACAAGATGCAGAAATAATTTGAAATTTCAATGATTGGTGAACTTTCGTATTTCCTCGGATTACAAGTTAATCAAAATAAGAAGGGCATATTTATTTGTCAAGCTAAATATGTGAAAGAGATGTTGAAAAAATTCACAATGGAGGACTGTAAGCCAGTTAGCACTCCCATGACAACAAGTTGCAAGCTGAACAAGGATGAAAAATCTCCACCTGTTGATCAAACCATGTATAGATCTATGATTGGAAGCTTACTGTACCTGACAGCTACCAGACCAGATATTTTGTAGGTAGTATGCATGGTAGCACGATTTCAGGCTAATCCCAAGGAGACTCATGTGACAGCAATAAAGAGGATTCTTCGGTACCTCAAGGGTACTATGGAGTATGGGTTATGGTATCCGAAAGGTAAAGACTTCACCCTCATTTCGTATTTAGATGCATATTGGGCAAGGTGTGTAGATGACAGAAAGAGTACCAGTGGAGGTGCATTCTATATTGGAAACAGATTGGTCGCGTGGCACAGTAAGAAACAAGATTCAGTTTCTCTATCGACAGTAGAGGCAGAATATATTGTAGCAACAACATGTTGTACGCATGTATTGTGGATGAAACAAACCATGAAAGATCTTGGTATCAGCTTCAGTGAGCCAATATCAGTTAAGTGTGATAACACAAGTGCCATTAACATCTCCAAGAATCTGGTTATGCATTCACGCATAAAACACTTTGCTATCAGGTATCACTTTTTTAAGGAGAAAGTTGCGAAAGGTGAGGTTAAATTGGATTTTGTTCCAACTACAGAGCAAGTAGCAGATATCTTCACAAAACCATTGCCTAAGGAAGTTTTTGAGTACCTTCACAATAAATTGGGAGTGGTCACACTTCCCAAGAATTGACTAGCTACAGGGATCACATTCTCAGGGGGAGTGATCATGATTGTTGCTAAGTGTAATCAATCGTGCCTGAGAATGTTGTGCATGGACTCAGGGGGAGTCTGTAGTAGCCCTTTGGTATTATTATCAAAGGGGGAGAAGAATTATAGGAAATTGCACGTGTTGCCAACAATTCCAAAGGGGGAGATTGTTGAGCAATGTGCAGCAACAATATTGTCATTGTTGTCAACATAGTCAGATAGATCTGTTGATGCAGTGGACAAGAATTTCAAAAGCTATTCAGATGCAGAATACAAGAGTTCAAAGGTTATTCAAAGTATGTACAATGATTTTCCAAGAAGACCGAAGTGCCCCATTTGCAAAAGATCAAAGAAAAAGATAAGTAAGAAAAGTGTCGCGATATCGCGACATATACAATAGGTAGGAAAAACTGTCATGATTTCGTGACATGTTGGAAGAGAGAGAAGAAGCAGGAAAAACTATCATGATTTCGTGACATGTTGGAAGAGAGAGAAGAAGCAAGAAAAACTATCGCGATTTCATGACATGTTGGAAGAGAAAGAGAAAGCAGGAAAAACTGTCGCGATTTCGTGACATGTTGGAAGAGAAAAAGACAAGTGGAAAAACTGTCATGATTTCACGACATGTTGGAAGAGAAAGAGAAAGCAGGAAAAACTATCACAATTTCGCGACATGTTGGAAGAGAAAGAGAAAGCAGGAAAAACTATCACGATTTCGTGACATGTTGGAAGAGAAAAAGGCAAGTGGAAAAACTATCGTGATTTCACGACATGTTGGTAGAAAAAGAGAAAGCAGGAAGAAGTGTCATGATTTCACAAGTTCAAAGAAATAGAACAAGAGAAGTGTTGCGATTTTATGACATGTCACATTTTCAAGACTAAAATAGGAGAGAGAAAGTAGGAAAAGTGTTGCGATTTCGTGACATGTCGCATTTTCACGACTAAAATAGGAGAGAGAAAGCAAGTTTGAAAAGTGTCACGATTTTGTGACATGTCGTATTTTCATGACAAAATAAAGAGAGGAAGCATATGAAAGCAGAACTGTCACGATTTCATGACAAAAGCAGAAAGCAAGACTTTGAAAGCAGAAGTGTCACAATTTTGTGATAATAGCAAAGAAGTGAAGTACGGAAGCAGAAGTGTCACGATTTCATGACAAAAGCAGAGAAGAAGACTTCAAAGGCAGAAGTGTCACGATTTCGTGACAAAATTAGAAAGCAAGACTTTAGAAGCAGAAGTGTCACGATTTCACGATATGTCGCATTTTCGCGACTCAAAACAGGCAGGAAGGCAGAGAAGCAAAAGTGTCACGATTTCGTGACATGTCGCATTTTCACAACTTGAAAAGGGTAGGAAGGCAGAGAAGCAAAAGTGTCATGATATCACGAAATGTCGCATTTTCACAACTCAAGAAGGATAGGCAGACAGAATAACAAAAGTGTCACGATATCGCGCAATGTCTCATTTTTGTGACAAACGAATAGAGAAAGTGTACGGAGGCAAAAGTGTCGTGATATCGCGACATGTTGTATTTTCGTAGGCCAAAGCTAAGAGAAAGAGCAAGGAGAAAAAGTGTCACGATATCGTGACATGTTGCATTTTCGTAGGCCAAAGCTAAGAGAAAGAGCAAGGAGAAAAAGTGTCGCGATATCACGACATGTTGTATTTTCATGGTTGAGTTGATGTCGACGAAGACCGATTACAGTCGACTAAAATTAGGGTTTACAGTGGTCATGAAAGCCGACTAAGATTAGGGTTTACAACCAACTAAGATTAGGGTTTTCATCACAAGAATTTTGTTATAAAAGGAGGGTTGTTTGGAGATTTGAAGTGTTGTTGAAGTGTGTGAAGTTCGGTCATAGTGTGAAGAGAGTAGAGTGCGTGAAAGGGAGAAGATGATCATGAAGGTCGACTATATCAAAGCAAAGTGTGCGAAGTGATTACACAAAAAAAGCAGAGTGCACAGAGAGGGCAAAGGTGAAGAAAGACCAGTCAGGATCTTGCAAAAACAAAGGTGTCTTTCTGTCAATATTATAGATTCAAAATTGAAGTCTAGGTTGTAGCTTGGCATAAAGGGTTGGTGCTCCTTCTAGTAGTTGCTAGAAAATTAGGGTTTGGTACTCCTTTCTGCTGGTGCAGATAAATAAGGGGTTGGTGCTCCTTCCAGTGGGTGCTGGTAAATTGATTGTAAATTTGGTGCTTTGCAAAGGCTGGATTTGGATGGTTGTCCAAGCAGTCATTTTTGAGGAGTAGCCACATTGGTGAACCTTGTTAAATCTTGTGTTGTGTGATGCTCTTGTGTTGTACTTGTTGTATTTAGTAATTAGTTTTAATTGTTATTGTATTAAGAGCTATAAATTCAAGTTTAAAGAGCTACACTGATTCATCCCCCCTCTTAGTGTCATTGTAAGACTAACACCATTTATATATTAAGGGCAATGAACGAGCATAATTAATTTAATTTCAAAAACCCCTTCATATGTTCGAGAAAAAATAGATACATTCATCACATGCTCACATTTCAAAATCCCCTTCATCTATTAGGGAAAAAACATATACATTTCATCACATTTCCAAATGGCAAAAATCCCTTCATCTGTTGGGGAAAAAATAGAATCAATCATTGAATCCACATACATTGCATCCATCAACACATTTTTTTCATCACCATGTCTTCATGTCACCATATTTCAATCCATCAATCATTTCATCCAATATTGGTTCAGTCCATTCAAGCAAGCCTCGTATCTAGTAGGTTATTCTATAAACTTGGCAATTGCAGCGATGGTAATACATGCATTTGGTAAGATTAATAATCTACCATAAGGAAACTTGACCATGATCATCATCATTATCACTTCATCACGGATCACAATCACATTTGGCACCTCACATTTTGAGTGCAACTTTGCCAAGAATATTTTGCTCAAAAGAAGTCATTGATGTCCTTTTCTGTGGGGAAAGAAAACACAGATAATTCTAATCACAATAACTCATTTATTTGACCATAGTCATCGGATAAGGCAAGCCCGATAGTTTGATTGGTTCCATGTGGGAATTATCAAGACAGTCACTACCCGATCCCTTATGTTGCCTATGGCATCATGCATATTTCATACCTTGCATACTCAATTATGCCTATAGGGCATTTTATTCAACCGCATCGAATCACCCCAAATATGGGGCAACCACATTAGATTATGATTCTCCCATGATGGGATACATCTCACATGATCATGAAATCTACACTGGATAAATCCCCCTCTCAACCGTTGGGGCAAAAATGGTATCACATTTTACATCATTCATATCGTCCACAATCACATGGTATTATACACTAATCCCTTTTCCACCGTTTGGGCATAAACGGTATCAGATTTTACATCATTCATATCATCCACAATCACATGGTATTATGCACCAACCCCTTTTCCACCATTGGGGCATAAACGATATCACATTTTACATCATTCATATCGTCCACAATCACATGGTATTATACACCAACCCCTTTTCCACTGTTGGGATAAAAATAGTATCACATTTGCATTTCATGTCATTCATTCATCAATTACACAAATCCACCACATCATTCATTATTTGTACAAAATTTTCAATTGGCTTGTGAGATATATTCGTAACTCATTCACCAATTGAGGGGGTAAGCTTTGCAAAATTCAAAAAATTCTTTATTCTTTGGTCTTCAACATCAGTGCTCAAATCCAAAAACAGAGAGAAGCTATTTCTGTGCCCATAGCCCAAGCATGTGTCTTGTATTTTTGCACCATATTGTGTTTCATGCAACATGGTACAAAAAGGAGCATATGTAGACACCAAATTACAGCCATTAATCCCCCATCCTAACTAGCCCACCACCCACTTGTCCACCATACACTTTTCCCGCCTTCAAAAGACCCACTTTAGCCCTTTCCCACCATTTCCTAATCCAATTGGGCTTATTTTAATATTATTTTATATTTAATATAATATTTTATATTATATTATAATATATTTATTATAAAATATTTATTTATAAACCCAATTAACCATAGTTGTCCGATCCAATCTAATATCCACCATCCATCTTCATTAATCCATGCCACATCTAGAAAGTAATCTTAACCTTAGGATCTGATTTAATCTTAGCCACACGATTAAAAGTGTAAGGCTAAAACCCTAAGAAAACCCTAGGTTGGATTATAAATAAGGGTATTTTTAAATGCTCAAACCTTGGAACCTGGAGATTAGAAATTACACCCTATAGGGCCCTAGCGAAGTAGAGAGAGATAGAGTTTGAAGATCTAAAGCCCTAGCTATCCAACAAGACTTATGCTATTCCAACCATCCCCATTCATCCTCCATCACCATCATAGCCCCCATACATCCATCGCATTCGTTGCCACCCCCTCGATTTGTTTCTGTAGATTCTACCCTAACCCGTAGGCACCCTATAGAGCTTGTGAATCTCACTGTAGAGCTTCCAAAGCACTCACCAGAGCCTGCTATATTCCGTAGGAACTCTCCAAAGCCTGTTGCATCCTGTAGGTGCACACCAGAGCCTACGAAGCTCACGTTAGAGCCTGCCAAGTGCACATTCGAGCTTGCTACAACCATATAAACGTGAATCAGAGCCTTCTACATCACACCTTCTTTCAAACTATAACAACGAAGTGAAGAAACATCACAAGCAAGGTATATCTTTATTTGGTTTTATTCTGTTACATAATTTGTTGATTTTGCATACCGTTTTTCTTTATTTTTAGTTAGGGTTTACTGATGTCTAAGGGTCTCACACTGTGGAACCCTCACAGGTGTTATTAACCCCTTTCTTAGTTTTTATGTATACAGATCTACATATTCTACATATTGTTGAACTGTTGTTGAAGCTATAGTGGTCCGACATCGGATACCTGAAGCCCACTCATCCTGTTGGAAGCGAGGACACAGTAGTTGAAGACACTTTATTTTTGTAGCTAGGGTTTTGGAGAACCCTAGCATATTATAAATATTTGTATTAAATACTCATTGAGTACAAATTTTATCACAAGGAGTTTATTAGCTCCCCCTCCTGTTTATTGAATAAATCTATTCATTTTGTGCAATATTGTGTTTTTTTGGGTCATTTACATTCTTTCATTATTTAAGTGTCATTTTCTTGTCTTCACACAACTTTATGGACTCAAAATGTTCAACAAAATTTGTTGACCACATTATATTTTGGGAGAATTTAGTTTTTATCGGTCACACGTCTAGATTGTCGATCTATCGACTCTACATCCGAGCCATTGATCTTGGCATTGATAGGAAAAAGGACAATTTAGACTATCGTTAACATTTAGAGCATCAATTATCCTTCTTATCCATGGATATCCTAGCTCTACGTCCTAATTATCGGATCAAGTGAAACTTCTCGAGGTTTACCAAAGGGGTACATGGACATAAAAAGAGGGGAAAATTATTAAATTATCTTAAGATTTAACCTTAGGACTATAAAAGACTAATGCTTTGAAGGGGGGCAAAATATTTATTCTAGTCTTCTAGGGTATGTGAGGAGTCATGTGAGTCATGTTGTGGAAAATGGTTAGGCCTTCAAAGGACTTTATAACTTCTTATAGCTTAGGTTTATGATCTTAGAAAATGAATGCGTATAAAAGGATTTGGGAAAATTAAGACTAAGGTTGAGGAGCTATATTTAGAAATTATATTTTGGGCTTCTTAGTTTCATAAGTTGTGGGTCCAGTCCATAGATATGCTGGTCCTTTTGAACCCTTATATTTGGTGTAGATAAGAAAAAGCACTTTGACCCTGTTAGAGACTATTGTTAATTCTTGGATCACCGACTACCCCTCCTAGCCATCAATCTCTTGGCTATACCTCCTAACAATCAAATATTGGTGTAAATAGGACAAAATAACTTTAATTTGGTAGGGGGAGCTCTTAACCTTCAGATCACCGACTATCCCTCCTAACCATGGATTTCCTGGTTGCACCTCCTAGTTGTCCATATTTTTGAATATGACATAACCTACAACAAACCTTAGAGGGAGAAAAATATGTATAATCAAAACATAATTAGTATTGTCCCTATCGTTATGTCGACAAGGGGGAGCATAAAATTATAGTCCTAGTATTAAGACTTCGAGAGCAAGACCTTAGGAATTTTTTTATGTAAGGATATAAGATGAAAGGGGAAAGATTTATGGTAATATTAGGTTTTTGAAGGCATTATTTATGGTAATATGGAATGCTAAGAGGGGTAAAATAACATAGGAGTGGTCTAAGGTTTATGACTTAGGAAAAAATATTTGGTGGACCTTAGACCTAAAGGTTTATGAAGGGGAAACTATGAATGGAGTTCAATTTTTTAAGGATTTTTTGATGATGACCTTGGGGACTAAATGTTTATCATTGAGGGACTAAGACTCAAAACTTATGACTTTTGCAAAGGACTAAGACCTTGAGGACCCTTTTTGAGAACAAACATGCTTTTGACCAAGGTATAATTTTTCAAAGGGATTATATAGACATGACCATGGGCAAAAAAAAAAAAGCCTTGATATTGATGGCTTTTAGGGTTATTACAAAGATTTGAGAGTCACAAAACTTGGACTAGACAGACTTTGACTTGATATAACAAGACATACTAGACCCAAGAGATTTACAAGATTGTTCAAAATTTAAAAATAGGGATATTTTCCAAGTTGGATTACAACTCCAACAATGCCACTCAATTAGTTTCATCTCATAGGATGGAGAAGGTTTTAAAAATATCATCTCATAAAGTTGTGGCCTATTTCTTGTTATGCAAGTACAAAATAACAATGAAGGGGAACAACAATGTGAATTACAACTTCTTTTAGAGAAACATGCTTCTATTTTTAGGAACCTAAGGGTTTACCATCTTACCAATCCCATGATCATGCAATATAGCTTGTTCCAAAGAGTCTCCACCAAGCATTTGGCCATATAGATATCTACAAGTTCAAAATCCAAAATTGAGAAAATGGTGTAGGAATTACTTGCAATAGGATTTATTAGACATAATGTTAGTCCATATTCTTCACCAGTGTTGTTGGTTTGAAATAAGGATGGGTCATGGTAGTTGTGTGTGGATTTTTGGGAACTCAATAAAATAACCATCAAGGACAAATTCTCAATCTCAATAATTGATGAGTTTTTGGATAAATTTCATGGTGATCAATATTTATTAAGTTGGATTTATATTATGGCTACCATAAAATTAGAATTAGGGAGGAAGATATTCCTAAAACTGCTTTTCACACTCACAAAGGACACTTAAATTTTTGGCCATACCTTTTTGTTTAGCTAATGCACCTTCCAATTTCTAGAGTTTGATGAATGTAATATTTCAACCCATATTATGCAAATTTATGTTAGTATTTTTTGATGATATTCTAATTTGCACTTGTACCTAGGAAGAACATCTAAAACATTTGGATTAGGCCCTATAGATTTTGTCTAAAAATCAACTTTATGCAAAGCACTCTCTGTTATTTTGGCATGCAAGAAGTAGAGTACTTGGATCACATCGTATCAAAGGAAGGAGTTAAAGTAGTTCCAAAAAAATCCAAGCTATATAGAAATAGCCAAAACCTCAAACCCTTAAGGGTCTTTAGGGTTTCTTGGAACTCAAAGGATACCATCAAAATATTGTTTAGAATAATGAAAAAATTGTAGCCCCATTAACAACTATGTTAAGTAAAAAATCATTCATGTGGTTTTAACCAACAAAATAAGCTTTTTGGGATCTAAAACATGCCATGACATTGACTTCGGTGTTGGTCACTTTTGATTTTTCGAAATCATTTATAATTGAGAGTAATACTTCAAGTAGTAGAATTGGGGCAATTTTTATGCAAGAAAGGAGACCATTGGCATTCACTGGTAAGACACTATCAGGAAAAAAATTGGGCACTTATGAAAAAGAGATGTTGGCCATTTTGCATGTTAATAATAATTTACGACCATCCCTCATTGGACATCGTTTTTCAATAAAAATAAACCACCAAAGTCTCAAGTTCTTCTTGGAGCAATGGGTAACGACAATGAAACAACAAATATGGGTATCTAAATTGTTGGGATATGATTATGAAATCACATATAAAAAAGGAAAGAAGAATATAATGACTTATAAATAGGGCATGTTATGTGCTATATCCACACCACTTTCTTGGTGGGAAAATCAGCTCCAAGAAGAGATGATTAAGGATTTAATTTTACAATTATTGATTTAAAAACTCTAAGAAGACCTCAAATCATACCCTAGATATGTGTGGGATAGAAAAAACTTGAGATATCATGATCATCTTGTCATCCCTCAAAACTCACAAATGCAAGAATTCATACTATAGGAAATGCATGTCACCTACCATGGGATATTTCGGGTTTCTTAAAACTTATGAAAGAGCCAAGTGTACTTTAATTTGGAAGGGAATGAAGAGAGATATTCAAACTTTTGTGGTAAAATGTGATACGTGTTAGAGGATGAAAGGAGAAACTATTTACGCTCTAGGTATACTTCAACCTCTTCTAATTTAGGAACATGCATGAACATATATTTTTGTGGATTTCATTGAAGGGATGACAAGATATGAAGGAAAATAAAACATTATGGTGGTAGTGGATCATCTCATAAAGTATCTTCATTTCTATTCCCTATCCCATCCCTACATAGCCTCTGTAGTCACCCAAATTTTCTTGAACTCTATCTTTCACCTTCATGGTATGCCCAAATTTATTATTTTAGATGGAAATCCTACTTTGATCAGTCACTTTTGATAGAAACTATTTAAGTTGTAGGACACTCACCTTAAAATGATTTTAACTTATCACCCTCAAACTAATGGCCAAAAAGAGATTGTTAACAAATGCTTGGAATATAACTTCATTTTTTTGCATCAAAACATCCTACGTAGTGGGTTAAATAGATTCCTCTAGCCTAGTGATGGTATAATACTTCATATCACACAACCGCAAAGGTCACACCATTAAAGCAATATATGGTCACCCTCCACCAACATCTTCCTCCTACATTCTAGGAAGATCCAAATTTTAGGCAATATATACCACTATTTTTCAACATGCAACACTCCTTTGACAACTTAATAAGAATCTAGAATTGGCCCATAACTGCATGCATCAACAAGCTGATCAACACTATTCTAAGCAAACTTTAATGCAGAGGATATGGTCTTCTTCTATCTACAACCCTGCAAACAATTATCACTACCACTTCATGGGCATAAAAAAATTGTAGCAAAATTCTATGGTCCCTATTGGTTTTTACAATGAATTAGTTTAGCTACCTATAAATTGGGTCTTCTTCCCATTTCCAATCTCCATCTATTTTTTCATGTCTCTACAAATTAAATTAACATTACTTGAACTAGACAAAGAAGGATCCATCCATCAGTTTGGAGCCCAAAAAATTTTTAGACCAAAGATCATAAACTTTCTGTACCATCATTGATGTTCTTGTGCAATGGCATGGACTACAAATAAAATATACCACATGCGAGTCACACCATTAGCTACAATAGTAGTTTCCTCATCTTCAACTTTTAGGACAAAGCATTTTTATGGGGAAGGGCATGTTAGGACCCCATCCTAACATTACTAGGTAATGACATCTTTCCTAACATTAGGATCCCATCCTAATATTAATATGTAATTAATTGCAACATGCATGTGGCACTTGAGTTTCTTAGACAAACAAGACTATTTAATGTAACCATTATTAAGAATGTAACTATTTCTTTATAAGAGGATTCTATCTCAGGTCCACACTTGCATGTGAATATGACCCTTGAAAATTAGGATTAGGGTTGAGAAGAGTCTTTAAAAATTCAAGGGACATAGATGGATGTATCTATTTTTGCATATTTTATCAAAGTTCTACTTCTAAGGAGGTTTCCCACATGAAGAGGTCAACAATTTTACATTGTGGTTCCATTTTGATCAATAGATTTATCATATTTCCATCATATTACAATATTTATTTTCTCATTTTTATTAATTCTGTAATTTATTGCAATATTTATGTGGATGTGTTTATTTTACTTGGAAGGTTATTAACATTCATTAATTTAATTAAAATTTAAAATTAGTATAGGTCATATGCTTGCATATTATAAACATGACCAAGGAAGATAAAGCTCTTGTCAATCACTTATGAACCAAAGCCTAGATTGAATCTTGTTATCTAGCTATAAAAATTTAAGTGACTTTCAAAATTTAAAGATTTACCTTTTATGCTTAGTGTTAGTGTCATCAACAACAACAAGATTGTTGGGACCTCAGTATCCTAACCCTAAAATTAGATCTTAGCTTGGTTTATACTCCCCAAACTTTCATTGTCTTATTAATATTGGAGGAGCAAGTTAAGCAAATAATCTCTCAAAATTGTTAAATTTCACAATACTATTCCAAAAATAATAGAAGTAGCATATTAAATCAAACAATAAAAAAATTATTAGAGGGAAATAAAAGAGTGATTGGCACACAAAATATTAAGGATGCCCTTAGGCACTGACATAAATGACCAAGATAGACTACATTGATACAATGGATTGAGTGGTTAAGAGGCATAATACCAAATTCTCAATAACTAATTATAAATTACTTACCCCTTACCAATATCCCATTAGGCATAAAGGTATAGTAAATATTAACCATGACAAAGGTAAACCATGGGCCTTGTTGGTCAAGAGTCTGCCTAAGGATAAAATGTATGTATGCACCCTAGACCCAACCAACATTGAAAGGCTAAAGGAAATAAATGTCCTTCAAAACAATCTCTAGAGAGGGTTGGCTCCCTTGCTATTCTAAGACTTATATGAAGTTTAGGAAAATAAATTAATGAAAATTAAGGGAAATAACTAAAAGAAATGGAAAATAACTGAAATAAATGGTAAATGTAGATGTGAGCTAGATAGATAATGCAGGGATGAACTAATAGCAAGATTAACAACCTAGTTTAAACTAACAACATTCAATAGAAAAAAAATAGAAATTGAACTTAGATCATATAAGCACGACTTCCAATGGCATTCCAACATTCATTCTTCATTGAAAATCAAATTTAGATTCAGAATTTAATCCATCAATGACGATATAAATCTAATAGAAATGCAGAGCAGAAAGTATAAACATACACAAAATGATCAAGAATTCAGAGCCAAATAGTCTTTATATCACAACAAATGTTAAACTCTGAGAGTTTCCACAAGCAAATATCAATCCATCAAACTTATCAAGTTTTACAGTATTTATAGAGGATTTCACCCCTAAAATTTAATAAGCATTAAATAAAATGGTGGCAAGTCGGTGGCATGGTCGATAGTATTTTCTTCCTCGATAGCATCAACGAACCAATAAAATGGTGCCTCAAAAATCAGTGAGCATTTATAGCTGGTAGCATATTGGGACTCAACAAGAATCATCGATAGAATTTTCACCTTCATGGGTGGTGCCTCGAAAATCAGCAACATCATATAAGAGCGGATCATTTTGGGAAATGATGACATTTAATTTTGGCTACCCCTTGGTCATTTGTCAAAATTGGTCTTTGCTAGAAATAATGCTTGAAAATTTAATTTTGCTGCCCGAAAATCAATTTCACTAAAGAAACTACCCGAAAATCAATTTCGTTGAAGAAACTGCCCGAAATTGATTTTTGCTAGAATTTCGCTCCGAAAATTGCTTTTCGCTAGAAAAGTGCCTGAAAATAATTTTTTGCCCCAAAAATGATTTACGCCATAAAAGTGCCTGAAAATGTTTTTCGCCAAAAAAGTGCCTGAAAATAGATTTTCGCCAAAAAAAGTGCTCGAAAATGATTTTTGGTGGTACAACTTCCCAGAGCCATAACTTTTGATTCGTTGACCCGATTGTCTATTGTAATATATCATTGGAAAGATTGAGAAAGGATATACAACAAAAAAATATCTAAATATCATTTTGTCTATTTTTCATCCTCTTTTGGGACCTCTAAAATCTTCAAATTTTATTTTTAAACTTCATTGGCAAGATTTCTCGAGATAAAATCTTTAATATCTCTCAAACCGTTCAGGATATTGGGGTGATTATTTCACCACTGGATGCATTTCATACTTGGATGAGTTTAAAAATTTATTTTTAGTGTGGTAAAAATACCAACACTTATGGCGGCTCGTAAGGTATTTAGCTTGTCTGAATGCAAATCAACCCTAGGGATTTTATCCATTGGGCAATGGAGTCACAACAAAATATAGACACAAGAAAATACAAACAAAGAGAGTACCTTCCACTTTGAGTCATCCAGATATGATGATGCCAAATCATACCACTTTGTGCTCTCTGCACCTATTTATCAGTCGGTATATTTACATTATTTACACAAAATTTTATGACATGATTGGCATACTTCCACCACAAAATTGGTGTTTGGTGCCTACCCGATGTTTATGTAGTGTATGAACCAGATCTGATTGTACTTTAGTTGATATGTTAAGTCTGGTTGGCCTCTTCCCAAAGTTTACCAGGTTGCAAACAAGATGCAACATGGTAGGTTATCATGCATGCCAACACTCATACAATTAATGAATAATGTGGCAAAGAGATTTTCCACATGGGAGCCTTCTTCAAGTAATAGTTGTGGTGATGGATGGCCCCAATGTTGCCACTTTTGAGAGTCCATTGGCTACGGGGTCTTGGGTATGTGCTCCTCTAACTCCTTGATATGACAACAAGATTTTTCTGGTGATAGCCCTATTGTCAGGATCTCCTCAGGACCAACCTCCTAAGGAGGCATGCTTATTGGGTCTCGATTGAGTACTTGCATGCTATGCTTAGGGATACAAAAAGGGTGCAAAATTATGCCTTATTTGTACTCAAAGCTTATCATTAGAACATTCTCTTATTCTTGGTACTTCTCTTAAAGGAAGTTGTAAGCTACCATATTGTTCATTATTGAGGTAATACTTGCATATTCCTTCTGTCGATGCTGGAAGATATCCACACCTTGCACTTTGAACAGTTGTATTCTAAAATTTTGCATAGTTTATGATGACCATGATGGTGGGTATTGTGTGAGATGGACGAGGGTAGCAACCACTAGAAGAAGTGATGGGGAAGCGGGTTCTCTCCACTGCAACTTTCCTACTTGAAGTAGGATCCCCTTTGGCTTGTACTACCTCCTAAAAGACTTAAGGTAATCTATATTCCCTAGATTACTATAGGAGGAGGCTTATGTCCTAGTGAAAGCCCAAACATAGTACAAGTGGGCATGGGTAGGTGATAACCAAATTTCCTCTTGAATTCTCCTCCAACTCCTTCAAAATCAGACATTGATGTTTATTATGCACTCTAGAGGTGTCCTCGTGATTGTGGAGAGGTGGATCAGTAGTTGAAAGGGATCTTAAAAGCCATAAAATGTGTTTATGAGTGCTCTCACTAAGTCTAACCATGAGTAGATGCTCTTACACCCAATAATTTTATACCACTACAATGCCTTTACTTCCAGAGATAACACCAAAATTTTGATCATGACATATTTGTGGGTTATGCCATGGAGGGTCGTTAGAGCATCAACATCTTCAAGGAGCTTTCAGGACATTCCCTTAGTACCATTATATTTATTTAGAGTCTTCAAGGCACATTTGGGAATCTCATGTCAACTTTGGAGATTTAGAGGGCCAAGATCATCCCAACTAGGATAGCATATCTATGCCATTATAGTAATGGTCCTAAGAGATCACGGTCCTTACCACTGATTCAAAGTCGTAAGGTGAACATTCTTTTCTCTACTTGTGAGGTAAAGTCTACTCATCAAACATTGGGTCCTCTAGGGTGTCTTCTTTCAACACAAAAGGCATCCATTGGTCATGATATCTGTATCTTAAACTCAACGGAGTCACCAAGTAATTTTGCTAGATGAAGGCAAGCCAGAGATTCACCAAACTTAGGCTCCCTTAAAACATGAAGATTGTTCATCCCACTAGGTATTCCAAAAATTGTTGGTCAAGAGTCTGCCTGAGGATAAAATGTATGTATGTGCCCTAGACCTAGCCAACATTGAAATGCTGAAGGAAAGAAATGTCCTTCAGACCAATCTCCAGAGAGGGCCAGCTCCCTTGCTAATCTAAGACTAGTATGAAGTTTAGGGAAATAAATTAACAAAAAGAAATGGAAAATAACTAAAAGAAATGGGAAATATGGATATGATCCAGAGAGATAATGTAGGGATGAACTAACAACAAGATTAACAACCTAGTTTAAACTAACAATATTCAATAGAAATACAAAACAAAAATTGAACTCAAACCATATGAGCATGACTTCCAATGGCATTCCAACATTCATTCTTCATTGAAAATCAAATCCAGATTCAGAATTTAATCCACCAATATGCAGAGCATAAAGTATAAACATACACAAAATGATCAGGAATTCAAATCCAAAGAGTCTTTATATCACAACAAATGTTAAACTATGAGAGTTTTCACAAGCAAATATCCATCCATCAAACTTATCAAGTTCCACAGTATTTATAGAGGATTTTACCCCTAAAATTTAATAAGCATTTAATAAAATGGTGGCAATGGTGGCAAGTCAGTGGCATGGTCGACAATATTTTCTTCCTCAATAGTATCAACAAACCAATCAACCGATGCCTCAAAAATCAGTGAGTATTTATAGTTGGTAGTATATTGGGACTCAACAAGAATCATCAGTAGAATTTTCACCTTCATGGGTGGTGCCTCAAAAATCAGCAACATCGTATAAGAGCGGATCATTTTGGGAAATGATGACATTTAATTTTGGCTACCCCCTGGTCATTTGTCAAAACTGGTCTTTGCTGGAAATAATGCTTGAAAAATTAATTTTGTTGCCCAAAAATCAATTTCGTTGAAGAAACTACTTGAAAATCAATTTCGTTGAAGAAACTACCCAAAATTGATTTTCGCTAGAATTTTTCTCCAAAAATGGCTTTTCGCCAGAAAAGTGCCAGAAAAGAATTTTCGTCAGAAAAGTGCCCAAAAATGATTTTCTCTAGAAAAGTGCCCAAAATGGATTTTTTCCAAAAAAAAGTGCTCGTAAATAATTTTTGGTGGTATAGTTTCTTGGAGCCATAACTTTTGATTCGTTGATCCGATTGTCTATTGTAATATATTTTTGGAAAGCTTGAGAAAGGATATACAACAATGAAATGTCTAAATATCATTTTGACCAATTTTTTATCCTCTTTTGGGATCTCTAAAGTCTTAAAATTTTATTTTTAAACTTCATTGGCAAGATTTATCGGGACAAAATATTTAATGTCTCTCAAACTGTTTAGGATATTAGGGTGATTATTTCACCACTGGATGCATTTCATACTTGGATGAATTTAAAAATTTATTTTTAGTGTGGAAAAAATTCCAACAGGCCCATCATCCATTTATATAATAATAAGTATATTGCACAAGGATTAAACATAAGCTTACACATTATTATGTCATATATTGTTGGCCTTGGCCAATAACATACTTTACAACTTTCAATAACCCCCATATCTAAATTGAGAATCCAATGAGATAAAATATTAATGAAAATAACATATTCACCCCTTAATTAAAGCTCTAATGGGCTAGTTCACTCCAATAATTAGAGGACCCTTTAAATATACCTTGTCATCTAAAAGACTACCTTCTGTCTTCTAAACCTTTATCTCAATCTTCTATAACCTCACCAAAAAATTATTTGTAGGATGTCATTCTTGTTTATAGTATCTACAAGTAGGTATTGACTACTATTAAGAATTACACTTGCCCTTGGCTTGTTGAACTTTAGCCTTTGATAATGTTTGACATCCTTTGTATGATCCCATACCTAAGAAGAACCACCATGGTTTATCATAGACATTTAGAAGTGCATAAGAAGAAAAAATGGATATTTAAGGATTATAAGGATGTGTTACTTTATATAAATTGGAACAATATAAGCCACTAGTCCAATAATCTAAAAAGTGATAGAGATATTTGCAAGGACTATATTGACACTTTTTGCATCATCCTTCACATTGCCTCGAGAAGATGCAATATTTTCTCATAAAGCTTTGAGTTGTAAAACATAGTCCTCAACATTATTAAAATATAAAATCTTGATGGAATAAATCTTCAATGCTAACCTATTTACTTCTATGACATTGAATTTTTCAAATTATTCTTTTAGCAACATTGGTAGGATAATCCTCTTATCTAGGTTTAATTAACATTGTAAATAGAACTAGGGCCTTCTCCTTATTATGTGTAAAATATTTCTCATCAAGGCTTTTTGTTTCTTCCTCACTAAAGATTCACCATAGATTATTGATCCTCAATAAACCAATCATATAAAATGTAAAAGTATAATATTTTTTCCTATTCAAGCAAGTAACATAGTCCAATGGATCCATATCATTCAAATGTGCCATCAACAATGTAGAAGGTCCTTGAATTTATGTCACCAATGTGTAGGGATCAAATAATCACTTGAACTAAAAAAGGGATCAAAATATTTCTATGTAAAATAGTTATGTCCTTTGGAGGTTTTGGCCTATAAGTGGCCCAAATATGAAAAATAAATTCATCAAACATTAGTAAATAATGGAGAAACTAAAATGATAGCAATAAGAGGAAGTATGTTGTTGTATAACCAAGGCTAGTTTTGAAAACTAGGCACTCGACATTGCCTTTAAAGATGATAAGAAACCTCCAACTAGATGAATGAGGGGATTTCTATTCCAAAATAATGCCTTGGTAGAAAAGAAGAGATTGTGGATTGGGTTCTTGACTTGTCAGTAGAAAGACTTATGTGCCTCTATACCCCATGCCTTAGTGAGAAAAAAGGAGCAACCTCATTAAAGAATACACCTATATATTACACACATGTGTATGTAGTATGCACATATGTGCACATACTAACAAACACAAACATGAAAATATTCATTTTCTCTTTCTAAACAACATGCTTGTAAGTAAAAAACACAACCTCCTCTACAAAAATCCTTACATGCTATTCCACTGACCAATATGTACCCTATTTCATGGTGACCAATATGGTCTACATTGCTTAGAGTTAGATCTAATATTCAATCCATGCCAAAGAAAAATGTAATAATTTAATAGGATGAGAAGGTTTGTGCTCAAACCCATTACCTACATGAAGGGAAAATAATGTATATGACCTTTAAACAATAGTATTCATGCCCATGATATGTTACAAAGTGATCCTTCCTTGGATAATACCTTGTTCATGATAAAGAGGAAGAATTATACCTTCACCATATAACACATATTGAATGGCTACTTACATGAATGGAACACAAGGCATATGCAAAAGCAATTTTCCTACCAACCAATATGAAATTTTTTCAAGACAAGAATGGTGAATGCAAGGGTATTTAGATTTTCTTACAAGCATTTTCATCATAACATAATAAATAAATTGATGTGCCATGAATTGATCTTTAGAAACAAAAAAATTTAGCATCTATAATGTGTCAATATATTGAATGGAAACATGTTGATTCAAACTTTAAATATGATTAATTCATTCACATATCCAAACAAGATAACATTGAACATAAAAGATAATTTGAAAATCCTTAATCTTCTTTATACAAATTTACCTTGAATATTGAATTAATAAGATCTTTATTTTACCTCTTACATAAAAAATGATTATGAAGAATTCACCCTTGTGATTGGATTAAAGGAGGCTTTGAAAAATATTTTATGCAACCAAGTTAGGATGCTCCATATTAACTCTGATACCATGTTGGATTTACCAATACTTTGTTGAAAAAATAAATAGCACATAAACTCAAACCATAAATAAAAATATTAGAGATAATGGAAAGAGTGATTGACATGAAAAATATGAAGGATACCCTTAGAAGCAGACATAAATAGTGAAGATAAGATCACATCAATACAATAGATCGAGTGGTTGAGGAGTATAAATACTAAATCCTTAATAATTAATTACAAGTTACTTAATCCCAATTGAACTTAATGAAGAACATTCTTACAAATTGAAAGTAGATTTCATGAAACATCAAGAATTAATGATTTAATTTATAAGGAAATCTAAGCTTTGTGGATGGCTTGGATTTTCAAATGGATTTTTTTTTGGTCAATGGTTTTTACGTTCATCACATTACATCTACAAATCAATTATTAAGATAGTAAACACAAATTTCCTTGGTTTTAATGCCAATGGCAATTATACTTTGGAGGTGGTACAATAAATTAAATATTAATAGAAAAATTATGTTAAGACTCTTTCAAGAAATTTAAATAATATAGATGACCTTTCAAGCCTTTGCCAAATGGTGCCTCTATGTGTTATGAAAAGTTGGTAGATAATTGACTTTGAATAAGCCTTGTAAGTAGATTGAATATATAAAACAAACTTATTTCCTCTTGTAGTAATTATGGTTAATATGAGCTCAGTCTAACTCTATAGCATTTAATAATATCCTAAAACCTAAACTCTCCCTTTACAAGTCTTTTTCTTGAAGAATTTTCTCATATTATTTCTCTCAGTAAGCTACATAAGACTTGAGAATTATAATATGACTATAAGAGGTCGATTTTTTAACCTATTGCATCCTCAAAACCTACCAATCACCAATCTCTTTTTTTGTTGCAATTCCTTTCATTTATTCTCTTACTTATCTTTCTTATGTCATCCCTTATTATTACTAGTTTATCAATCTACCATGGCCATCCTAGAAGAGGTATTACTTGTAATTTAGTTTTTATTGTATATTTCTAAGTTTTAATTTTGAATAACCCAAGTTATGTAATATGAATTGTGAGATTTGACCATTTAGATGTAAAATTGTAAGAATAAATGCAAAATCTAGTAGTATATAGAAGAGGAATCAAGAGGTAATGAAAAGATGATGACCTATAAGCTAAAATTTGAATTGTTGGAATATGTGGTGGTCAAGCATATCTTGAGGCCATGACTGAATTTTGTACTTTTACTATTCATATTTATCCTTTGGGCTCATGTAAACCTTGAAAAAGGTGTTTTTGTTATTTTTTTGTATTATTTATTCCTTAAGGTTAGTCTAACAACCTTGATCTAAAGGCAACTTATAATTAGGTATAAATACCCTTTCAAACCAACCATTTTTTTATTGGTTGGAGTGTAATTTTTATTTCAATTTAGTGATATTACTTGGTGTCCATGGAACCCCATCATATTTTGTGTTCTTTTTATTCTTTGTATTCCTTTTATAAAAAATACTAGGTAATGTTTTCATTTGTTTCTGGAAACTATTGTGAAATCAAACATGGTATTAAAGGGGGTGTGGATCTCTATTAATCAATTTCTTATGTTGACAGGTAGTTTTCCTTTCACTTTTATCAAGGAAAAGTTTTGTTAGATAAAACTAAGAAGTTTTACTTTTGATGGTTGATGGCATAAATGAAAGAAGTTTTTTTTATAAAACCCTAGGTGGAATTGGATCATGAGGATCTCATTGGCATTAATAGATTTATTCCAAGAGAAGCATTCATTTATAGGTTTCTTTTTTCTCTCATTGGCACTTAATATTTTTTTATTTTAAAGTTTATAACTAGGTATATGCCAGAGTTTTAGGATTGGGTTTTTTGAGTTTTTTGAAACCTCCTTTATATTTTATGAATTTTTCCAAAAAACCATTTCCTTTTCTCTTTTGGATTTTTTTGTCTAATAGAAGCATAGATGAGAGGATAGACTACTTAGCTATAGTGAAAACAAAAAACAAGAAGTTATTTTTTTTGTACAGATCCCTAGTACTAAATACATTATAGGTAAGATTTTGTGCTTAGCAAACACCTTTGAGCCACTTGATAAAGTTCCAAAAATGGCCCAAAACATTTTTTGTTTCACTGGTGTGAGAGAACATCCGGATTGGTTGTGTTTAAGAAAATAATTGCATAGGGAAAACTATGATAGATATGGAAAAACAATTAATATTACTTGAATCTTTGCAAAATTTTAAGGGGGTCCCACTATTGAAACTGTAATTTGATTCATGGTCAAGGTTGACATTGTGCAATGTATTGGATAGACCTAAGGTCATTTCACTGTACAATGTATAAATTATTTATAATATATTAATATGTAAGCCCTATGGACCACCATTAAACTTGTTATGATTAAAACCTCTCTATAACTTGCAATCAACCTAAAGCCCTCTTATTATGTTGGATTAGGTTAAACTTTATTATGTAATTTATGTTTGGTATTACTATAAATACCCCTCCCACTCCTCTTTTAATCATTGGAGTATCGTGTAATATTATATAAATATATAGTGTCTATTTATGGTGCCTATAGGTGTACACCATCTCTCTCTTTCTCTATATCTCTTTTGTCCTTTTTCCTTTTGAATAAGTTTTGAAAGAATGTTTTTCTTCCATTATTTATAGAACATATTGTGAATTTCAACATGGTATTCAAGAGGGTGTTAAGTGGCATTGATTGGTCATGCAAAAAGGTATTTTGATATCTTTGAATTTTATTCCAAGAATTAGGATGTTTTTATTAAATATGTTCATTGAGATTCTATCTTTAGATTCCTTTGCTTGAGGATTTTATAGCTACCATTGGATTGAGGATTTTCCATTGAAATTCAAATTTTTAAATATATGTTTCCTATATTTATGCTTGATTTAGTGCCCAAAGGGTTTGTAGTGTGTAGTTTCCTTATTCACAAAGAAGAAGTATGCTTCAATTCACCTTGTTGGTCAACCACTTTTTCTAGAGGGAAGGGGTTGAAAATGCGTTGTTGTTATGGGCCTGAGTTTGACTTGCACTATGGGAGTCTTCTAGTCAAACATGGTAGTGTGTAGGAGATAGATTACCTTTTTGGAGGTCTATTCCAATATCCTAACACTGGCATAACATGGTGGTTTAAGTTGTGTGTTGGAAAAGAGAGGGCATGAGATCAACTTGTGTCCCTTCCTTATGCATTCAATGAGGTACTTGGTTATCTATGTGAGACTGGGACCTCTAAGTATCATTGCATGTAGACATATGGTTAGTAAGAAATTTTTGGGAATGTAGGATTATCAATTTGAATCATGATCAAAAGTTTATGTTCTCTCCATATGGGAAGGATGGAGGCATATGAGTGGAAGGTGCCTTCCCTTGTCAATTGTGGGTGTAAAGACTTAGCTAGGGAGCTATGTTTAATACTAAATATACCTTAATTTGAGTCTCTCTTATACCTATAATTTTTTTTTGTGTATTTTACATATTCTAGCCCAATGATGACTAACATAGTGACTGACATGGCCTAATTTTATGTCATGCAAACCCCATTCTTGTATATTTATACTAGATCAACCAATTAGATTAATGTAAGTGTTAGGAACTAGGTATATTTAAGGATCTAAAATGGCAAGAGGTGGTTTTTTTTTTTATTGGTTAAAGAAATTAGCACATATATAACGGATGGGTTTCATCAAGGTCCCAAAACCTTAATACAAAATGGCATCAAATACCAGAAAGGACAAGAAGCAATAGGTAAGAAATAGAGCAGAATTACAAAATATGAGGCAGTCCTCAACCTACTGAAAAAAGGTACAAAATTACAAAATTTAGGGTTGTCCTTAGCCTACAAGAAGAAAAGAGGAACATAGTCAAAATACTAAAAACCACAAAAAATGTAGAGAAAATCCACATAACCGAACAAAAAAAGCCATCAGAAAGCACTCAGGTCTCAAAAATAGTCTTAACACAGAGATCTTGGAGGCTCTAAGAAAAAATATCCAACTCAACACCATTGTCTTTAGTAGGGATGTCCTCAGACTTGACAGTCATCTTATTAGGATTTGCAGTAGGCACACCTTCGACCTCTTCAGTGAATGTTTTCCTAAAAAAATAGATATTAAGGGTATTGCATAGATCAATAAGTTGAGCAATGTTGTTTGAGATAGATTTGATAATATACGCCTACAAACAGAGGTCAGGGTCATCCTTAGTCTCCTCATCAGAATCAATGACCAAAGACTCTTTTTGCTTGGCTTTATTTTTCAGATGCGCTTAGCCATGAAGTGGCTTTTGATAAGGTTCAAGATCAGGTTTGGTATCAAGATTAGGAGAAGTGATTCTTGGCCTTTTCCTTAATATTATAATATTTTCAATAATTTTATATTTTTTAGCAGACAATTTTAGAGCACTAGAAGATTGGGGCATGGTTTTGGAAGAGTTGGGCTTCAGAGGGCTCTGCTTAGGTTTTGGGGGAGGGGTTAAGAAAACACATTCAAGGTAGTGAGTTAGCCAATGTTTGTAAAGAATTTTGAAAGTCCCATGGTGTGAGGGTAACTCAGACCCAATTTTCTCTCTGGCATCCTCAATAGTATGACTTATGGAATTAAAATGAAATTGAGGAATATTTACTACCCTAACATTATAGAAATGATTGCAAAAGGAAAATTGAAAACTACATAAGGGCTTATCTAGATTCTCCATGAAATCCAAGGTGATATTAGGGTCCTCCCCCTTGAATTTATGGAAGAAGAGAAGGAACTTTCTATCCACCAAGAATCCTTTAGCAATGGAGTCGATGCACAACTTAGATGACTCAATAAAGGTATTCATTATGACAGAGCAGAGATAAAGTAGCAGTAGGGGAAACTTCAGAGAAGAAAGGCTCTAGTAGTGGAATGGGACGTAGGCATTATGAATAAAAATGGTGAGGAGAGTTATTTTAACAATGCTCTTCCAGCAAATTCAATACTCATACCGCAAAATAAGCCAACACATTCCAATGCAATATTAGATAACAAGGTAGGTCTGATCACCAATATAAATTATGAGGAAATTTGAGAAAAGATCCCTAAAAATATAAAAATAGAGGAAGATACCGGACCACAAGGAAAGCCATGCTGGGGGTGATGACGTGGAAGGATGAGGTGGAAAGGTGGAAATATGGAAGCATGGGAAAAATAGGATTTATGAATTAGGTGCGACCAAAAAATATGGCACCAAGGAAAATGGGAAACCAACAATAAAAAAAAACATACGAAAAAGACTAAAATTCTACCTTGAAGGGGAGAAATCGATAACCAAGATTGACATTGCAAAAAACATGTGAATCCCAAGATATGATATAACATGAGGACTAGAAAAAAGGGATTTATGGCACTCTGGAATGAGAAGAATAATGAACGAGGCTGACGTGATCCATGTCAGTAGTAGAAGGACCTAAAGTCAATGAATATTTGTCAATAACATGGATGAAAAACTGAGGAGGATCAGAAGTTCAGGTCATCACCTCATTTATAGTAGTGCCAAAATTGGCTAAAGCATCTGTAGCTTTATTGTTCTCTCTAAATGTATGCTAGAAAATGATGTCTTGAAACTATTTACTTAGGATTCTAGATTCTTCTATGCAATTTCTTACTTTCCACGAGGGGATTTTGGTATTTTTGAGTTAATTTATGGTGGTCAACGAATCACCTTCAACCAGAATTCTATTGGTCACATCCTTTGCCAATATTAGGCCATGCCAAAGAGCTCGAGCCTTAGCAATTTTATTTGATTGAATCCCAATAAATTTGGCATAATCAATGATAACCTTACCTTGACTATCTTTGAGGACACCACATGCTCCTGAATGGCCAGGGTTGCCCTTATCAACACCATCAAAATTTAGTTTGAGCCATCCTTATGGGAGAGGTATCCAAGAAGTGTGAATTATGTTGTACTTGGGGTGCGTGAAAGATTTAGTCACAATAGAGAAGTTGAAAGACCACCCCACAGAGGTTTCAAAGGAAGAAGGGGGTTGGGAAGGTAAGGGGCAAAGGGAAGCATTCTCAATAGCAAAGGAGTGAATTTTGCTAAATATAAACTCAGAGCTCTGACAGGAGTTAAAAAAAACCTCTGCCATTTTGCTCTAACCAAATATACCATAAAAACCGATGAAGGGAAAACTACCACATCATCTTGAGGTACAGGTTCCTAAAGGGATTAGGCCATTGAGTTAAAATATCAGGAATAGAACAAGGGACAACCCAAGAAATATGGAAACACTCAAAGAGCCTGTTAAGAATGGAAAAAGCAAATGGGAACCCAAGGAAAATATTGTGGGGGTATTTCCAATCAGAAGAACAAATAAAGCATCTATTGGTATGGGTAATCCTCATTTCAAAAAATTGACAATGGTGAGAATTCTTTTATGAATTGCAACCCAAGCAAATAAGACAATTTTAGGAATCAACAATTTAAGTCAAACAAGATTAAAAGGTGTTATTGGTGCCACAAGATGTGAAAGAAATTTGTAAGTAGATCTAATAGAAAATTATCTTGATTCAGTAAGGTCCCAAAACAACTGATTTGAGAACCTCCTAGAGGGAATGATATGAGATCTTAAAAGAAGCTATAGTTGACTGGTCTCATTCAGATGATGAGAAATGATGAGATGCTTCCAACATTTTTTTCCATTCAAAGAACAGATAAAATTTGAAACTTTGGAGCCACATGAAATATCACTATAATCCTTGAGGATAACCAGATTGTGATGATTTATGAGGGGTTCATCAAGGATCCATTTGTCTCTCTAAAAGTCAATTTGTTGTCCATTACCTAGTATCCAGCGAAGGCCCTACTTAAGAAAATATCTGACCTGCAGGATGGATTTCCAAAAACAAGACCCTCTAGGGGACACATAAACACTAAATAAATTAGTGTTCTACAAGTATTTGTGATGGGCAATAGATATACAGTCAATTTTATCTTCTAAAATTAATCTCCAAGCCTATTTGGATAGAAGAGTTGAATTAAAAAGGTGAATCCTCCTTATGCCAACCCCACAATAAATTTTTGGTCTGCAAACTTTGTCCCAAGCCACAAGATGAAACGTAATTTTGTTTTTAAAACCTGATCAAAGGAAATTATTTTCAATCTACTCTATTTTTTGACAAACTCTACTAGGAACTTTGAAAACTGACATGAAATATATAGGTATATTCTAAAGAGAGGCATGAGTCAGTAATTTTGCCATCTTGAGATAACATATTCTCTTTCCATCCAACTATTTTATTTTGGAATATTTCAATAACGTTATTCCACATTGAGGCATCAGGATACCCTAAAAATAGAGGAAGTCTAAGGTAAATGGTAGGGAATGAAGCAATTGGACATTCAAGAATAGAAGAAATTTTGTGTTGTCTTTGAATGGGAGTGTTTAAAAAATAGACTTTGCTTTTATGGAAATTGATTTTTTTCCTAGTTGCATCTTCATATAGCAAAAGGATGTTCTTGATAACATTTTCTTCAAAGACAAAAGCTTTGGTAGTAATAATAGTATCATCCACAAAATTTTGGTGAGAAACAGGTCTAATCTAGGAAGCTGCTCTTATCCTTGACAGGAGTTCAATATTACACACTGCTTTAACAGTTCTCCCTAGAGCTTCAAAAGCAATTATGAACAAAAAGGGAGACATGGGATCTCCTTGACATATGCCTCTATGACTTGGAAAGTAACTAGCCATGGACCTATTAACAAGAACAAAAAACCATGGGGTAGAAATACAACCTTTGATTAGATCAACCCAATCAAGGTGGAAGCCAAACATGATAAGGAAAGACATAAGGAAATACCAATTTAACCTATCGTAAGCTTTGTTCATTTCTAATTTCACAATAAATATAGGCTATTTTAATAGGTGAACAGAGTGAAATGCTTCATGGATAGTTATGACACCATCAAGAATGGATATGCCCTGAACAAAGCACCCTTGGTAGGAATCAATAATGGTAGGGAGGATATCTCTTATCCTATTAGCAATTTCTTTAGTGAGGATTTTATAAACCAAATTGCATAAACAAATGGGGCTAAAATCAGTTATGGATTTGGCATTGGAAGTCTTTGGGATAAGGGTAATGAAGGTAGAATTAAATCCATGAGGAATAGATTTAGCAGATTGAAACTCTTTAATTGTAGAGCAGACATCAAAACCCACAATATCCCAAAAGGTTTGAAAAATTCACAACAGAAATCTGTCAGGACCTG
Organism: Wollemia nobilis; assembly: GCA_028583015.1. Classification (NCBI taxonomy): domain Eukaryota; kingdom Viridiplantae; phylum Streptophyta; class Pinopsida; order Araucariales; family Araucariaceae; genus Wollemia; species Wollemia nobilis. Next base: position 2,519,629 of record JAQPPZ010017164.1, read on the forward strand.
GGGATTTATCAAGATGCATTGCAAATAGAGCAGAGTGGATTTCCTCATTAAAAAAGGTGCTAAGAGTTTAGAATTGACATAATTGGAAATAATATTAGGTATGTGATGAAGCATGGAATTCATAGCAAGGTTGGAGGGTGTCCTTTATTCCCCAAGGAGATCTATGAAATAAGAAACAACTTCATTCCTGATTTCATGAAAATTAGAGGTAATGGATCTATCAGCTCTTGATAATTATTTGATCCTATTATGACTTCTATTCCTCAGAGTGGAAGCATGAAAAAACTTGGTATTAATGTCTCCTTACTTGAGCCACAAAGCTTGTGATTTATGTTTCCAAAATATTTCTTCATGAGCTAAAATTTTATGATAATTAACCAAAATACTTCTCTCTTCAGCCCGAACTTGATCATCACAAAGACCTACTTGAATTTTGCTTTCAATAGAAAGGGGTTTGTCTTTAAGGGATTGTTTAACTTTAAACACGTTGACAAAAAATTCCATATTCTATATTTTGAGGTTATTTTGGACATTCTTTAATTTTTGAGCAAGGCAAAATGAAGGAAAACCTTGACCAATTTGTTGCCACTATTGAAATATTTTGAGTTTTAAATCAGGGTGTTGAATCCACATTGACTCAAATCTAAAAGATCTTCTGAAAGGGCTATCTTGAATGATATCCAAAATAAGAGGACTATGATCAAAACCTATTTTTGGAAGAGAGAGAATATTAGTATCACCAAATAATTGGAAAGCTTCTTGGGACAAGAAAAATATATCTAATTTTACTTGGATGAGCTGATTTCCAGATCTTCTACTGCTCCAAGTGTATTCTACATTTTTGAGCTTGATGTCCATAAGGTTGTTGGTATTAACAAAGTCCAAGAAATATTCAATACTTATTTCAGTGCATACTAAGCCCCCAAATATTTTTGAAGGATAAGGTGGTGTGTTGAAGTCACCTTCAAAAATCCATGGGACACTGTGGAAGGAGTCTTTGATGCTACTAAGCATATTCCAAAAAATAGCTCTCTCTAAAGAATTATTTGGAGCATATATGTTAGATAGAGTCCAACATATATTAGAGTTACGCTCTTGAAATTTAACGTTGATGATTATTTCACTGGAATGAACCAGGACACTGTCAAACTTTCTTGGATTCCACAGAACAATGAGTCCCCTAGACACACCTCTAGTAGGGTTAAAAACAAATTCTCCTCTGCTCAAAATTTTGTGGGCAATTGAAACAAAATTTTTTGGATCTAATTTTGTTTCTTGTAAAATGATAATAGTAGGATTTATTTCCTTTCTCAATGAGCTAACCACTCTATGTTTTCTTAACCCATTTCATCCTCTCACGTTCCATAAGAGAATATTTATTTGAAACCTTTGGAAGATTTCTGGCCTCCCTTACCATCAGGTTGGGGAGGTTTTGTGCTTTTCGATTCATCATTGGCTTGAGGATCAACAAGGGGAAATAAGGTTTTTTGAATGCCATTATCAATGTCGTCTTGAACCTTAATTTTCCATTGTTCATTCATATAAGGTCTGTCTTGCTTCTTGTCACTTTCCATAGTCAAGTGGGTATTTTTTGGAACTACGGGTGTTTTGGGGTTGAATTGGGACTGAACTATTTGTTCAACTACAAAGCTAGAAGCCATCAAGGTATTTGAGATTTTAAAAGGGCTAAAGGTAGTGGGAGTAGGGATGGAAGGTTCAAAATTTGAATGGGAATCCAAATTCAATAGAATTTGAATTTCATTGTTTAGAATGAGTTGATGGTCTTATTGGTTAAACAGATTTGAATCAGCCAAAGAAAAAAATATATTAGAACTGGTGGGAGCAGGACATATCTCTTCGCTAGAATCTGGTGATGGGTATGGAGTCGTGATAGCCTTCTTACCCTTACCAACAATATCTGAAGGATTCAATGGAAGTTGAATATGTTCATTCTCATGAATAAAAACACCTCTACTTCCTGGATATTGTCCTTTCTTGACTTTCTTGAAGATTTTTTTAGGTCCAACATTCTTTCATCCTTGGGTGTTATGGATTGGGCCAGTGGTCCCAAATTTCTTCCATTCTTGAGTATGACGACCAAGAGCCTCATGCTTCTATGTTAGGGTGTATACAGGCTTGGTTCAAAGTGAAGGACAATGAAACCTTAGATGTCCCTGAGTGTGGCACTTGACACAGTAAGTCAGTTTTTTCTCATAATCAATAGCCTACTTTCGATAGAAGACACTATGGTCAAGCTCCATAAAATTTAGGAGTTCTAAATCAAGGTTGGAATTCAAAAAAATTATTGCTATGGTTATCCTAGTCCTGGATAAAGTAGCATGATCAATAGCAACCAAAGTCCCAATTGTTTTGGCTATAGTAGCAATGATGTTCGGGTACCAACAATGCCATGGAATATTTTGAAGTCTTACCCAGATAGGGGTAAAATTTATGCTTTGGGTCTTTGGGTCAAAGTCTAAGTCCTATTTATAAATAAAGAGGATCTTTCTACCTTAAAACCAAGGACCTCTCTTAAGGATTCGGCTGGAATCATCACAATTACTTAAGAGAATCCCAAAAAACCTCTAGTCAAGCCAAAAATTTCAAAGAATCCCAAAGGCTTCAACTTGGAGAGAGCCCATCTATGGATGAATTCTATATTGGGATGTCCTCCAATAAATTTTCTAACTAGATTAAAATATTGAACAAATAAATATTTATGGGCCAAACTATAATGGATTTTTACCTTGGACCTGATAGGTTCAATCGAAGAATGATGCTCTATAGATACAGGCTGATGACCTCCACCGATGATCTTGGTGAAGAAATTATTTTTAGAATGGGATCCTCGAGGGAGGTGGTCCATGGGGGTTGCCCTTATTAGGGGGTTTGTCATCCCAAAAACCAATGGGATTTTTAGTAACAGAGTCACGGGTGTCCCCATATTTAGAAGCTTTATCAGACTGATTGTAATCGAGGTTGCCTTGAGTCCCAAAATTTTGAATTTGGGCCTTCCTGCCTAGTGATTTTTGAAAATTTGGATTCCCTCCATCATAGTGAATACATCCAGTAGTCATATTCAACCATTTATTTTTATCAATTACCTTGCATTGGGATGAACTTTAATGGCAAGAGGTGGTTGAATCACATTAGCAAATTAGATTTTGCCAAGTGGCAAGTTGGTATTGGCCCTTACAACCCTAAAGGTTTGAGCTTTTTAATAATTATTTTTTTGGAATCTATTAGAAAAAAATTTTGAAGGCCATATCTTTCACATATGAAATCATTTTGATCATTTTTTTAATAATACAAAATTTCAAGCTCTATGAACTAGTGGCATTAGTTTACGGACTTGCTATGGTGTTAGGGGTTGGATTGTGTAAGATGGATTACAATGCCCTAGTTACTCATTTTAATGAACAAAATTATAGTATTTGGTCAAACCAAAATCTTTTGTCTCATTTTTTGGGAGATAAAGATGAATTTGTGAAAAGTGTAGTAGATTTTGAGTCTTTTGGAGGCTTGCAAGAAAAGGATTTAGAATGTGCTTTAATTAATCCTTGTTCCTCATTTGGTTTATTAATTTATCTTATTCATCAAGATCTAATATTCCATGATATTTTTCTTCTTCTATTTCTTATCCATGTACTCTTATAATTTTGTTACAACTCTTTTTTAAAGTGGGTTCATGCAAATACTTTTTTGGTGATAAAAATTAGGTGGACCAAGGGTAAGAGGAAGTCTTTAAAAAATGTGATGTATGTTGTGAGAGGAAAGTTGTGCCTTCAAGACATACCTTATACAACAATGGAAGTTTGAAGGAGCTTATATTTAAAGGATATAATGATATTGAATTATTTTCTTCATTTAAAGTCAGAAAAAGTGTTATTTAGACGTGTGCAAGGGTGTCTAATAATGGTAATGATGACTGCAGTCCAACCTAAGGGACTCTTGTGTAAGATATATTTTTGTAGTAATAGATTTTAGATGATGGGGGTGGTCCAGATGAGTCTACATCAACATGTTCAGACCCACTAAAGTATCCATTATGGGGGGTGATATTATTGTTACTAATATCTCCTCTCCTTGGCCCATTAGTTCATATTATAGTGGGTGTTGCAATTGTAATATGATCCATAGACATGGTTGATATTGTGTGATGTATTGGATAGGCCTAAGGGTATTTTATTGTACAATGTACTAATTATTTGTAATATTTTATTATGTAAGCTCTATGGGTCATAGTTAACCTTGTTATGGTTAAACCCTCTTTATAACTTATAATTAACCTAAAGTCCTCTTGTTATGTTAGCTTAGGTTAAAATTTATTTTGTAATTAGGATTTGGTATTGCTATAAATACCCCTTCCCACTTCTCTTTTAATCATTGAAGTGTTCTTTAATACTATCTATGGATATAGTGATTATTTATGGTGCCTATAGGTGCCCACTAGATCTCTCTCTTATGTCCCCCTTTTACTTTTTGTTTAAAATTTGAGTGAAAGTTTTGTTTATGTTTATTTCTAGAAAATATTGTGAATTCCAACACCCACTTCAACACTTCCATTTATTTTTTCTCTAGGTACTCAAAATATTTTTCCAAAAATTGTTGATATTTCCATCCAAAAATTGAATTATTAAATTTAAAAAATGGGGTATTCTACAAAATATTTCCTAGAATGGCAATAACCTTTGGACACAGGCCTGTGTCATTGCAAGGCATAAAAGGGGTAAAATTTAACATATTTTATTTTTTTGGTAGGTTAAATTAAATTAAAGTGGGTTTTTATCAAGGGTCCCAAAACCTAATTACAATAAGTCAAGAGAATTAAAGCAAGGCCAAAGGATGGCCAATAGGAAAGGCCCAAGGATGGACTTAAGGATAAGATCCAGGAAAGGAAATGGGATCCAGTACAAGAAGCAAAAATCAGGAAATAGGACCGGATGCCTAAAATGGAAAGCCAAATTCAAAAACCTGCCCAACGGGAAAAGGAAAATATGGTAAAGAAGAGTTTTAAAACTCCCACCCAAGAATGTAATTTGAAAAAAATCCTGCCTAATAGAAGAACCAATAAGCAGGAAAAACAAAGAAAGCCACTCCTACTAAGACACAACAATTTAAACAACCCAACCCGTGGGAAAAGGAATTACAAGAGTGCATAATCCCATGTAGGGGAGAAACCACAAATCGGCAAGGAAATGCCAAAAAACTAGAGGTTTTACAAAAAACCACCCATTACCATAGGTTGGAGTACAGAAACTTCAAAAAAAGAAAATCCCTCCCTAGAAAGGACAAAAAATAAGCAAGGATGTCAGAAGATCAAACAAACAGTGGAGAAAATACATCCCTCACAGGCCTAGAAAGTGGAACATCATATAGAGGATCTCCATAGGCCATGAAATCCTCATGCAGAGAGGAAAGGAATCTATGAAGATACCAACCAAAGTAGAGGAAGTAGCAGACGTAGAACTACAAACCACAGGAAAGAGATGGGAAAGTTACCAAGGAACCCAAAAGGAAGGAGCCACCAAGAAAAATAGTTGTAAGCATTAAACACAGGTCATCCCAAACTAAGAGGATGCATCCATAAACCCTAGACTACCTTCAACACCAACAATGAATAGCTTGAGGAATACAAATGAGGAAGCCCAATAGGAACACAACAGAGAAAAATGGAGGCCCTTGGGCAAGACCACAAAAAATACTGAGAGCACACCGAGCCCACATCAACAAACCCAAAGAGCAGAGTCACAATGGAAAGAACATGGTACATCAAACCAAAAATATGCTATGTAAAACTACTCATGAAGCCACTCTCCCATAGCCACAACAGTCCACACATGGAGAACCACCACTTAAATGTAGCACCAAGTAGACACCTACAAAAAACCTAGAAAAAAGCTAAGAAATCCAAGGAAAAGAATCCTTGAAGCATCCCAGAAAACCTAGGGAAGGCCCCAAGAAAAAATCCAAAAATATCCTAGAAACCAGAAACCAGAGAAAAACCCCACCAGAGCGCAAGGAAAGGGGTAGACAAATGGAGAAGTGACCTCCCACCCCAAGGAGATCATCTGTAACACCAACAAATAAGGAAGGGTTAAGGAAGTGCTAGGGACACTGGGACAAGATCAAGGACCTAGGACAAGACCAGGGAAGAGCTGTAGGGAAGTGGAGAAGGACTTCCCAAGGAAGTCTTGCAAAAATTTAAGTATATTTAAATAATAAAATTTAACATATTTTATCATTTAAATATACTTATTTCCTTTCCCTCCTAAGCATGGCACTTGGAGGATTGGCTAGCCAAATCCATCTAAGGAATTGGGCTACGATAGGTCTCAGGTTTGAATCCATTCATGTCTAATCCTTTAAAAATAGATTGATGATATCAACATACATAAATTTGAAACCTATTATGACATGGTACCTTGTGATGACATAACATTGGATGATACAACTATGATGGCTTGACAAAGTCATATGGATGACACATGAAAGTTCATATAGCTAACATGGCAATATGTATAGCTAATTTGGTGACCAATACATAGATCCTGAGGTGACATATGTTCGTATATATGAATGATATGGCAAATCATATAGGTGACTTGGAAACAAGTGCATGAATACCAAGGTGATATATGGTAGTTGATATGACATTCCATACAATTGAGTTGCTAACTAGTTGTATTTTTAGCCAATTATCTCAGATCCCACTATTTAGGATCTCAAGTAGACTCAAATATAAGAGAAATTAATATATTAAATGGCCAAAATAAATGAACATAACATTCATGAAAATAACAATAATATGAATAAAATGACCAATATCAATGACAATACACATCAAATAAAATTACAATATATTTGCTCAGTAATATCACATACAATATTTAATATTCTTTGATGAATATTATTACAATGGATTTTATTCTTCAATACAATACATGGAGCTTTGTATCTATTATATAACATTAGAAAGGTGAATATTCAATACTTGACTATTGCACTCCTCACATATTCGAGAGATGCAAACTTTTTTATTCCATATATAAGATAAATTTTGCATGTCTCGTGGCTTCACATCTTGCCGCTTGTATACATGACTCTTGAATCTCTATGTACTTGCACATTTTACTCTATGAAACTTGCACATTCCTACATGCACACTTGCACACTTTCTCACTCTACACACTTGCACACATTGTTACATGACACTTGTGCACATCCTACACATAGACACATACATAAAAGGGAAATATAAATCACACTCCTAAATTATAGACTCAAATCCTATTCTAATATATACATTGTACCATAGGTACCATGAGGATACATTATAATCTACCAAATAATGTAATACTCTCCATCACCCCCTATATTACATTATTTCATTATTGAAGACTTCAATATTTAATCTATGATTCTTGCTTTGGTTTTGGCACTGCTCAAGATTTTGGTGTTTACATACCTTTCTATTTCCTAATTTTTCTTTGGATATCTTTGTTTTACCTTTTATAATCTTCTTCTTATGTTTCTTTACTCTATTATTTTCTGTCTTGGTCTTGATCATGCTTTGTTGTTTCTTAGAGTTCTTTCCTATTTTTGAAGTGTTATTTTTTTCTACCTTTACTTTATCTTTTGTATCATTAATGTCATTAGATTTTTTTAAATTATCTTCATTTTTATGCTTTTCATAACTCTTTTGATCTTCAACTAGAATTCTTCTTGTAATGGAACTAATTTCATTTCCTTCTATAGCTTCTTCTATCTCTTCAATTTCTTGAATTTCTTGAACTAAATTTCTCTTTTGATTTTATTTTCTTAGTTGTAGTCATTGTTGTTATTGACCATATTGATACTAAGATTGATATTGTATTGGATAATTTTTTTGAAAAAATCGATTCATTTGATATCCTTGATTCAAAGAATTATATCTTCAAAAAATTTTAGTATGACCATTTTTTCTACACATGTGATATAATCTCAATTTCCATCTAGGTTGAGCCTTTGATAATGCTATAGTGCTCCTTGGTACATTCTCCTTAGATATCAAAGCATTATTAGTCATTTCATATTTGACTAAATTTTCCACCTTATATTCTTGAAGAACATTAACTAATTCATCAAAGGTTGTTTCCTTATTTAGCACTTGAAGTGAAGTAACTAAATGTTTGTAATTTTTTGGACATGCTCTTAATGTAACTTGGACAAGAAACTTGTCTTCCAATTTTTCTCCTAGAGTTAATAACTTAGCCTTTATATCTACTACTTTTCAAAGAAAAATTTCTATAATCTCTCCACTATTAACCTTAAATAAATATAATTGAGATTGTAAATTCAAGATGGTGCTTTGTTCTTTCCTTAAAATATTTTTACATAATTTTCCCCAAGCATCTATTGAAGTCTCTACTCCACTTAAGTATGGTTGTATTTCATCAATTATCCCAAATGTAATCAACATAAGAGCTTTTGCATCACTTTCTTCAAATTTTTGTTTTTCTCTTTCATCTTCAATAGGTTTTTTCTTTGTTCCATTTACTATTTCCCAATTTTTTTTTATAATGATAATTGATCTTATTTTGTTTTTCCATGATGCAAAATTTGGTCCTTTCAAAATTTGTGATTCAGAAAGGATATTTTTACTATTTGACATAATGGAACTCATTAAAAAAACTTAGATTCCTTTGAAGTAGAAGACCTTTTGTCTCCCAAATTTTAAATTGAAAATTAATCAAATTTAAAATTTTCAAATTTATTTCGGACTAGAAATCCTTCTCTCCAAATTTAATTAATCTATCATTTTTTCAAAAATCAAGTTTTTAAATTCAATTTGCAAATTAAAATTTCTCAATTTTCAAAATTTTCAAAAACTTTCAATTCTTCAAAAAAACATTTTGGAGGTTTTTTATTCCCTAATTAACCAATAAACAATTTTGTCACATTTTAAATTTTAATAAACAAAAATTTTTGAAGTGAAACTCCTTTTCACTCTAAGTAATTATTTATGGCAAATATTTAACTTCAATTTTAAAATTCAAACAACTTTCAATATCCTTTAAAAAATCATACACTAATCAAAGGTTCCTTTAAATCTTATTACTCCACTTTAGAAAGTGCTCAAATTTAATTTGCTCAAATAAATATATCTACCCAAAATTTAGGCTATAACCTTTACCTTAATCTACACAATATTTAATGCTTGGTATTCTACTCTTGTTAAGGCATATGATAGAGCAAATATTAGGGTGAATGGTAGAGCAATGTAACATCTCGAATTGTCTTGATTCATGTGATTCTAGGGAGAATTTCCTTACAGCATTCAATGTCTTCCTCAAATGCATGAACAACTTGTTTTAGATTCCTTTGCTTACTCCTAAGTGCTTAGTCCTCAAAATCTACTTTGGTTGGATCTGGCCTCTAATTATTTTTTGAATGGCTCTTAGCCTTTCACCTCTTAGGTGATTACATATACTTAGATAAAATTATCCTAATAAATTTTAGATGGCTTTTGACCATGCTTTTTTATTTTTGTTTCTTCTAGTATAAATGAAACATCTCTCAAATATCTCTCTTTAATGTTGCTTATGAATTGAGTCCTTGTCTTTCCTTGGCCTGTATTTGAATGGGTAGACTCTGGCAGTAATCTTTTTGGTTTAGGTGGCTTCTCCCTTGGATGTTTATGGGATGCTTACAATGGCTCCCTTTCCTTTCTTTGAACATATTCAAACTTCTTTAGACTTTTCTTATAGGCTCTTGGTGGCTCCTAAATTATCCACACTCAACTCATAGTCAAAGAATTCTCTTGGTGCCTTCAACCATGCTTTAATATTTACTTCTATTTAAAAAATAGAATATAATAATGCACTACACCAAAAAAAGCTTTAAGGGCAGCTAAAAGATGGTAATTTTTTACGACAGTAAAAAACCACCCTAATAGACCCTAAGAGGGTGGTTTAAAATCACCCTTAAAAATTTGCACCAAAAAAGGCTTTTAAGGGTAGCTAAAGATGGTGGTTTTTTACAATGATAAAAAACCACCCTAATAGACCCTAAGAGGGTGGTTTAAAACCACCCTTAAAACACTGCACCAAAAAAGCCTTTTAAGTGTGGCTAAAAGACCCTAGTAGGGTGGTTTAAAACTGACCTTAAAACACTACACCAAAAATGCTTTTTACGATAGTTTATAACCACCCTAATAGATCCTATGAGAGAAGTTTAAATTCACCATTAAAAATCACCCTTAATAGACCTTTTGGCATGCAAAATGTTTGGTTGCCTTAACCTTGTCAAGCTCTCTGTTCTAAGCTTCCCATGACCTTGACCTTTTCAAACTGGGAATGCTCAACACTCGATGGTTGCCTTAACCCTATCAAGCTCTCTATTCTAAGCTTCCCATGGCCTTGACCTTTTCAAACTAGGAATGCTCAACACTCGATTGACCTTTTTAATTTAAAGAGAGGGGCTTGAGAGGTGAGAGTGATTATCCTTTCTCAACCTTAGGGGAGAGGCAAGAGTGATTATTCCTCTTTCTCGACCTCTTGAAAAGGAGGGGTGAGTGAGATCTCATAAACAAGTGCACATTCCTTTGGAGAGTTTAGTATCAGGGTAGTTTTTTACCCATTGGAGAGTTCAAGTGGCATAAGGCTTGGGAGTGTTGAGGCGACAAGAAGTGAGCTATAGGTAAGATTTAGGGTTTTTGGATTTTTTTGTGAAATCTACAAAAGCTTTGCCTTTATGGTCAAAATTGTGTATTTTTTTTTGTTGTCACACACATTTGTGGACACGATTGCCTTATACATCCTTCTTGGCTATGGATTTTGTCTTTTAGTGCCTTGGTTGTTCTTTGTCCATTGCTTTCATGGTTCTTTAACTTCAAGAATTTGGGGGTCTTGTTTTTTAAATTCAAGAAACTTTGCCATTCTATAACCCTTTTGAATCAATGAACTGTATGCCATAAAAGACAATTGCAAAAGTGGCATAAGGCTTGGGAGTGCTGAGGTGATAAGAAGCGAGTTAAATGTAAGATTTAGGGTTTTTGGAAATTTTTGCAAAATCTATGAAAGCTTTGCCTTTATGGTCAAAATTGTGTCATTTTTTTTGTTGTCACACACATTTGTGGACATGATTGCCTTATACATCCTTCTTGGCTATGGATTTTGTCTTTTAGTGCCTTGGTTGTTCTTTGTCCATTGCTTTCATGGTTCTTTAACTTCAAGAATTTGGGGGTCTTGTTTTTTAAATTCAAGAAACTTTACCATTATGTAACCCTTTTGAATCAATGAACTGTATATCATAAAAGATAGTTGCAAAAGTGGCATAAGGCTTGGGAGTGTTGAGGTGGAAAGAAGTGAGTTGCATGTAAGATTTAGGGTTTTTGGAATTTTCTATGAAATCTATGAAAGCTTTGCCTTTATGGTCAAAATTGTGTCATTTTTTTGTTGTCACACACATTTGTGGACACGATTGCCTTATACATCCTTCTTGGCTATGGATTTTGTCTTTTAGTGCCTTGGTTGTTCTTTGTCCATTGCTTTCATGGTTCTTTAACTTCAAGAATTTGGGGGTTTTTTTTTTTAAATTTAAGAAACTTTGCCATTTTGTAACCCTTTTGAATCAATGAATTGTATGCCATTCAAGTGATTGTACTTTCAATTTTGGAAAAGTGAGAGGAAGTGGAAGAGTTACTCTATAGCTAGCTCTTGAATTCTTTGTTTGAAAACCCAATTATTTATAGTGAGATACCACATCATGCATAATCATTTTCAAATCCTTTGCAATGTTTGTTGTGTCAATTTCAAAATTATCTGCAATAAGTGTGAGAACAAGAATATAACTAATAAGCAGGTCCTTTTTCTCCCTTGGGGTATCTCCTTTTGAATCTAAAAATAGCTTCAAAAAATTTGCCAGTGTAACACTAGGAATCTCATTGCAAACAAAAAGTTGTTCAGATACAACTTTTTGTTTGCAATGAATCAAACAAAAAGTTGTATCTAAACAATTTTTGGAGGATAATGACATGATAAGCATAGTTTTATTAGACTTATTGGAATTCTTGGGTATATCCAAGCTAGATATATGTCCATATTAAGACCACCAGACTCGATCAGTTATATATTCCTAAGAATGCAACCCAACTATTTTGGAATTGTTTCCCTTTCTCAAATTTTGAAATATTTTGAGATAACTCTTTAGATAGTTGCAGCAATTCAGACGACTGTCAGTCATGTTCAGCATTTTGGTATTCTTGCATAGAAGCCTTTTCTATCTAGCCCTTATTTGATTGGTGCTTCCTAGATATTGTTAAGCATAGCAATTTTCTGCAGTGTATAACCAGGATTTCTATGTATATTCAAATTTTCATTCTCTTCCTAGGGGTATGGTAATTCTTGATGCACAAGTAGATTTTCAAGTTATTATTATGAGTTCTAAAATTTCTACTTGATATTGTCGAAACTTCTGATGGATCTTGAGCAAACAATATTTCATAATATTTAAACACTATCATTTACCACATGGTTAAATTTAGTTGCCACCAATATCTTATATCAAGTGATCTACAAAATCTTCATGGTGACATGCTGAGCTCTTTGTTTGAAGTGCTTCTTATAGTTGAGGTAAAGGTAATTTCTTGATGGTTGTCATTATTTTTCATGATAGCATTTCAAGTGGATGTTATGTTGGGAAACATTAATTAATTAATATGAAATTCATAGAGAGGGTATGGCCTCTGGTATGCATTCAATTACTTAGGAACATTTACTTGGGATGCTGAAGTTTTATATGTTTCTTTTTTTATTCAATTTCAGTGTACTAATTCATATAATATGGATGTATAAGCTTAATATTGGCTTCTTAGCAAGAAACATGGTGTTCATGTAATCAAATTTATTTCTTTTAAAGTGTTCCACTATTCATTCAAGTTTTTGGGTAAAACAATTTGCCCTGGATAATTATTTTGTGTAAATATAATATATAGATCATTGTTTCCTATATAGAAATATCACACACCATTATTTTGTACATGGGTAAATTATGAATATTAGCCCTTCTCAACTTGGAAAACCAAAATTTGTCACAAATGTATAAATCAGTAACAATGTCAAGATTGGCTATTCTTACTTTGCTTGATAGCAGATCTTATTACTAGGGTACCTTGTAAAAGGAAAAGCCCTAAAGCATTATATTAGATATATTAACATATAATGTTGTAATAGAAGTCAACAAATGAAACTGGTAAATTTTCAATGGAAAATATTAAGCCATGGACTACCCTATGCTGAAGATGGTGGCAGATAATGTTTTTTCTAGAAGATGGGATGAGAGTGCACATAGACATAGTGAATGACATTGCATTGATCTTCAACATTATTAGCTAGTCCTCATAGGCCTTTCTGACTTGGAATGTAGCACTTTAAGACATGTAGATCTAATAAGGTGTTTCCTTTAATGTCAACCTCCATTGTTTATTCAAAATAAAGAGGTCTTTATTTCACTAGAGATGCTTCTAGAAGAGGGTATTTAAAGAATAATTTTTGTTTTTCATAGTTGTTAATGTTGATTCTAACATTTTTGGATTCTTCTGGATAGTAGTTTTTGGTTTGACATTCCAGGTCTATCTCTCATTTTAGTCTCTACTAGCATGATGACATTGTCATAATAGATCAAACTTTATCCATCATGTATACGGTAAGAGAGCCCTCTCTATCTGACTCCAATTTCATACTTTATAATCTTATTTCTGAAGAATACCGTGGGAAATATCTACATCCCAAGTATGGTTGGCATCTAGTTTGGACATATTTTCGTTCAATTCTAGGTACAATAGTTTCTTCAAGCTATAGGAATGTTGTTTCTCACCTTCCAATTTTGGGAAAGTGAGAGGAAGTGGAAGAGTTACTCTGTAGCTAGCTCCTAATTTATTTGTTTGACAACCCAATTCTTTATAGTGAGATACCACATCATGCATAATCATTTTTAAATCCTTTGCAATGTCTGTTGTGTTAGTTTCAAAATTATCTACAATAAGTGTGAGAACAAGAATATAACTAATAAGCAGGTCCTTTTTCTCCCTTGGGGTATCTCCTTTTGAATCTAAAAATAGCTTCAAAAACTTTGCCAGTGTAACACCAGGAATCTTAGATGACTCTGTTAGATGTGTTGTGCCTTTACCATATTTGTCATGCTCAAGTGTGGCCTTTGCCTTTACTAATCATTTGATAGCAAAAACTGGCATACCCTTGAAGTTCAGAAGATGGGTTATGTATGAAAATACATGAGCCAGTCTATTGCGTTGTTCACCACTCTACACAAACAAAAAAAATATGTTACATATTGCAAACACCTTTTATCAATATGACCAATCAAGAAAGGTTAAAATCTCATAACCATGCAAATAATGTATGTGTAATAATATCAAAACAATGTTAAATTATTTTGACATAAGAACAAGGAAGACTACCACACAAGCATAACTGTGCCAACTAAGTTGAATCATTTGGTTAAACCCAAATTCCTATTTAAGAATAGATAGAAGAACCAATAGTCAATCAGATCTAAGAGTGCATGCATTTAAATCCATTGACAACCCTGATCTAGGATGATAGTAATGCATTCATGACAAGGGATAGTTAATACTTTTTCATTCAAAGATATACCATTGAATCTTGAATTTCTTTGGAGACATATTAATGTTCTCGAATGTCACATGATGGAATACTTTGAATAACTAACCATGCACACAAAACCAAAGCACCTTAAGGTATTTAATGTGACCATTCCATAAAATGGCCCATACATGTACCAAGCTATTGATGGCAATGCATAGCTGTGAAAACCAACAATGAGAGCCAAAAGGCTCCATAAAAGAGTAAACAAATTCATATGACCTCAAATATGAGCAAAGACTCCATTGTCTAAGATCAATCCATCCACAACCACTTGTGACTTGTTCACAAGCCTAACATCCATACCTTTTCAAAGATCCATCTCTTTGATACATATATACTCTCTAGAATGAGAATCACTAAACTAACGAGAGGAAGACTCATAATTACAAACACACATGCAAGACAACTCAAAGTAACCAAGACCAACATAACAATATCTCTTGAATGTCACATGATGGAATACTCTGAATAACTAACCATGCACACAAAACCAAAGCACCTTAAGGTATTTAATGTGACCATTCCATAAAATGGCCCATACATGTACTAGGCTATTGATGGCAATGCATAGCTATGAAAACCAACAATGAGAGCTTTAATGGACAATATGTTAAAGCTAAAAGTACATAGATTGCATAACCTAGATTGCATTTAGTTGATTCAAAGATAGTTTTAAGAGAGGAGGAAATACAATTTTAAGAGAGGAGGAAATCAATTAGAAGAGGTAGAATTAACTAGAAGATTATCTATTGGATAATTTTATTTCAAGAAAGCAAAGGATAAAATGTTGTGTACAAGAGAAAAATAGCCATACATTGCTTTCATGGTTCTTTATCATCTTCCTGCTCACTATGCCTGATATTTTGATCAGTTTTCTCTCACATGTTAGACCTATGGCATGGAAGATAATGATGGTGTATCAAATGAATTGTCAATTTGCATATGGGGTTGCATGCCAAAACAAAATTGAAAATGATTATGGCCACAAGTAAAATGCAATATGTAGTTGTATGAATGTTGAATCAAAGATAAATTTCACCTTATCTATGATGTGGCCAGGTATAAGGAGATCTTTCGTCAAGCATCATGGACAAATCTTGGCTAGGAGTAGCTAGGTATTTCAACTATGTTATCTCCATTAATGAAGAAAAGTTGTGCTTTCGATCAGATCTACTCGTATAACTATACTTTCTTATTTTTGGGGGGTCTATTTGTAGAAATAGTGAGGACTATTATCGTGGGGTTCACCAATTCTTGGATTTTGCAAGAAAGAATTCAACGAACCCTAAAAGAACTAGATGTCCATGTCGAAAGTGCTCAAATATGGAAACTCTTGGTTTTTTGGAGGTTTGTGACCACCTGATTTGGCACGGGATTGAAAAGACATATACCAAGTTTGTTTTGCACAGAGAACAACCCTCTAGTTTTGATAAATATGCATCAAACACATGCTTTTCCATTGATGAGGGTCCAATTACCGAAGATGTACAAGATGACATCGTTGGAATGGTCAATGATGCATACGGATTGTTCAATGTCAATTTCTCAAAGAGTGGATAAGAACTGTGAGATAATGATGTCAAGTTCCAATCATCTTATGGAGTGGTTCTTGCTGATGAATATCATAGCTTGCTCAAAGATGCTAAATGACCATTATACCTAGGTTGTACAAAGTACAAAAGCTATTGATGAATGCTAAATTGTATAATCTCAAAGCAAAACATGGTTGGTCAAGAAAAAGATTTGGCAACTTACTAGAGATACTGAAAGATATGCTCCCAATCGACAATACAATTCTAGAGTCCACATATATGGTGAAGAAAATGATGAGGCCATTGGGATTACATTATGTAATGATACATGCATGCATCAATGACTATATTTTATATTGGAAAGATCATGAAAAGAAGTAAGCTTGCCCAACATGTGGTGCATCTCGATGGAAAGTTGACCCTTGTTCACAAAAGGTATGCATTAATGTTCCTACGAAGGTGTTGAGGTATTTTCCCATTATACCAAGGTTGAAGAGAATGTATAGGTAAGCGATTTTATTATATCATTAGCTTTGTTGTGTTTTTTTCTTTCAACATTGTTAGACATGATTGAAGTGAGTTACTTTCTTCCTATAGCTTTGCAAAGGTTGCATAGAATATGAGATGGCATTCCAAGCACAGGAGTTTAGATGGCAATATGTGACATCCAGTTGACTCCCTAACATGGAAAACTATAGATGTTAAGTGGAAATATTTCATTGATGATCCATGTAGTGTACGACTTCCAATGACAACTGATGGGTTCAACCCTTTTGTTAACTTTAGTACTACTTATAGTTGTTGGCCCATTGTGTTGGTCACTTACAACCTCCCACCATGGATGTGGATGAAGAGGATACCCTCTCACCTCATCTATTATGGTTGGGGTGGGTAGGGATGTTTAGACATTTTCCTATTATATGGAGGACTCATGTTGTCCAAATAAGGATTGAAGACTTGTGTTGCATTGCAGAATACCCAAAATAGCAAGACCACCTTGGCATTAGCCCTGTGCAGGGACCCTACAATTAAAGGTGAGGAAATTTATGTCCTATTCATTTTATATTATCTTAGTGGTATGTGGTATTCATGCTACATTTTCTTAGACTTATTTATAGAAATATCTCATAGAATATATATGGCTATGTTCAACCCTAGACTAAGGAGCACATGCAACACCTACTTTAGCATTGAAATTAACAGAAACAGATGACAACACATGCAACACCTATATTAATCTTCAAATTAGTAGAACGGACAACACATGCATCACCCACCTTAGCTTTGATGCATGTATAGGGACTTCTCTCATCCTCTACTAAACACAAACTTGGATTGTTGGTGGATGAATTTAGAGAGGAAGTTTTTATGACCCTCCTTGGTAGTACTAAGTCTTTATTTTTGGACTATGCATTATGAATGATAGATAATGCTTATTTTTATAGTTACATGCTTTGATATTGTATCCATTTAAAAATAAGAATATGGTCCTATTAATGTGCTTCTTGTTTGTAGGATTAGGTGCTCTCATGGGTGGATAATAATTTGCCATAGGGATACGAGAGACCATATTGAAAGGGAAAATGATGATCAAAATAGCTTAGGGTAACATGAATAAATACCCTCTTTCATGTAGGTGCACAATTATTCTAATTATTATCCTATTTGTACCCTAGGGTGAGGAAATTATCTTGTAACAAACCTCCTTAACATGAGTTAGTGATGGTTGTGATTTATCTTAAATAAATAGCCACTCATTTAAGGATAAAAAAAGGTACAAAATAGTGAGAGTGTTTTTGTTATCCTACTTTTGGCAATTGTGTTGCTTGGTATTCTTGTTTGATTAGTTAGTTTGATCAAAAGAAATATTAATTTAATCCTAATGTTAGATTGTATTATTAATCAATAGAATGATTGATGTTGATACTGTCTAATGTTAGTATTAAATACTAAAAAGAATTAATAACTTGATATTAGTTTCATTCTTAATTTACTGAAGTGAATAATGTTGGTTAAATCAATTAATAATTGGTATTATGGTTTGAATTATCTAATGTTTAAGCTTGTGTTAGTCCTATAATTTAAATAAAATATTTATCTACTTAGACTATGGTATTGCTTTCCCTTTTAGATCTCGTTTCTTTGAAGTTGAAGCATTGGGTCACCTTGCTTTTGTGAAGTAGTGGTGCAATGAATTGCTTTATAGAAAAATGTGGTGACGCCTTCTTACGTTGTCAATACTTCACTCTGGTTGTGTTAAGGAACACTAAGTATGGTGTCATGGAGGATAAGTAACTACATTTTATTACCACTCAAATCTATCTAGTAGCTCATTTTTGTTTCACTGATGAGCCTTTAAAAATGAGGGCTTGTTTATTATAAGAAGGATGTCAAAATTGAGAAGTAGAGGAAGGGCACATGTGCAATGTGGCTAGCAGCATGGAATGAGAAGGTACTTAGATAAATGCTTGTATCCATTCACTTTTCTAGTGCTAGGTAATGTGCTTAGTTGATGGAAATGTGTTGCTGGTTTTATATTCAATCTTACCTTAACTTCTCTTGCTTCTGGTTTGCTCAGTGATGTTTTCCAAACATGCTTTGCTATGTTTGTTTGCTCTCTTAGCTAGTTTTGAGGGGGAATTTACCTGAGTTTCTTTGAGTGTTTTCACCTCTGGAAATATTTTCTTTGAGTAGTGAAGGAACATTTGGATATGACTAACGATGGAATGCTTACCCATGCATTTGCCTCTTATTATTTTAAGCTATTTTCCTTACATCCAACCGTACTGCAACTTGGTTCTTTATCTATGAATTAAGCACTAGGTAATAGAGTTTTGGCTACCCCTATTTTACGATACCTTAGCGATGTTGGTATGAAACTAAATGGTGCGGGAAGCAGGATCATTTTTATATTGAATCATTTTTTGATTGTAAGGTAGAAAACCCACAATAGACTTAATTTATATATTTGTTTGATGATGCCTTATTATCATATGTGGATTGCATTTAAATACCTAGTCTAATAGTTGTAAGAGTGAAGGGTTGTGACCCTAGAATATAATGAATAAATAATATAAGTAATTAGGACATGTTAGGAGGGTCCTAACATGCCACCCCCCTTAAAGGAGCTTTGTCCTCAAAGATGGAAATTTGGAACTTGCTGCTGGATATCTTGAAAATTTTCCCACATTGCGTCTTCTAAAGGTAGACCTTTCCAATGGATTAAAAATTCTGTGATATCGCGAGTACGAAGGTGACGAAAGCGGCGATCCAAGATAGCTTCTGGATTGACTATAAGTACTCCATCATTGGAGAATTTAGGGAGAGTGGGTTGTGTCATGATATGGGCTCCCACTGTGAGCTTAAGGCAAGATACATGAAATACGGGGTGAAGTTTGGAATAGGGAGGAAGCTCTAGTTTGTAAGCAACAGTCCCAATACGTTGGAGAACTTTATACGACCCATAAAATTTGGGTGCTAACTTCTGAGAACCTTTTTGTTTAAGAGAGGATTGACGGTAAGGTTGGAGACGTAAGAAAACCATATCACCCTCATGGAAACTACGTTTGCTTCTATGTTGATCGGCTTGCTGCTTCATGCGATGCTGGACGGTGTGTAGGTTCTCTTTTAGGATTCGTAGTATGTCATCTCTATTAGCAAGTTTCATTTCCATCGCATGGACTTTTGTAGTTCTTGGAATATAGGAAGTGAGGGATGGTGGTGTTTGACCATATAGTGCTTTAGAAGGAGTCATTTTGATGGTTGTATGGTATGAAATGTTATACCACCATTTCGTTAGTGAAAACCACTTTACCCAATGGAGTGGTTGAGTAGAAATAAAAAATCGAAGGTATGTTTCCAAGCATTTATTTACAAATTTTATTTGGCCATCGGTTTGAGGATGGTAAGTGGAGCTCATACGAAGTTGAGTACCTTGTAATTTGAACAATTCCTTCCAAAAGGTGCTAGTGAAAGTTGGGTCACGGTCACTAACAATTGTGGAGGGCATTCCATGTAATTTAAAGATGTTATCTAGGAAGAGGTGGGATATAGTGCTAGATAAACGATCAACGACTACGAAAATGGTTGTTTTTCCTCTTTATTTTGGTAATCCTTCAATATTTTGGTAATCCTTCAATAAAGTCCATAGAAATATCTACCCATGTTTTGGTGGGTATAGGAAGAGGTTGAAGTAATCCTGGAATAGCGAGGGTCTCCCCATTTTGTCTTTGGCAAACTTCACATTCTTTTACAAAGTTTTTGATGTAATTTTTCATTCCTACCAATAGAAGGAGGTAGTGGCTCTTTTATAGGTTTTTAAGAACCCTGAGTGGCCTACAGTGGGTGAGGTATGTAACTCATGAAGAAGTTTTTCACGATAAGTTGAATTGGGGGTGAGGACCATCCTCCATTTGTATATTAATATATTGTCCTTCCAAGTGTATGGAGTTTTGCTACTAGGATTATGTTGAAGTTGTTGAATTAAGGCGTGGATAGTAGGATCATTTATCCATTCTTCATGCACCTCATCTACCCATTTAGGAATAAGGGAGGAAAGAGCATGGACTTGAGGCATATCTTCAAATTTTCTAGAAAGTGCATCGGATGCCATGTTGTCCTTTCCCTTTTTATATGTAATTTCATAATCATAGCCAAGAAGTTTAGTAACCCATTTTTGTTGTTTCGGGGTATTAGTCCTTTGTTCCAAAAAATACTTCAAGCTATGATGGTCGGTGCGTATAATGAAATGTTGGCCAATAAGGTAAGGCCTCCAATGTTGAATAGCATGGACAATCGCCAACATCTCTTTTTCATACGTAGAGCGAGCTAAATTCTTAGGAGAAAATGCTTTGCTTATAAAAGCTAGAGGCCTTTCATCCTGCATGAGCACAACTCCCATTCCTATTCCTGAAGCGTCACTTTCAATGACGAACGGTTTAGAAAAGTTGGGCATGGCTAGAACAGGGGTGGTACACATTACAGTTTTCAAGGTGATAAAGGCCTCATCCACTTTAGAAGACCATTTGAAAGCGTTTTTCTTAAGTAATGATGCTAGAGGAGCAGCGATTTTACTATAATTTTGGACAAATTTTCTATAATATCCCGTTAGTCCAAGAAACCCACGTAGAGCTTTTAAGGTTTTTGGAATAGGCCAATTTTTCACCTCCTCGATTTTGGAAGGATCTACCATAACTCCTTCCTTTGAGACAATATGCCCTAAGTATTCAATTTCTTGTTTTCCAAAGGAACACTTTGATCTTTTTGCATAAAGTTGATTTTCCTCCAAGATTTGGAACGCTTGTCTAACATGGTCCAAATGTTCTTCCCATGTTTTTCTATAAATAAAAATGTCATCAAAGAAAACTAATATAAATTTATGAAGAAAAGGGTGAAATACCTTATTCATTAGACTTTGAAAGGTAGAAGGAGTGTTGGTCAGGCCAAATGGCATCACCAAGAATTCGTAGTGCCCTTCATGAGTGCGAAAGGCCGTCTTAGGAATATCCTTTTCATTGACTCATATTTGGTGGTAGCCTGACCGTAAGTCTAACTTGGAAAAATAAGCTACCCCATGGAGTTCATATAATAGCTCGTCTATGACTGAAATAGGAAATTTATCTTTGATGGTAATTTTATTAAGCGCTCGAAAATCGACACATAAACGCCATGAGCCATCCTTTTTTCTAACTAAAATAATTGGAGAGGAGTAAGGGCTTTTGCTAGGTCTAATGACTCCTGCCTTAAGAAGCTCTTGTACTAATTTCTCTATTTCGGTCTTTTGGAGGTATGGATAATGATAAGGTCTAATATTAGGAGGTTGATACCCTAGAAATAGTGGAATAGTGTGATCGTGACTTCGTTGTGGAGGTAGGCCTTTTGGTTCATTGAATACCGCCTTATGGTGGTCTAAGATATTTTGTAACTCTGGTGTCTCGTCTTCTTTGTGACTAGGTTGAATTGAAAATAATTGGGCGACCATTCCTTTGTTTCATTTTTGGATAATTTTCTCCATTCTATGTGAGCTGACGATTTGGGAAGGTCCTGATTTTAGGCCTTGGATAATATAGGTTTGGTTCTTTGCTATGAATTTCATCCATAGTTCATAAAATTCCCATTGGACTATGCCCAAGGTTCGTAACCATTGTACGCCTAGTACAATGTTGCACCCACCTAGGGGTAGGACGTACATGTCACCTTTCATGTTATAAACCCCCATAGTTAGTTTTATATTTTTGCATTTTCCTTGCAATTTTTCCACCGTTTCCAATCATCACTTCGAAGTTATTGCAAGGGTATATAAAACAATTTGCTTATTTAGCCACCTTTGGATCGATAAAATTGTGCGTGCTACCAGAATCTAGGAGCACGGTAAGGTTTTGTTTCTTAAAATACCCTTTTACTCGCATTGTTTGAGGGGCGAAAAATTCGGCAAGGACGTTGAAGAAAACGTTTGATGCATTTTCTTCGTCACTTTCAAGTGTGTTGGATAATACCTCTACTTCG
This sequence comes from Wollemia nobilis, assembly GCA_028583015.1. Taxonomy (NCBI): domain Eukaryota; kingdom Viridiplantae; phylum Streptophyta; class Pinopsida; order Araucariales; family Araucariaceae; genus Wollemia; species Wollemia nobilis. The sequence continues at coordinate 2,542,331 of JAQPPZ010017164.1, forward strand.
AGTTTAGGTTCCTCTTTAGTAGAATTCCCTTCCTCTGTGGCATCTAGAATATATAATTTCCATGAGGCACATTTATGATTTTTGTCAAATTTCATCGCAATGGTAGCAAAGACCCTTAGCTTGTCTTTCCTTCATTTCCTCGAAACTCAGACGCTTAATTGGTAGAGCGGGGTTAATTTTGGGTGCTGTGTAGGAATTTTGGGTTCGTCCATTTTGCATTGGTTTGGGGTTGGTATAAGTGTTTGATGGTTTCCCCCAAGTTGGTTTTGTGAACCGATTCCATGCCTTGATTTTGTCCTCTGCTAATTTCTCCAAGCCGATGGTCTCTAACATGTTTGTAGGGTTATACATTTGCACCTCTAATAAAATTTCTTCTTTTAATCTGCTGACAAAACATTCTTGAAAGAAGTCAGCGTCTAATCTGGATGTTCGATTAGCTAGACTTTCAAATTCTGCTTGGTATTCGCTTATCGAAGTGGTTTGGCATAATTTAGTGAGGGCCCCAGTAAAGCTTTGAAACTTTCTAGGGCCGAATCACACTAATAGATTCTGTGTAAAGGTTGACCACATCGAAGTGCCATTATTTTTCTCGAACCATTGGTACCATTGGATGGTGTCATTTTCCAAGTGGAAGGAGGCGATATGCACTTTTTACATTTTTGAAATTTGATTTAGTGAGAAATATTGCTCTGCTCGGTAGATCCAGTTTGTAGGGTCTCCTCATTAAAATTTTGGGAAGTCTAATTTGGTCGTCCATGGTAGAATGGAAGTTTGTGGATCTCCTAACATTCTTCGGTTTGATGACCCATGGTTGGGTGAATTTGCATGTGTTGTTACTTTATTTTTACTAATGGCATCAAGTTTAACATCCATTGCAAATATTTTCTCGAAGAGTTCTCTTGTGGTACGGGTATTCTCCTCTCTTTCCTGTTGAACTTCTTTAGCGAGCCTTTCGTGTTTCTCATGAATGGAATCCAGTGATTGTCATCCTTCAGCCATTGCGGTTGGTGTAGGTAATGATCAATATGACTTGGTACAGGTGAGCAAAAAAAATAAAAAAATAATTTTAATTTTTTTCCTTTGCATTTCGGACGTCGAAAACCTTGATGCTGCGTTGAAGATTTTAGATTTTTCAAAATAGCCACCGATCACCACGTGAAAGGTCGAGAAATTTGGGTGCAAGACAACTTAATTCGTACCTTAGGAGAAGGTTTAATTTTCTGCAAGGATTTTGACATGGATCCGTGAAGCATGAATGTTGTTTGCATCCTCGCAAATGTGGACTGGCTGAAATGTGCAGTGGACAAAAATTTTAATGGTGAATTTGATCTTAGATATAGCTCTGATCCAGATGGTATGAAACTAAATGGTGCGAGAAGCAGGATCATTTTTATATTGAATCATTTTTTGATTGTAAGGTAGAAAACCCACAATAGACTTAATTTATATATTTGTTCGATGATGCCTTATTATCATATGTGGATTGCATTTAAATACCTAGTCTAATAGTTGTAATAGTGAAGGGTTGTGACCCTAGAATATAATGAATAAATAATATAAGTAATTAGGACATGTTAGGAGGGTCCTAACAAATGTCTTGTTTTTGTTGTGTAAAGTTTGATTGCCACTATGCTAAGGTTTTTTCCTTCTTCTTTTATCGCAATGCAAGCCTTGCTTGCAGATGTAGTAGCATTGAGGAGGGGTTGTATGTATCCTTTAGGTTTTAACTTAGCCATAGACATCTGTGATCTTGTGTAGCTGTGCCCATGGTAATGCATAAATTTTCTTTAGCTTCGAGTAAGAGATCTAGTTCTTCGGTCCAGGTTTTGACCTTTTTTCTTTCGTTATCTTTAGCTTAATTTGTTTTGTTATATTAGTTAGCTTTTAACTTGGGAATGAAGCCATGCATTATAAACTTATATTTTAATTAATCTAATGGTAGTATTGGAAATGAACCCATGCATTATAACCTTAGATTTTAATTAATCTAATGGTAGTATTGGAAATGAACCCATGCATTATAACCTTAGATTTTAATTAATCTAAAGGTAGCTTGGAAATGAACCCATGCATTTATGAACTTAGATTTTAATTAATATAAATGTAGCTTAGAAATTAACCCATGCATTATAGCCTTAGATTTTAATTAATCTAATGGTAATATTGGAAATGAACCCATGCATTTATAACCTTATATTTTAATAAATCTAAAGGCAGATTGGAAATGAACCCATGCATTTATAACCTTAGATTTTATTTAATCTAAAGGTAGCTTGGAAATGAACCCATGAATTATAACCTTAGATTCTATTTAATCTAAAGGTAAACTGGAAATGAACCCATGCATTTATAACCTTAGATTTTAATTAATCTAATGGTAGTTTGGAAATGAATCCATGCATTTATAACCTTAGATTTTAATTAATCTAATGGTAGTTTGGAAATGAATCCATGCATTATAACCTTGGATTTTAATTAATCTAATGGTAGTTTTGGAAAAGAGCTCATATACTATAGCCTTGGATTATCATTTAATATAATGGTAGTATATATTGGAAAAGAACCCATACATTGTATCTTAGAAAGAAGTATAGGCTTCTTTTGTGTTTGCTATGATGAATGAATTAATGTTTAAAGAATTTGATATTGGAGAAAATATCTTAGAAAGAAGTATGGACTTATTTGTGTTTGCTATTATGAATTAATTGTTGTTTAAAGAATTTGATATTTGGACAAATATCTTAGAAAGAAGTATGAGCTTATTTTGTATTTGCTATGATGAATGAATTGATGTTTAAAGAATTTTATATTTCAAAAAATATCTTAGAAAGAAGTATGGGCTTTTTTGTGTTTGCTATGGTGAATGAATTGATGTTTAAAGAATTTGATATTTTTTAAAAATATCATAGGAAGAAGTTTGGGCTTCTTATGTGAATGTTGTATGAAATATGGTTAGATATTATGGAAAATATCTTGGAAAGGAAGTATGGCTTCTTTTGTGTTTTTTTTGCATATGGAAACAAATATTTGTGGAAAATATATAGGAAAGAAGTATGGGCTTATTTTGTATGTGTTTGAATATTATAGATTGCATTCATACCTGCATATGAGTTGTTCTAATCCCCACCTTCCATTCAAACACTATAGAGGCTGATGAAGGGAGATGTTCAAACCATGCAAAGAATTATATTCAAATGCTCTTATTGATTTATTTAAGTCACTCTTGGAAAATGAGGACTTATTGTACTAGAAACAAAGACTAATATATTGTAATATTGACCATTGGTTGAATTATTATATAGTGTTATGATGATATTTGGTCTTATAGATCCTAGCAATGTATCATTTAATCTAGATAGAAATGATTTATTTATTATTGTAAGTGTATGGTAATTGGTTTACCCTTAGCTTGGTGAAGCTTTGCTTTGATGCTTGTTGTTTTATAGAGAGAGATTTACTTTGGGCCTAGTAAATCTATGGAAAGGCTCTCCAAAAGAAATTCTTATCCAAACTCTCCTTCCAGAACTAGGTGGTTGTAGGCTAACAACACCTAGTATTTTCTATGTCTATGGGGAAGTACATCATGTAGAGTGATTAGTGCTTGAGGGCCCATAATGGATATGGGAAGGCAAGTGTTAAGTTTAAGAGATAACTATGGAGATGTAGTTAAACTAGACTTAGATATTATGCATGTTGGATCTAGTCTAGATCGAATTATGATTGGAAGTAGAAGTTGGCATTTCCCCTTGCTAAAAATATTGAGAAGGGATAATCCCAACACGAGGATAAAGAGGTTTGCATTCTTGGAGATTATTAAAAAGGTGGGGGGACCCTTTGTAAGATTTTTGTATACTATAGAGGTATTTGAGGTTAATCCCAATTTTTCTTATGGGAGTTTGGCCTCTTTTGTCCACTTGGGTGATGGGCAATATCTTAAACTTGAATGTTGTATGTCTAGTCAACTAAATAATGTCCATGGATACTATTGTGAACCTTGTTAGTTGTTCCTTAAAAAAATTTCTCTCTAGGTGGTTAGCTTTTGGGGTTGTCACAAAAGTACATAGCTTCCACCACAACTTGGGTATGCATCCTGTGAGCTGATTATTGGAGACATTTACTTGCACAAGTGACAATAAACCCTCAAATGTAGAGGAAATACTACCAGAGAGATTGTTCGATGATAAATCCAGGCTCACTAGTTTGTCTAGATTACCTAATGCATGCTCAAGGACTAGCATTGATTATGCCCAACAAAATTTATGATGAATTAAGTCCCAAGGAATATATCAAGGGGATTGTTCCAATAAAATCTTGGCAAAGCTATAATTAAATTAATCATTATGTTCACAACATGCATGAGTTGATTGTTAACTTTATGTAGGATGCACTAAGATGATTGCATGATGTATGAGTTAACTTCATGTTATTAGGATGCATCCACTATGTGTTAAGTTGCATGATTTGAGTGATTTCATGTAGATAGACTAACACATCCATGAGCTTCTATTTTGTCATTCTAGTGCTCTATGTCTAATCTCCTCATTGAAGGGTCAATTCTCTCAAGTAGGGAAAGAACCAAGAGGGAATTATAGGTAAGAATTCTTTGTTTGGGGGGTAAATCACTCTAATTATTCTCTCCCTCCTCTCAAATAATAGGTAAAGGGAAGTTGACTTCCTTAACAATCTAGAATCAGTTCAATACCATCCATTATAAGGAATTTCAATCTATTGATAAGCAACCCTAGTTGAGCCCACTGAGGAGTGGATAAATTAGGGTTGATTGTCAACAAACATAAATCCAACAATACCAGTACTCATGGATGTCTTTGTAATCATAGTATTGGGTAACTATTTAATTGAGCTAAACTAACAATGTTATGGAAAGTTAATACTTCAGTATATTCATTTGTATGAACACTTCTACTTGATTGTACTTAGGTTCAAAAGCTATGGATGTAATTAGTAAACAATAGTTGGTTTGCTCTATTTTGGGAAAATATAAGTCATTATGATATGGATCTTTTTTTCCTACAGAACCATACTCTGTACTTATGTAATATGTCATGCTAGAACTGTGTACTTGGTCAACATTATCTTTGAGTTTTTATGAATGTCATGGAAGGAGCATACTACTATGGTAGGGGTTGAAGCTCAAGAACAAATATAACTATGTTGTATATATATTATAAATATCATTAGACCATGAGTTTTTGGTGTTGATTGAAATTATTGTTATGTTGAAGTTTATATGAAGTCATTTGAATTGATCATATATGTATGCTTGTGTACCTATTCTCTTGTAGTCATCTGATGTTCAGTTTAAAATTAATAATTACCTTGGCCAAAAAGGCATTTAAGTATGATTCAATATGACAAATAAGTTATATTCTAAACTTCATAAAGTATAAGGAATACTTATGATTTTAAAGTTTCAAATAATACCGAATTCTTGGAACTATTAGGTATTGGTTAATAGGGGAAACTTGAACTGTAAGTGTTTATGACTGATAAATGTATGGGTGCTTGTTTCCTTACAACAAAAATTATCTCTGTTAGCATGTAATAAATTTGATATTCCTATGAAACCACCATTGGATGTCTTCCTATAAAAAAGAGGGGGTGATTCCCTCTCTTCAAAATATGTGATGAATCCAATGAACACATCTTGAATACAATGATGTATCTTAAGCTTTTTATTTTATTTTTTTAAGTAATAATAAGAGGGTGGTTTAAAAATATCCTCTTAGGGTATATTAGGGTGGTTATAAATTGACCTCTTATAACCTAAGAGGGCGGTTATAAATTTCCCTAATAGACCCTAAGAGGACAATTATAAACCACCCTATTATACACTAAGAGGGTGGTTATAAACTTCCCTAATAGACCCTAAGAGAGCAGTTTTTAACCATCCTAATAGACCCTAAGAGGATGGTTTTAAACCACCCTAATAGACCTTACGAGGGCGGTTTTTAACCACCTTCGTATTGAAAAACTAAGGTGGTTTTTGAGGAAGTTTTTAACTGCCCTAATAGACCCTAAGAGGGTGGTTTTTAACCACTGTTGTATGATGCAAAATTTTTATGATGCCCTCATAGATGATAGTTGAATAACAACCCTTAAAGGTCTTTAAGGGTGGTTAAAACCACCCTTAAAGACTTTTTTTGGTGTAGTGATGCCTATCAACGTTAATATTTTTTTCAATAATATTTTCTTCTGTCAATATGTAAACTCTCAATTTGTTGTAATCAATAAACATGAGCCTAAATTTCCTTCACATGGATCTTCTAAATTCAATATTAGATTCAAATCGAAGATTTACTATGATGCTAGCTTTTGTCCGAAATTTTTTCTTCAAATAAAATTCTTCAAAAATATTCACACCAAATGTTTTTTGGTGCTAGCTTTAGAGACTACTTGAAGTAGCTCTGATACCACTATTGGATTTTTAGGTAAATTATCTTAGGTCCCAATATTTAGGATCTCAAGTAGACTCAAATATAAGAGCAATTAATATATTAAATGACCAAAATAAATGAACATAACATTCATGAAAATAACAATAATATGAATAAAATGGCCAATATCAATGGCAATATGCATAAGATAAAATTACAATATAATTGCTCAATAATATTGCATACAAGCTTCAATATTCTCTAATGAGTCTTCTATTACAATGGATTGTATTATTTGATACAATACATGGAGCTTTGTCTCCATTATATAACCTTAGAAAGGTGACTCTTCAATACTTGACTATTGCACTCCTCACATATTCGAGAGATGCAACATTTCCTACTCCATACATAAGAAAAATATCTCATGTCCCTTAGTAACACATCTTATCACTTGTAAACATGACTCTCGAATCTCTATTTACTTGTACACTTTATGGATCTTGCACACTTCTACATGCACTCTTGCACACTTTGCTATATGAAACTTGCACACTTTATTACTCTATACACTTGCACACATTGTTACATAGACACATACATAAAAGGTAAATATAAATCACACATCTAAACTATAGACTCAAACCCTATTCTAATATTTATATTGTACCATAGGTACCATGAGGGTACATTAACATCTACCAAATAATGTATTATTATCCAACACTAGTGCATGAATCTCGAGGTTATATGTGGTAGTTTATATAGATGACATGGTAGTCCATATAGATGATGTGGCACACTATGTGGCAGCCACTGAAAGCATTGAATCAATTGTTGATATGGCATGAGTCTTGTGATAACACATGGTAGGTGACGTAGGATTTAACATGGCATGCTCTCATTCGGACACCATTGTAGGATATATGCCAATAGGCATGTTTAAATACGAGTATGACCAATCACATTTTACCACCCCATCAAAATTGAAAAACAACTTGTACAGTCAGTAGTAGCTTGGAAATGTATAAAATTTAGAGTGAATCAAGATACAATAAGTTACATAGTGTGGTTCATAGATTAAACAATAAATTAGATTGTGATGAATGATATCATGTGATTTATGGGTAGGTTGTATAGTTAGTGAATACTTTCCACCCCTTCAACCACTCATGTAGTGATACATGGTGATATCCCATTCACTACAAGTACTATTTTTTTAATTTTCAAAGATTTTGGAGATATTTTTTGTAGTTTTAGGGAGAAAATTCCAAGGGCCATAACTTTTGCATACATAAGCATTTTGAAAGTATTATTTTTCAAATTATACTTTTTCAAGATCTTTGCATTGGTGGTGTTGTTTCTAGTCACAATTGCATGCTTACATTTTTTATTTTATAGAATTGTTATGGATCACCATCTACCCTTGTTGAGTGGCCCTAACTATGCTACCCTAAAGATCAAGATTGAAGCATTACTCTGAAGTAAAGGGTTAATCGAGTATGTGAATGAGGAACATCATGATACTAAATTCAAAGAATTGAATTAGCTCTATAAGGACTATAAGGATGAGGATTATGGTGTCATTTTTCTTTATATTGACAATGCATATGTCACTCATGTTAGTAGCACAATGGATCCTAAAGTTTTGAGAAATTTTAGGGGCTATGTGATTGAATTAATTTAAAACAAATCAATAAAGTGGAGGTTGAGCTTGAACATTGTCCATGGAATCACTTGATACTTTGGTGACTATATAATTTGATTCAAGAAACTATAACAACATATCCAAATTGCAAGAGGATTACCCAAGGATAGAAGAGAATGACATGAAGCATTAAAAGAAAGGAAAATTGAACTACTCAACATTATCTTCAATAATGTATCTAAAACATATGAGATATTTGCTATTGTATTTGATATGCTTTGTGTGTACTTCCTAAATTCTACTACAACACCTATTGATGAGGTATTTAAGTATATTTTGCATCACTAATATAAAATAAATGAGTGTAAGAAACTTTTATTTTCAATTAGGCTCACACAAAGGAAGTTACTGAAAAGAAAAATTATAAGAATCAAAAACATAATGAGGAAAATCCCAAGAAGTATTTCAAGAATTCTAATTGTGAGTTTTACAAAAGTAAAGAGAACAAGGTAAAATTTTATAGGATTCAAATCAAGAACTTGAGGAAGTATTAAGAAAGGGGTGTTGATTCTACTCTCTTCTATGCATAAGGTAAGTATAGTTTTGATGAAGAAACCTCACAAGCACATGTTGTGGTTCATTTTGTATATTGGACATCCACCTCTTCAGATGAGTGGATAGTAGATTCAAGGGCAACTATGTACATGATGAAGCACAAACATCTCTTGTAGAGATACACCAAAGGACATGTAGGGGAATATAGTATGATTGGAGATGATTCTTAATTGTAGGTTGTAGGGTTCAGAGACATCAATATTGGATATTTGTATTTTGATAAGATACTTCATGTTCCTAATGTTGTACCTAATATTTTGTTTATTTATTGCATTACTCATGCAAATAAGAAAATAGAGTTTTGGTTTGATAGATGTATAATCAAGAATATAGACAGTGGGTTCAAAATTATTGCTTCTAGCTATTATGATGAGATTGACCACATGTATATGGTTTTATAGAAACCTATCTTTTCTAACCATCAAAATAAAAAAACTTCATTTCTAAGGTTGCACATGTAGATAAAAGTGGCATCATAGGCTTGGACATCTTAGCTATATATCTTTGAGATACATGAATCAACATTAGATGGTGATTAGGTTTCCATGTATATTCCCTATATGTGGTGCATGCAAGGGGTGCATTCTAGGAAATTATCATAAGAATACCTTTCCAAAATGGGTTGGAAGACAAGCATATCATCCCTTGAATATCACACATAGTGAAATTTTTAGACCTATGGGCACACCATCTCTTAGGAAATTGGTACTTTTTATTGGTGATTTCTCTAGATATGTGTGGTTGTACATCATTCACACTAAGGATGAGGTTTCTAAGAGGTTTAAAACCTTCAAGGCCCTTGTTGAAAATCAATTGGATAGGAGAATCAAATTTCAAAGTATATATGGAGGTGGAAAATATATTAACTATTATTTTCATGATTGTTGACTTCTCATGTGATTACATATCACATGAGTATTCATGATACTCTTGAATATAATGGTCTAGCTAAGATGAAAATAAGGTGATCATGGAGATGGCATGATGTATGATTCATGCCAAGGAGATGGATCAAGTTATGGGGTGAGGATATCACTCATGTAGCATACATCATAAACAAAGTTCCTACCAGCGTAGTTCAAAGCATGACACATCTTGAGAGATTGTTAGGGGATAAGCCTCATGTATCCTAATTCCATATGCTTAGGCATTTATAATAATTCACATACCCAAATATATTTAGAAGGAGGAACCAAAGACACAAAAGTGTATTTTTATAGGGTATTTAGACACCTCAAATACATATCGTCTCTATGATCCTTAGAGACATGAGGTTTTGATTTAAAGAGATATCATTTTTTATGAGGTTATTCCAAATAATCCTTCCATACCACCCCCTAAAATTTTGGAAACTAATTCTTTTGATTATTTGATCATATTTCAATTATTTATTTCAATATTGTGTTTGGCTCTATCACCATTAGAGCATATTCCTCATCTTATCTTTCTTCATATTCATATTCAAGTGGTAGTCCCTTACATATTGATTTAACCCCTTTACGGAAAACACCATAAGTAGCACTCTCTTCTATAGTATTAGGAAATGATGAGTAGGACACATCAATTCATAATTATTCAGTCTCGCATGTTGAGGTAAGTGATGATGAGTTGGATTTTTTAGTTCTAGATTCTAATGTTAAGTTGTCAAAAGATACACATGATTCTTCCTTGTCTCGTACACCACCCAAGTGAGTTACTATAATTTTAAGGGATGCTCAACCTATTCTATCTCTTGAGAAACATCAAAATGTTCCTTCCCAAGTATTAATTTGAAGGTAACACATTGTAAGGATACTCACATATTCTTAGGCTAAGGAAATATAGAATGAGAAGATGTTATGGGTGAAAAGTATAAGATTTTGATGAAGAATAGGACTTGAGAGTTGGTTCCTATTTTGGAGGGAATAATGTTGTTGGTTGCAAATGGATCTATAAGATCAAATATACTTTAGATGCTCAGGTAGAGAAATACAAGGTACACCTTGTTGCTAAGGCATTCTCTCAATATGAGGTAGTGGACTATTTTGAGATATTTTTACCAGTGGATAGGATGGACTCAACTAGAATAATTTTCTCCATTGTCTCTTTATATGGATGAAAAAAACACTATATGGATGTGAAAAATGTCTTTATATATCAGGAGATTTAGGAGGAAATATACATGTAGCAACCACCTAGTTTTGATCTTGAGGGATCCAATCTATTGGTTTATCATTTGCCTATGTCCTTGTATATAATTAAGGAGGATCCTCATGCATGGTATGAAAATATCCATTATTTTTTTCAATTGTGGCTTCAATAATACAAGGTTAAATATGATTTTTACATCAAACATTAGTATAGGTAAATATTTGTGATTGTGTTGTATATTTATGATCTTCTTATCACTGGCAACTATTCTATTTTTATCTATGAAGTCATAATTTCATTCCACTTTTAAGATGATAAATTTGGGATTTATATTGATCAAATAGACTATAGTATCACCATTTCTAATCCCATGTATGCTTTTGATCTTATTTAGTGTTTTAGGATGGAGGGTTATAAGTTTTATCTGACTCCTTTTCCCTTAGGTCTAAAAAATTAAATATATTCCATCACATATTTGGTAGTTTCTAATTGTATTGGTATCTTATGGGAGGACTTCTCTTACTCACATTAGACTTGATATAGCCCTTTTTGTAAGTTGTTGTCCTAGATATATGCAAGAAACTTAGGAGATTCATTAGACAACAACTAAGAGGATTCTCATATACGTCAGAGGGACAACAACTATGAAGATTTTCATATACATTAGAGGGACCCATCAGGTGGGTATTCACTACTTCATTGGATATCCCATGATTTTGATAGGTTTATCAAATGTTGATTCAATATATGAAAAATGTGAGTAGTAATCCATCAAAGTATTTATGCTCTATCTGAGATCTATCTATGTTTCTTGGTATTCCAAATGCCAATCCACTATTTTTTAGTCTTCCATGGAGGCTAAATACTATGCTTACAATGAGGTAGATAAGCATCTTAGATGAATGCTAATGATTTTGGAGTACATTGACATTCCTCAAATATTTTTAGTCACCCTTTTATATGACAATTAGAACATTGTTCAAATTGTCAACTAGTTAAAATAGAGAGTCATTTGCAAAGAGAGGGGGCGCTCTATCTTAAAAATATAGTGTTCCATTAGCAGGTAAAGCACATAGAGACAAGGATGCACATTGTGAGGTGGATTCATGCACATGAGATACTTGATCTAGCGTATATACCTTCACCAGAGTAGACAACAAGTATTTTAACCATGATCATGCTTGGAGTTGGAGAGTCTCCCTTAAGAGGAGATGATAAGCAAAGGTCTCTCTCCGTGTCCCCCATTTAGATTAATAGGGGATGTTAGAATATGTGGTGGTTTAGTTTCTCTTGAGACCACAACCAGCTTTTGTGCTTGTTTTGATCATATATTTCCTTTGGGCCCTTGTAAACCTTAAAAAATAAGCTTTTGTATTTTTTTGTAATATTTTATTCTTGAAGGTCAGTCTAACAACCTTGACATAAAGGCAAATTATAACTAGATATAAATATCCATTCATACTAACTATTTTTCTTATTGGTTGTAATGTAATTTTATTTCCATTTAGTGATATTATTTGATGTCCATGGACACTTCATCATATCATGTGTCCTTTTTCATTTTATGTATTCCTTTGTTAAGTAATGTTTGATTCCATTCATTTTTTGAAATTTCTATGAAATCCAACATAAATTAGATAAGAAATTATGATATATTATTTTGAAATTAACATATACTCATCATATTAATCATCATTGCTTTGTTAAACCAACACCAACAAGATATACAATGTGTATATAGTTTGTAGCTCGGAATGAGTTTGACTACTTGAAGAGTAAACCAAACAATACTTGGTGCTATGACAATACAAAAAAAAATACCATTATAATCATGAAGAATACCACTCTTTAAATTTATTATAATTAATTTTGAAGAACCCAGGTGTTGTAGGTGAGTTGGAGAGGAGAGGACAATCCTCCAAGGGAGGTCCCAGGTTCGAATCTCCACCCTACCAAAAATCTGAATTGGGTACCCAAAATACAATTGATAATGTTGGTGCGGGCAGGGCTAGGTGCGACCCTTGGGTGAATTTGACGGTTTAGAACCCCCTATTTGTGGTCTCTTAGACCAAGCCGGCCCCGCAAGGGGTTTTTCGCTTTAAAAAAATAATAATAATTTTGAAGTGGCAAACACGAACAATATCACTCTTCAAATGGTTTGTAATTATTCCTTGTAGTTAGAGATCATGAAATTTTTTCACTATTTAAATGGATTCAAATTTTTAATTGTAATTGGTAATCATGAAAAATAACCCTCTTTTCAAATTGATTTAAATTTTTCTTAATAGCTAGTAATATTGGAGAATCCTACTTTTCAAATAGATTGTAATTTTTTCCTCGTATTTGATAATATGGAGAGTACTATTCCAATGACTTGAAATCGTTCCTTATTGTTGATAATAATGAAGGATGGAACTCTTCAAATTACTTGTAATTATTCCTTATGAATTTTAATTATAAAAAACAACACTTTTCAAATGGATTTTAATTGTTCCTTGTATTTGTAATCATGGATAATCTCATTTTTTGTGAGAATCTATAGACAAGTTTGGAGAGAAATTTAAAAATCCTTTGGAAGCTTTGAGGGTTTGGGAGCTCATACAATATTAAATTTAATGATATTTTTCTTGGGAAGTAAAATTTGGCACCCCATCCAAGCTATTGTGAGGAGCTTTTCTTTTGGATGGTGATTTTTAGTACGATAATTGATGTAAGAACTTAGAACTTAGTTTGTTAGAGATAACTAGCTATGATGTATAAGTGACCTAATTTCTAGGTCACTATTGAAGCTTTGAAGAAATGTCAAAGAGCCATATGAAGAATGCATTTTTTCATGTGATTAATATGAATGCTAATACATTAGTAATGAATGCAAATTTGTAGAGTTTTGAAACAAGGTAGAACAATGTTCAAATGTCCTATAGCCTTTAGAGACGAGGCATTTTGGTTGGTAAGACTTGTTAGACAAGGTCTAGAAATGTAAAAGTGTTTGGGCCCTTTCAAAAACCTAGTTTTTATCCTAATATAAAAATGGATAATCCCACTCTCTAGTTGAATTTTAATCATAATATAGAATTGAGTTTTCAAAAGGTATTTAATTTCCTTTTTGATTAAATTTGTTGCATGTTGAAGGAACTTGCTACCATAGCAATGCCATAATAAGTTTTTATATTTAAAGGAGATATCATAAGTATTACCTTTGTCATTAGCTAAGGAAGACATATCACTTGAACCATAATATTACTCTACTAGGTGTGCTAAGCAAATCATGATAGCAAATATGTATGAGGTATTGTGGACCTTTCTTGATTGAAAATATTTTCTAGATTTATTTTGTTAGAAAATGAACTCGAAAATATCATAGGATAAATTCCACAAGATCACAATAATTTTCACACAGTAATGAACACACAAAATACTAAAAATATTATTGATAAAAATCTACAATAGCATGCACAAAGCAATATTAGTTTAATAATTTGTTACAATGCTTTTTCATCAATATATAATTTCACGAGACTCTTCATATACATGTCTCTTGACCTTCCATATTCTCTTATAATTATAGTATATCATAATAACATAACCCTCACATATGAAACTTCACACAACACTTCACCTACTCATATGACATCTTACACTCATAACTCACACTTGCCTACTTGAAACCTTACACACTTCACACCTTGAAACATACTATACATCTAAATCTTAAACACACACTTAAATATTAAATAATTCCTAAACTAATAATCACATTTCCAAAACTATTACATGGTCAAATAATGTAATATCACCAACACCCCCTATTTTTATTTATTTATTTGTGGATAACATCCCAAAAGGGATGCCACTTTCGGGTAAGACCCAAGGAGGCAGGGGTATCCATTCCGCCAAAAATGCCCAGGACTCGGACCTGGCCTACCACATTTGACATACTCAAGGAGCAAACAAACACACAAAACCAATTTAAAAATAAGTAAATAACAACAAAAATAATAAAATAAAATAAAAAACATGCTCCTTGAGTGTGTCAAAAACAAAAGCACAACCAAACACGCACAATAAGATAAAAGAAACCACAACACAAACCACATAGAAAAACACAAGAACCACATAACAAAACACAAACAAGACAAAAACAACTAAACACTACAAAGACATAACCCAAAAAAAACATGAAAAATAAACACAACCAAAACCTAAAAATAAAAAAAAAATAAAAAACAACCAACAGACAATAAACAAAAACAAAAAACATAGAAAACACTCACACATAAAAACATGAAATAACACAAACAAAGAGAAACCCAAGAACAAGAATAAAAAAACACAAGAACAATAACAAAAAAATAAAATAAAACAAAACAACAAAAACACATGAACAACAAAAAACAACACAAAGAACACAAAAACAAAACAAAACAAAACAAAAGAACCCACCCACCTTAAAAAACTAAACAAAAAAAAAAAAAAAGAAAAAAGAAAAAAGAAAAAAAAATTGAACATAACAATGACCTATCTAGACCAGAAGACTATTAAGGCAAGAATCAACAGAGGAAACAAAATAAAGAATAGAATGAGCTAGGGAACTAAAAAAAACTGAATGAACCAAAGAGAAGCAAAAAAAAAAAAACAAGAAGAAACTAGGTACCTTCAGAACTGGAGCCATCCAAAGAAATGATAGAAAGAAGAGCTTCCCTAATTTGAGAAGCCCACCATATAGGAGGGTGGCCATAACAAGTAAGATCACCTTTGTCCAAAGCCCAATTAGCTAAAGCATCAACACTCTTGTTTTGATCTCTGACCACATGATTGTAATCAACTTTCAAAAATCCCATCTAGATTAATTGAATCTTCTCAATAATTCTTTTTATTCTCCAATCCACCTTATGATTCTTAGAAGGAGTCTTCAAGAGATTAATCATAAGTTGAGAGTCAGACTCAACTAACACCTTTTCCCATCCAACCTTAGTAGCCTCCTGAAGGCCTCCGAGGATACCATACCCCTCAACAAGGTTATTGGAAAGAATACCCAAATTCTTAGCAAAAGTAAAAACCAGGGAGCCATCTGAAAGTCTACCAATTCCTCCCACATTGGCTTTTCTAGGGTTCCCTCTAGAGGCTCCATCAGTATTGACTTTTCCAAAATCCTTAGGAGGAGGTTGCCAATTTCTAGTCCTATCCATATTACTAATACTCACATTCCCTTTAAGTTGGTTGCCCTTAGAAGATTTAATCTTCAATATTTGCATCACTTGATCCCATATTTGGTGGGAGTTTTGGGGGTGATTAAGGAGTTGATGGACTCGATTCAACTAAGTTGGCTATGGTATTTTTCCAAATATAGTGAATATCCTTCCTATCTTGATTAAAAATTTGGTTGTTCCTTTCATTCCAAATATTCCAAAGAAGAATGGTAGAACCCATCCAAACTAACTCGCCTAATAAAATGATCAACACCCTCTTGATTAGGCCAATCCCTCCAAAGCTGTTCAAAAGTAAAAAAATTGGACCACTGTAAGCCAAGTAAAGTGGCCATTCTCCTCCATAGCTCAGAGGCTAAAGTACACTCAATAAAAATATGGTTGAGATTTTCTACATTCTCTTCACACATTTCACATCTAAAAGGGCCATGAAAACCACGCTTCATAAGTTGCTCACCAAGAAGCACCCTACGATGCAATAAAAGCCAATTAAAGAACCTCACCTTAGGCCAAAGCTTTTGAGCCCACAATCGAGAAAATATGTCAGAAGAATGGTTGGGATTATTATGGCATAAGGTCAAATAACCTTGAGCAACCGAATACTCACCCTTAGTAGTGTTGTTCCATCCAAAACAATCTTTTTCATGGGACCAAGAGAGGGATCTCATATGAAGGATGCCTTGGATATCTTGTCTTTGCCTTTCTGGGATTTGAATAGGCCAGTCCTCAATAGGGATCCAATATCTACCAACCTTTGAATTACCATTATGGTACCGATAGTAATTAGCCACCTTTATCCAATTAGCTCGGTGAAGCTCCTCCATCCAAGGCCTCCAATCGAGAAACTGAGTTATCAAAGGCTTGTGACCATCCCAAGAATATGTCCAAAAATTTGCATGTTGACCATTATGAATGATCCAAAATAATTTTTTCTTTATCAAATCCTCACCAGTCTTAAGAACTGCTAAAATGGGAGAACCTTTGGTAGGAAGTTGATAGCGAACAAGGTCTTCAAGACTTTTGTTCTCAACATATTTAGCATGGAGATTATTGGCCCAAAGAGCATTGGGGTTATGCAACATCCTCCAATATAATTTAGCAGCTAAAGATTTGTTGTTATTAATTGAAGACCGGAATCCTAACCCCCCTTCACTCTTAGGAAGACATAAAGTATCCCATTTCACCAAGGCCCATTTTCTTTTCTCCTTAGTACCACTCCAAAGGAAACGATGACTCGATTTGATCCAATTCTCGAAGAACAGCCTTTGGGATATTCAAAATGAAAGAAACATAAATAGGAATAGCTTGAAGGACTGATTTTACCAAGGTGATTCTACCCCCAGAAGAAAGCCACTTGTTGGTCCACTTTCCAATTTTCTTCTTGACTTTGTCCAACAACCAATTCCAATATTTATTTTTCTGCCTTTGAATATTTATGGGAATACCTAAATAAGTGATTGGAAGAGAGGTCTTCTTATATCTTAATTTATCCAAGACCATGGATTCCTGTCTAGCAGAGCAGATGAAAGAAAATAACTTTAGATTTGTCTTCATTGATCAACTGCCCAAGTAGCCTTAGAAAAATAGCTAATGATTTGCTTAATATTAGAAGCTTCCTTAACTGTAGCTTTACCTAAAAGAGTAGAGTCATCCACAAATTGAATATGAGAGATAGGTCTAGCTCCATGAGCAATGGTAACTCCCTCAAGGGTTTTGTTTTCCCTCTTTTTGGTTATAGTCCTACCCAAGCATTCAACAAGAATGATGAATAAATAAGGGGATAGCGGGTCACCTTGCCTAATACCTCTGGAAGTTGGAAATGACTGAGAAGGCCTGCCATTGATAAGAACTAAGTAGGAAACTGAAGAGATACATCCCATAATCCAATCCATCCAATCCTTAGAGAAACCAAATTGCCTCAAAACTTTGATAAGGAAGTGCCAATCCACTCTGTCATAAGCTTTGGATAAGTCTAACCGAATGAACATGGAAGGAGAATTTTTGCATATCCATGGAATGGATGGCTTCCTGAGCAAGAACTATCTCATCTACTATTTGACGTCCTTCCACATAACCCCCTTGCTCTGGGGAAATAATCTTATGCAAAAGAGGCTTCAACCTTTCTCGCCATGATTTTAGTAATGATTTTGAGAAGAACATTACATAAAGCAATAGGTCTAAAAGTTGAGATATGATCAACCTCTTGAGCTTTTGGAACAAGAGTAATATAAGTTTTATTGATAACCTTCAAAATTTCTTTGGCTTTCCTGGCTTCTTCCACCACCTCTAATAAATCAACATGAAGGATATCCTAGAACTCTTGGTAGAACTCAATGGGAAAACCATCAGGACCTGGGGTTTTCCATTTTTGCATTTTAAAAACTACTTGTTGAAGCTCATTGATAGTAACAGAGCAGTCAAAATAGATTTCTCCTCAGAAGTGATAAGAGAAGGGATTGCTTGAAGAACATTTTGTTGTGAAGTTGAGTCAAGAGGAGTAGCAACAAAAAGATTGGAAAAGTAATCAACAACAATAGAGTTCATGCCATCCCAAGTATAAACAACATCTCCAGAATCTGATTTTAAGGAAGAAATAAAGTTGTGAGATCTTCGAGCTAGAAGAGATTTGTGGAAGAAATTTGTGTTTCGATCTCCTTCTTTGAGCCATTGAATTCTAGATTTTTGCTTCCATAAGATTTCTTCTCTTTTTTCCCATTCCTCTAACCGAGTTGTGAGTTTAATTTCATCTGCACTTCTCTTCTCTGTGAGGCCATCTAAACGGATTTTCTTATTCAAATTTTCAATATGAGCAATAACTTCATGTTTTTTTATGAACATCCCCAAACTCTTTCCAGTTCCAAGTCTTGATTTTGGATTTAATGTATTGTAGTCTTTTGGCAAAACAGAACATCTTAGTCCCATGCCTAGGTTTACCTTCCTTCCACCATTGTTGCACATGAGGTCTCGAAGGAAATGTCTCTAAGCCACATTAATTGAAAACAAAAAGGAGAGAAACTCACATTGGTTTTCCACATTTCCACCATGACTGGCCAATGATCCAAACCAACATTATTAAGAGTCTTCACTTTAGGAATGTGACCATGGATTAAGAAATTTTCAGAGAGCAAAAACCTATCCAATCTCTCCATTATACAAGCTAAGCCTTGCCTTATGTTAGACCAAGTCATAAGGCCATTATCTAGTTGGATATCCACAAGATGGAGGTTTGCAATATATTCGCTCATGAGGTCAGTGCTTTTGTCCAAATTTCTATTTCCCCCCTTTTCTCATCCAGAGAGAGGATGGTATTGAAATCTCCTTCGATCAAGATCCAAGCTTTAGGAAAATGAGAGATAATATGAGTAATATCCTTCCACTATCTTCTTTTTTCCTCCAAATAAGTCGGAGCATAAACAATAATGTAGAGCATAATCTGGTTGGAATGTCTACTTTGAATAGCTATAGCCAACAAACCCCAACTGCCAACCATATGGTGAATAACTACCTCTTTTGGGTCCCAAAGACAAGCAATGCCACCCGAAGTCCCTTGGGAACCGAGGGAAACCACTTTTCCAACTGGCCAAATTTTATCGGCAATTGAGTCCATATCCTCCATTGACATCTTTGATTCTTGAAGGAAAACAAGATGTGGATGGTTTATTCGAATCATTCTTCTAATTTCATTTTGTTTTGAAAGACTCCCTTTGAGTCCTCTAATATTCCAAGTGATGATCTTCATTAATACCAAGGCTAAAAAAGTTGGGAAGGGCATTAATATTACCTTCCTCTACAAGCTTTTCACCTTCTTTTACCATATGATATTGATTGGTCTTGCGACTTGCTTTTTGATTAGAATCCATCTTCAATTTTTTTTCCCTGTTTCTTGACTTATTCCAATTGAATCTGAGATGGCTTCTAACCTTGAAGAATGCTCGTACACAACCAAAATTTTACTAGATGGTTCAACGAAGTCTATATTGGGACCTGCATTATTTGAAGTTTTGACATTTGAAAGATTGTTTTTCTTGTGTAAATTTTCTCCTTTTTTTTTCTGTTGAAAACCTTTGATTTGTTGGTTTGTCTCCGAGTTCTTCCCTTCATATTTAAATTGTGTTTCTAAGATTTCAGTTTCCATTATTTCCTCTTCCTCACTTGGGACATCATTTGTGGAAAGGATTTCAAACATATTAGCAGATGACTTTGATTGATCCTTCATAACTGGTTTTTTCTAAGTGTTCTTCTTCTTAGGTATTTGGAAACCTGCTGAGTTTATATCTTCTTTATTTTGATCAGGAATTTTATTTGGGCAAGCACTGGCCAAATGACCATATTCATGGCAAATTCTACAACGAAAAGGAATGTTCTCATAGTCCACTACTTGCTCCCAAGTGTCTTCCCCAAATTGTAATGTGATATTTTTAGGTAGGGGTTTGTCAAAATCCATTAAAACACAAATCCGAGCATAAATAATATGTTCAAAATTTTGAGTACAATCAGCAATCATCATAAAAGTTCCTAAAGAGTTTCCAATTGAAAAAAAAATAGTAGGATTCCAAAATTCAATAGGGAGGCCAAAGAGTCTAACCCACACTGGAGCTATAGAAGGCATCTCTTCTTTGGATTTAAATTTAGTATGCCAGGGCTTCATGAAAAGCCCTGCCCTTCCAAAAAACCAAGGACCCCCTTGAAAAGTTTTCTCTCTATCTTCATTATTAGAAAATAAAACAAGAAAATAACCATTTGGATAAATAGAGATTTGTAACTCACCTTTAGTTTTCCAGATTTTTGCAGCCCAAACTTTGAAAGTAGATAGACTCGGACGAAAACCCACGAATCGACAAATTAGTCCTCTTTTTTCCAAATCTTCAATGCCAGTCTGAATGTTACCCATATCAAGCTTAACAATAGGAGTTCCATCACTGCTTTAAGACATCCTGACTCTATTTTCCTGGGATCAATCTTAGGCATTCTTAGAGGTTTATGGGAAGCCCTAATATTGATATTAGCATTGGGCTGAGGTTGTCCACCACGAAGGGCATCCCTAAAATTTATTTTTGGGACTGAGTCTTCAAAATTCTTACCCTTGATAGGGGTTTTCACAGTAGAATTATTTTGTGGGTGCACCTTAGCACCAGATTCACTTGAGATATGAGTCATTTTTTGATCAACTGCTTGAAACTTATTTCGTGATCTCTTTAATCCTTGCCCTAGATGCCATGGAAAGGTATGGTTTTCACTTTTATTTTGTGCAGCAAATTGGAAGCCATTGTCACTCAAGTTCATAGTATGATCTGTTGAAAGACAAATTTCTAACCCATCTTGGATCCCCTGCAACATTTCCTGCTAAAATATTGAGCATAAACCACAAAAATATTGGTTTCTAGGGCCCGAAGGCCCTAAAAACCAACCTCTAGAGCTGCTTGCACTCAACCCAGATGAAACCCTCACATAGCCGCTTGCAAAATATCTCGTTCACACATAGGGATCTAAAACTAATTTATAGTGGAAAACACCCCTTTCAAGGTGCCACTTTCAACAAGTTGGGCGTGGGAGGAATGGAGCCTTGTCGGCCTCTACCAACACATAGGACATTCCTAACTATACCATATATATGTAGGATGAAGACAAGGGGAATGGAACCTGGGTCCGCCTCTACCAGCACCCAGGGTATTTACCACTACACCATAATAAGGAGATAGCACCAACACCCCCTATTTCATTATTTGGTATGAAGGTATTTTACCTTCATAAAATTTCAAACTATAAAATTATCTTCAAGTGAATTATTTTAATTTTATTGACTTCCTCTAAATTGTTAGCACCATGATAAATCAAAATATCTTCTTCTCCATTTTATAAAGGATATTTATTTCATTAATAATTCTTGCCTAGAACTCATGTTGGAATCCAATAATAGAACTATCTTCATTTTTAAGAATATTATCATTTTCCCTTAAACGTTCATCCAAGAATACTATAGTTTTTGATATGTGTATAATCCTTTGATGAATAGTTGAATTAGATAAAATGGTTCCATATTTTTTGTTAATAGTTCTCCTATTCCTAGTGGGTTGCATCATTGTTTATTTTATCGGTATCAAATGAGAAATCCCACAGTCAGATATTCATGCCACCTCAAACTCTCTTCTAACTCTTTCAGTCAAGCTATGGTTATTTGTGGTATGACCTTATCATAGCCTAACATGAGTATAATTTGACCTCTTAGGTGATGTTGAAGCCAACGGATCCAAATATTCAATTAAATTTTTTTGTGCTTCTTTTAAATAAAGCATATTATAATTCTCATCCAAAAACACCATATTTAAGAAAAACTTTGAATAAGGTTTATCTTTTGCAAACTTCACCATATTAAAAATTTTGAATTATTTGATTATACATTTTTATGTTCTACTTTAACTCCTATAACTATCTAATTCCTATAAATTTCCCTTATTCCTTATATCTCCCGTGAAGACATAATATTCAACCTTCAATTAGCACCTAAAACTCTCTCCATATCCTTCGCTAATAATGTTCAAATAATAATGCTATATGAAAAATTACACAATGAATCTGCCTCTAATATTTTAATACCTTTTAGGCATTATCTATTCATATTACACTTCTGTTTGACTCATAGGCTACTCTCATTCTACTCTTCTGCTCACCGGTTGCTTTCAATCAATAATCTTTCTTTATAGGCTGCTTTTGACACTATTTTGCTCGACTCAAGAATTCTTCTACCACTCTTTAAATTATTGCACATCTAATTGATGTAATATTCCTCTGCTCTTCTCTACACAAAAAAATTAGCTTCTCTTCCTTAATTATTGCATGTCTTCTCTCAACAATATCTTCTTCATCCATCCTCTCAACGATCTCACCAACAAAAATTCCTTCAACAAATATTTCTCCAACAATATTCTAATACTCCAGTAATCTGTAAAAACTCTGCTATTTTTTTCTCTCATTCTCTTCAAATATTCTTCTTCGTATTCTCCAAATATAAATTATGTAGGAGCATCGCATTCTAACCCTCTTTCTCTTAAATTCATAACGATCATATTATAACGATCAAATTTCTCTTTGCAATGGTCATATTGTAATGATCAAATTTCTCTTTACAGTGGTCATATTGTAATGGTTGGTCATATTATAATGGTAAAATTTCTATTTGCAACGGTCATATCGTAACGACTGGTCATATTGTAATGATCAAATTTCTTAGAGCCTATAAATACTCGATTCGATCAGTAGTTAGAGGGATTGTTGGTAACATCAATGGGTATGTAATTTTAAATCTATAAATGCGAATGCTTGAAATTTTTAAAACTATGATCTAATAAAAAGTATTAATTTTTTATCTATATTGCATATGCATGTGTTGGTCAACTTCAGTTGTGGCACTATTAACATCAAGTGGTACCAAAGCTCAGAATATTTCTTGTGGGATTGTGTGTGCATTTGCCTCCCAATTAAGTGTGTTGCACATGTGAAACAAAATGTGTATGTGAATTACAACAAGTGTGAAACAGAACTTACCTAAGGACCTATGCAAGTGGTGAAATAAATACTTAATGTTTTATGGATTACTACAAGTATGAAACAAAAATTGCTTAAGAATTCGCTTGAGTGATGAAAAAGATGCTCAAAATTTTTGCATGATGGCAATGGCATACAAACACCCTGTTGGTTGAGGTAGAGGTAACATAATTGCAAATCAAGTTATAGTAGATGAGATACAAACTCTAAGAGTATGATTGGAAGCATTGGAAATTGCTCAAATAAGGAACATAATTCTTCAAGATATTTCAGACAATGAGCAACCCGTAGTTTTTTATGTTGAGTTAGAACTCAAATATGATGAAAGAATCTTGAGATCCATTTCTAAGATTGGTAATCAACCCAAATTTGACATCTTGTCATATGCCAACAATTTGAATGTTGATGATTTGATTGATTGGCTCACTAATATGGATAAATATTTTGACTATGAGTCCATAGAAGATCCTCAAAGAGTCAAGTTTGTGCAAACAAAACTCAAAGGTCATGCTTCACTTTGGTGGGAACATGTGCAATCTGATAGACAATGCAAAGGTAAAGAAAAAGTCTGAACATGGGATAAAATGACTACCAAATTGAAGGTAAAATTTTTACCCAGTGATTACAAAGTTAGTTTATTTTAAAAATTGAAAAGGTTTTGCTAAAAAGAGTTGAGTGTACAAGAGTACATGGAGCAATTTTATAGTCTGGCAATCTGGAATATGATACCAAGGAAATCACACGATATATCAATGGATTGTGCTTAGTGATCTAGGATGAAATTAGTATTCTTAATTTGTGCACTGTGGAATAAGCGTATCAATATACATTCAAGGAAGACGTAAAGTTGGCATACAAGGGGTAGACCAATTCAAACGATCATGGAAGATCTATACAAGGATGTCAACAACATCCTAATGTATGGTGGCAACATATGCATGAATCAAATCCTAGCTCCTAGAGTGATAGCACTTCAATTTGTGACACACGACCACATGCAAATAAATCTTCTAGTGGTGTAGAGTGATGACGTAGGTTTGTTGACTAAACACATGGATTTTTTGGTAAATTTTTTTATTGTAATAAAAATGGACATAGAGCATCTAAGTTTCTGCATTACTCCTGGAATGGTAACATACAAGGAGACTCAAGGTATTATGAAGCATGCAACCATGTCACATAGAATGATGAGGAACACACATATTCTAACGTGCAAGTTGAAGGACCAGAGTATGGTGAATCTTTGTTGTTGAAGCACATTTTGTTGAAACTTGCAAAGGTCAAAGAACCCATTCAACACCGTAATTTATTTTGAACTATTTATAAATTTGGAATAAAATATTGTAAGGTTATTGTTGACAATGGAAACATTGACAACCTTGTCACACAAGATATGGTGGAGAAGTTAGGATTGTGTAGACTCGCGCATCCCACCCCCTACAAAGTTTTTTGGTTGTTGAAAGACCACCAAGTGTTGGTTAATGAGCAATGTTTGGTCAATTTTCATATTGGCACGTACAAGGATGAAGTTCTTTGTGACATCATGCCCATGGATGTCTATCACTTGTTGTTGGGACATCCTTGGCAGTTTGATAGACAAGTTGTGCATGATGGTGTGATGAATACCTACACCATTTTCAAGGATGGTACACGATATATTTTGCTACATTTGAAATATGTATATAATGAAGAAACACATGCAAGCACATGTACACTATTAGTTTCTAGTAAAGAGCTCATCAAGGTGGTACAAATAGAACCTTATTTGGTGTTTGTTGCCAATCCAGTGGATAATACCCCTTATGCATAGATGGATGAACTTCCTATCAAAGTCCAACACATATTGACATAGTATCAAGATGTCATTTTAGGTGATCTACATGATATATTATCCTAGTTAGAAGTATAAGTTATCATATGGATTTAGTGCTAGGATCGAGTTTGCCAAACAAACCGGTATGCCACTTGATGCCTAAGAAAAATGAGGAAATTAAGGCAAAAGTGCAAGAGTTATTGGACCATAGCTTTATTAGTGAGAGTTTAAGCCCATGCATGGTTCCTTCTATGTTGGTACCAAATAAGGATGGTAGTTGGTGCATGTGCATGGACTTGCGTGCAATCAACAAAATAACCATCAAATACATATTCCCTTTTCTAAGGATAGAAGATCTCATGGATTGTATGAGTGGTGCAAGGTATTTCACAAATATTTATCTCAAGAGTGGTTATCACTAGATTTATATCAGAGAAGGTGATGAATGGAAGACTGCTTTCAAGATAACAAATGGTTTGTATGAGTGGCTTGTTATACCATTTGGTCTATTGAATGCACGAAGTGCCTTCATGCACTTGATGAACGAGGTTATCAAACCATTTATAGGCAAGTTTGTAATTGTATATATAGACAACGTTATGATTTTTAGCTAGATGTATGAGGAACATTTGACATATATCAAGTTAGTTTTAGACTACTTGTGTATAGAGAAACTGTTGATCAATATGAAGAAGTGTACTTTCATGCATGACGAATTGGTTTACTTGGGATTTTTTGTCTCAAGGGATGGTTTAAATATGGATCCAAAAAATGTGAAGGTGATTCTTGATTGACCCTCTCCCAAAAGCATGTTTGAGGTGTGAAGCTTCCATGGTTTGGCAAGTTTTTATCACAAGTTCATAAAGAACTTTAGTGCAATTTATGCACCCATCATTGAGACAATACACAGTGACAAGAAGCAATTTATCTATATGTGCATGATGAAAGATAATTTTTAATGCCTAAATTACACTATGATGGCGTAGCCTATGTTGGTGCTGCCTAATTTTTCTCAAGTGTTCCAGGTAGATTGTGATGCTAGTGGTGCAGCCATTAGCATAGTTCTTAGGCAAAAAGGAAGCCCAATTGCATACTTCAAAAAGAAGTTAAGTGATGCAAAGCAAAAATATTTTGTGTATGACCAAGAGTTCTACGTGATGGTTTAGGTGCTCAAGAAATGGAGACACTATTTGTTGCCAAAGGAATTTGTGCTCTTCACAGATAATCATGCTCTACAATTCATTAATAGTCAAGGTAAATTGGTAGGGTACCTAGGAATAGATATTTGGGGATATATTATTATATTGTACAAGGGTTGGCATGGGCCACACATAATCCAAGGTTGATTGTATTATAATATTATATTATATTATAATATAATATTATATTATATTAGTAGTAGGCTCCTCAAAGTAGAATGAGAATATGGATATATAAAGAAGAGATATTTATCATTGTAATCATCATGGATAACAATCATATGTAATCGTCTTTACCCACGAAGTGGCTTAATGGACTTTGCCCTCCTTAAGTGTCTCTCTCATATTGGGATATCTTGTGGAGTTATTCCTTCCTTAAGGAGTATTATTGATGCTTCCCTACCTTAAGGGTATTATCTATCTCTCTCTCATTTGTGGATTGTTATTATGGATAATTATTTGTGGATGAATGATTTGATATTTTTGCATATTGGTGAATGGTTTATGTTTATGATAATAAATTTTTGCAACAAGTGGTATTAGAGCAATGATTTTGGCAAAGTGGGGATTATTTTTGTTGGATTGCAAAATTAGGGTATTTTTTTTTTTTCTAAAACAATGTCTCATATTTCAAGAGCCATATCTCTACAAATGTTTATTCGATTTAGGCAATTATTGGATCATTTTGTGCAAAATTTGAAGAGCTTTAAAATTAATGGTCATATAAAGGAATCCGAGTTGTATTGAGGGAGATATGACCTTTTGAATTCAGTCATAGAGAACAAGGATAGTGATGAATTTTATAGATTTTTTCTAGAAAAACTTCACATCTTTCAAGAGCCAAATATTTGTGAGTGTTTATCTGATTAAGATGATTCTGGGATCATTTCGTGCATAATTTTAAGAGCTTTAAAATGAGTGGTAATATAAATTAATCTAAGTAGTATTGAGGGAGATATGATCTTCTAAAGTCGGCTATCTAGAACAAGGACAATGACGAATTTTCAATTCATAATTTTTTTGAAAGATAAAATTTGTTTAGTTCGAGTAAGCAAATCAATTTCATTTTATTTTTTTTGGAATAAAAATTGCATATCTAATTGTCTCTATGTAATTTTAGCTTCAACTCAGTGGGAAGATGTTTATTTCCATAAAATCCTAGTTTGCATTAGGGCATGCTATATATTGTCAAAAAATCCTAGTTGCATTAGGGCATCAACTATGGTACTGCAAAAGTTTAATGAAGAAGATGATATTGATATTAGGGATTGGTGGAAAATTTTTACATGGTATAAACCTTTTTGAAAAAATATGCTTCCTCACTATCTTGGAGGAGAAGCTCTCTCCTAGTGGTATAGTTTTAATAGTGCCCATTAAAATATCTTCACGTGGGATGAAGTGGAGCATGCATTTTTGAGTAAATTGGAACATATTCAATTACAAATAAAGTTAGATGTTTGTAAGAGAGATATTGAGGGAAGGAATAAAAATATAGATAGCTTGATGGATGTCATCAAAGACCTTAAAAAAAACTATAGGGAATTCAAATTGAACAAAATAAAATGAAAGGAGAATGGGAAGTTTTCAAGAAACAAAATGAAGATTATGAAAAAGAAATAAAATTACTCAAGGAAGAGAAAGAGGAAAATGCTAGGGAATATATTGAGAAGAATGTAGAAGGCACATCTTTGGATTTTTAAAAGAAAGAGAAGGATGAAAAGGATTTAAATTCTTCTAAAATTTCTATTTTACAACTTCATGGAAGTATTCAAAAGGAACAAGTTTTTATTTCCATTGATCCTAGTAGCAGATATAATTTTATTAATATTGCTTTGGCTAAAAGGTTGTAGGTTCAAGCAACAAAAATTAAGGACATA
Organism: Wollemia nobilis; assembly: GCA_028583015.1. NCBI lineage: Eukaryota > Viridiplantae > Streptophyta > Pinopsida > Araucariales > Araucariaceae > Wollemia > Wollemia nobilis. The sequence continues at coordinate 2,570,757 of JAQPPZ010017164.1, forward strand.
CAGTTGGAGGGTGAGAATGTTTAGATTTTTGAAGATTTGAAGATCACCATGGATAAATATGTTTTACGTTCAAATTTTCATGCTATTCAGATGGATGATGAGGATATCATTCTTGGTTATCCTTGGTTAGATTATTTGGGTACTATTAACATTAATGTTCAAAACAAGTTTATGAAGTTATGGTATAGGAAAAAGAAGATAACATTGCAGGATATTTCTCAGCTTAAGGAGCAATAATCCAAGGAAAAACAAGAAGTAGTTGCAAAGAAAGAACTTGAAGAACAAATAGAAGAACCTGAAACATAATCCAAGAAGGCAGTAGCAATAATAAAGTCCATGGAAGAAGCAACAACAAATGAGTTCATGGAAATAATAGTAGCAGATTCCAAGGAAGATTTGATAGAAGATCACAAGGACACACCAAACAAAAAGAACATGAAAGAACAATGTGTAAAATAATTTAAAATAATGGAGCCAAATATTGAGTCAAAGAAGGTAGAACATCAAGTTAAGGTTATACCATATCACCATCCACACCACCATGAGCGATAATATTCTTGGAGGCATGGCTCAAGGTAGCAATATTATGGTTCTACATGGAATCATAAGGGCACCAACTATGGCAGTGTTTGGTAGAGAAAGCATAACCATCCTAGTTTTCAGAGCAGTTCATCATCATCAAGGAACAAGTGGACCCATCATTAAATCTATCAAAATACAATGATAGAGGTGTGGATACAAAAAAGCAGATTTGGATACTCAAGTAACAAAATGACATACCAACATCAACATGCTTCACTTGGATGGATGGATGATCGATACTAGTACCGGTTGTTAATATTGCTTAGCAAATCATATTATCTTATTTTTTCATATGTTTTGAGGATGAAACATTTGTGAGTATGGCATTGTAGGGTACCTAGGAATAGATATTTGGGGATATATTATTATATTTTATAAGGGTTGGCATGTACCACACATAATACAAGGTTGATTGTATTATAATATAATATTATATTAGTAGTAGGATCCCCAAAATAGAATGAGAAGATGGATATATAAAGAAGAGATATTTGCCATTGTAATTGTTGGCAATTTTGGGTACCTTGGGTACATTGCCTTTTCTCAAGTGTTGATGTTGTCATTGATGTCAAGAATATTTTGAAGGAATTTGATTTGATGTCAAAAGAATCTAAGTTCAAGGAAGGGTTTTGTGAAAACCAAGGCAGACAAAATAAAAAGTTTTATTTAAAAACATGGACAACAGATTTGAAATGGGTTTTTCTTAAAACCCAAGTTGGCTCTTCGTTTCGTTGAAAAAGGTGCCCCGGTGATGAAGATATTTAATTTTAAATATTTAGTTTAAATTTTATTTATTTAAAATTTAAATTAAAATTTTAAAATTAAATTAAAAGAGCCGACGTGTTTGGGAATGCATCAAAGTGCATATAAATCGAGGCAAATAATTTCATTAATGTTGAACGGAGAATTCAATATTAATCTCGGTGCATTTTCGATTTCGACATCGAAGCCCCTGGAAGGAGGAAGTCAAGCGGGCAGCGCTGGTGGTTGTTGATGTTAGATAGTAGAGAGAGCCTCGAGTTCAAAACCCGATGCTTACAATTTTGTGTGTTGGCTTTTTGTTGTTCGCGGTTCGAGGTGGCTATAAACAAGAGTGTATGCTGTGAACATTTCAAGAGAGCATGTAGCCCGAGTGGTTCCCAAGATACAACTAAAAGCACTTCGAATCATGTGGATAAAGTTTTGATATGGTGTAAGGTATGTGCAGTTTAGTGTAAATAATGCAGCAGTCGTCTTGTTTCTGTGATAGAGCTTCATACCTATCGAAGGTCAGGGCTCGATTTTCGCACCAAGGAAGATTTTGTTTCGGAGATTAGAGGGAGGCCCCTCTCCCTTCCTCACGTGGGCATGGATAGCCCACGTGGTTTAGCCAAGTGCCTTGGCTAGAGGAGACGACGGGTCAAATCACGCCGAATCCCATTTTTGAGGGATGTAAGAGGTATCCACGCGAACTCCATTTATTGCAAAAGGGCAGTGAATAAAATATATTAATTTTGCAATGTTGATGATATTTCCAAAGTTTGTTTGGGAGGTATAAGGTTAGCAAAATTAATATTTTTTATATAGTTTTTATTAAGTGTAATGGAGTAGATAAGGTGAATATAAGAAATATGTTATGTATGATTTGTTGAATGAGGTTGAAAGAAGAAGACATAGAACCTTGATTATATTTGGACCAAGGAATATTCTTGAGGAAATATTAAAGAAATATGTTGTCTACTAACCTTCTTGAGTTTGGCAAAAAGGTGGTTATGGTTATGACAAATTTGTGAGATCTTCTTCATCTTCAATAAGTATGGGCACTTTCTTCTTATGAGTATGATTGGTGTATGTTATTCCTGAAATAAGATTGGAATGAAAAGGTATTCAACTAGGTTTCCTTTGGTTGGGTGTAAATCCTATTTTCTGGTTTGTTGAAGACTACTTATGCATTGTTATCCTTGATGAGAGTTTTGGTGAATGCATAATTCTGGTTTGAGGTAGTGGAAGCATTGTGCACTAGGGTGTATGTTTGTAAGTCTTGCTACTTGCATTGAGATAGTGAAACCCTTAGTTGGCTGTTTTGATATTAATGGATGAGTTGCTTCCATAGAGGTTGTTTTGATCAAGTTAGTGCTTTACTTGATACATGATTTGGGCTTACTCCATTGAGTTGATTTGAGCAAGTTTTCTTTGCATTTGGTGATTTTGTGTTGGTGGATGTTTTGTTCAAATATCTTTGGAGGGAAAAGGATTTCTACTTGTTTCCTTTTCTTGTGATGATTGGTTGAATGCTTCAAGGTTGATGTTGAGTTGAATGTTGTTGGTTAAACCTTGTCTATGAGCATTGTTGTTGAAGCCCTAATTGGTTGAGAAAAGATATTGGTTGTGGAAATAACATGAGTATCATTGTTATATGAGATATTGCATAGTTGGCAATTGTTGGGTTGTGTTTCAAGTTCTTGAGAAAAGCATACTACATCTATCTTATTCTTTTAAGATTTGAGATTGAGATTGGGATTTAAGTATAGAACATATTGAGTCTCTAACAATTCTCTTTATGCTTCTATGAGGTTGATGAATCACATTGGGTCTCTAACCATTCTCTTTGTGGGTTCATGCCAAGCAAGTTTTTCTTGATGAACTTGTGAGCAGGTTTTGGACAGGTTCCGTTGGGGACTTGTGAGCAGGTTTTGGATAGGTTCCTGTGGGGACTTGTGAGCAAATTTGGACAGGTCCTAGCAGAGGACTTGTGAAGCTGAGTTTGATAGTTCTATCATAGAACTTGAGGACAGAGGTGCATTGGTTCTATGAGAAGAACCCGAGGACATTTGTGCTAGATCGAAGGACTGTGTTTAGTGCAGATTCGAGGACCAACTTTTGAGGTGATAGAGTTGAGGACAGAGGTCTCTAGCCAGAGCAGGGAAGACAGGTGTCTTTTGTGGATAGAGTTCCATTTGCTAAGGGCAGCGGAGGCAGAGGTCTTCTATAGGATCACCAGCCAAAGCAGAGGTAGGGGAAGGTATCTCCTTTGAGCAGAGGCTCATAAATTCAGATTGGGGGAAGGTATCTCCTTTGAGCCGAGGCTCATAAACATTGTAATTGGGAAGGTTTCCCAAAGAACTTTGAGATAACTTTTAGAGAAAAGTTTTGTGGATGAACCACGTTAAAATTGGTGTCACTTTGTGGATGATCTTATGCATTGTTTTGATATTGCTTTGGATATATTACTTTACTGTTTTGAAGTATAAAGGAAAAGTAAAAAGAGGTCTTATACTGTTCACCCCCCCTCTCAGTATAAGCTTGTGTTCTATAGTAATCATAATGGAGAACAATCATATGCAATCATCTTTGCCCACGAAGTGGCTTATGGCACTTTTCCCTCCTTAAGTGGCTCTCTCATATTGGGATATCTTGTGGAGTTATTCCTTCCTTAAGGAGTATTATTGGTGTTTCCCTACCTTAAGGGTATTATCTATCTCTCTCTCATTTATGGATTGTTATTGTGGATAATTATTTGTGGATGAATGATTTAATATTTTTGCATATTGGTGAATGGTATATGTTTATGATAATAAAGTTTTACAACATAAATTAAATCAGATACATATGAAATGGGTTGAATTATTGCAAAGTTAGACCTTTGTTCTCAAGCATAAAAGTGGCAAATCCAATATGGTTGTAGATGCGCTCAGTAGACATGCATTAATTGTGTACGAAAGGCATATGAAATTTGTTGGCTTTGACACGCTAAAGGAACTTTATGCCAAGGAATTAGATTTTCATAAATCTTGGAAGGCATGCATGGAACTTGTATGTGTGGATTATACTCTGTGACTACATTATATCATCTAGTATGGATACTTGTTTAGAGGAAAGAAATTTTGCATCTCGAGGGGATCAATGCATGAAAATTTGCTCAAGAAAAACATAGTGGTGGATTAGCTGGTCATTTTGGGTTTGACAAGACATTGGCACAAATCAATGAGCATTATTTTTGGCCTTGCATAAGCGTAGATGTGCACAAATTTATTCAACAATGCCAAGTTTGTCAACGTGCAAAAGGAAGAAGTCAAAACGTGGGTTTGTATCACCCTTTACCTATTCCAGAGTGGCCATGGGATGTGTTCAATATGGATTTTCATTTGGGATTACCCAAAAATTAGCATGGAAACGATTCCATTTTTGTGGTGGTTGATCGATTCTCCAAGATGGTACACTTCATTATTTGCAAGAAGATAAAGATACCACTCACATTGCAAATTTACTTTTAAGGAAGTTATCCAATTACAGATTTCCTACAAGAATTATTTATGATCATGAAATCAAGTTTGTTGGTCACTTTTGGTACACATTATGGAAAAAGTTGGGTGTGTATCTCAACTTCATTTCGACATACCATCCAAAAAAAGATGGTAAAATAGAAGTTGTTAACCAAAGTTTTGGAAACCTACTCAGATTTTTTGTTGGTTATAAACCTAAGTAGTGGGATCAGATGTTGGTGCAAGCTGAATTTACCTACAATAATTTTGTCAATCGTAGCACCGGGTGTATCCCATTCTAAATTTCATATGGGATCAACACACGAGGTGTATATGAATTGCATAGTGTGGAGATTTTGGATAAGTGCAACATAGAAGGAGAAGATTTTGCATAAACAATGAAGGCTATGCATGAAGAAGTTAAGTCCCAATTAGTGGATAACACTAAAATTTACAATCAATATGCAGATACCAAAAGGTGTGAAGTTCACTTTGAGATTAGTGATCTTGTCATGGCACATTTGTGCAAGGAAATATTTCCTAAGGGCATGTATCACAAACTAAAGATGAAGAAAATTGGTCCTTGTCGAGTGTTGAAGAAATTCTCAACCAATGCTTATGAGATTGAATTGCCCGATGATATTGGTATTTCTCCAACTTTCAATGTCATAGATCTCTATCCTTATGTGGCACAAACCTCAAATTATTTTGATAATGCACCTGAGTTGGATTAGAATGCATAGTTACCATGCACACCACTTGAATAAATTGACTACATCATTGATGCATGCGTAAGCAAGAAAATACATGGACATGAATACCAAGAATACTTAGTCCAATGGAAAGGCCAAACTCCAAAAGATGCAACTTGGATGAGTGCAACTCAAGTTGCCAAGCATAAAAAAACAATTGAAGAGCTCATGAGCAGGAGCTCATGAAATTTTAAAGCATGGGAGTCTAATGCAGGAGCATCGCATTCTAACCCTCTTTCTCTTAAATTCATAATGGTCATATTGTAATAGTCAAATTTCTCTTTGCAATGGTCATATTGTAACGATTGATTATATTGTAATGGCTGAATTTCTCTTTGCAACAATCATTTTTTAATGGTCGATCATATTGTAACGGTAAAATTTTTGAAAGCCTATAAATGCTCAATTTGATCAGTAGTTAGGGAGGTTGTTGGTAACATCAATGGGTTTGCAATTTCAAAGTTGTAAATGCGAATGCTTGAAATTTCAAAACTGTGATTTAATAAAAATATTTGTTTTTTTTATCTGCCTTGCATCTGCATGTGTCGTCGACTTCAACTATGGCACTATTGATATCAATAAAGTGGACCACCAGTCCAATATTCCAATCTCTTTTTAATCAAAGTCTCCTCCAATATATCTAGTTCCAACAATTTGGGCAACATCCCTTCAACTTGGACCACTAGTCAATTCCTTCAAATGCATTCAAATATCTTCTCTAATATTCAATATGCTATCATATCTCCTTCAAATGCACATGTCTAGATTCACACTAATTTTTGTGCTAGCTTACTTTATTTACAATATATTTTACCCGTATTCTCCAATCTCTTTCTCTAATATTCTTCAAATTCACACCAGATTCTAGTGCTAGCTATTTTCCAATATCTTCTTCAATCTCCAAGCTTCTACTTCCCAATAGAGTATTTTCCTTCAATTTTGGACGTAATAAAAGTGCCTAGTAACCACCAAGTCTCTTCTTCTTTGTTTGAATGTATGCAAAATACTTGGTAACCACTAAGTCTTTTATTCTTCTCTCCGATCTACAATCTCTCCAATGTAGCTCTAAACCAAGATGACTATCACCAAGGTATCTTTGATACCATGTCAGCAAATAGACCCAGAGATATCATAGGATAAATTCCATAGGATCACAATAATGAACATAAAAAATATTGAAAATATTATTGATAAAAATCTACAATATGATGCATTAAGCAATTCTAGTTTGGTACTTTGTTATAATGCTTTGTCATCAACATATAATTTCATAAGACTCTTCATATGCATGTCTCTTGACCTTCCCTCTTCTATCATAATGACAAAATATCTGATAATAACATAATTATCATATATGACACTTCACACAACTCTTCACCTACTTACATGAAACCTTACACTCATAACTCACACTTGCCTACTTGACACCTCACACACTTCACACCTTGACACATACTATAAACCTATATAATAATCCTTATGTAGATTCTTATCTAAAATTAACTACAACTATATTCAAGTTGTGAGATACTTTATTCAACTTAAATGGTGAGATATTAATTTCCATTTTATAGAAACACTTTATTTACCTAATAAGAAAATGTGGATTAGTATTCTTGATTCTATGGCCTAGAGATTTTACCTACTAGGAAAATGGATCTCCAAATCCCTCTTAGTCTTAGTCATGAAAAGTAAAAAGTCCTCAACTTGAATAATATTAGAAAAACTTTGATTAGATATGGACACATATTCATTCTAAGTATAATCTATCCTTCCTAATGATCAAAATCTCAAATTTAAGACCTCACTTCCACCTCAACAAATTCTTAAGGTTATATGAAATTTATATTGTTTGTTCACCTAGACATCTAAGTGTTTTATAAGTGGTAGTGCTAGAGGTACAATAAATTATTGCATTCATATGGATTCCTTCGTACCTTCTTTCTAAATAATGATAACTTCTTCTATATGAAATGCATAACATCATTTGTAGACTTTTTGTTCCTCCAAATTCATAATTGAAAATAATGGAATAAGCTAAAACATTTCTTTAGCCTTCACAACACTAGTAGACCTCATACTCAAGTAATCTAAGATATGGTTGTAGATCACCTCATATTCAAGTAATCTAAGTATAACCGTAGATCACCTTTAGCTAGTTTTTTTCATCTAAATATAATTCTTATAAAGGTTAATGTTGGACTAATAACCACCTTACATATGATATTCCTTTTAAGACTCTATATAATACATTTTTCCCCTTTTTTGTCTTTCACTAAATGGATGAATTAGATTTGGAAAATCCCTTTGATCTAACATACTGTCCACATACAGCTAAAACACCTAGATGAACTACTATGTTTCCCTATCTAGTAGGTTATAACTTGTCATGCACTTCATTTCAAAATACCTTGATCTAACACACTGTCCAAAAATACCTAGATGAACTACTTTGTTTCCGTATCCAATAGGTAGGTTATAACTTGACATGCACTTCATTACAAACATGCATCTTCTTTATAAATCGGTGTACACATGGCTATAACTTGCCCTATACAGTTCTACAGTGCTTGTTTTCACGTAGACATGGAGATGTTGGGCGTGCATGGGTTGTTAGCGTTTGCCGTGACCCTCACAATAATGACGATGCTCTCCCTGCAAACAGGCCAAGCAGAGACGCTGAATCTGGGAAGGAAGAAAATAAGCAGTCTGCACTTTTATTTCCACGACATAGTGTCCGGAGAAAATAGGACGGCCGTGCAGGTGGCGTCGGCTGACGTGACTAACTCTTCCAAGACTGGTTTCGGCAGTGTTCGTGATTGACGACTTGTTGACGGAAGGCCCAGATCCAACATCCAGAGTGGTGGGGAGAGCTCAGGGAATGTACACCTCCGCCGGGCAGGAAGAAATGCGTCTGCTGATGACGTTGACGTATGTTTTTCAGAGCGGAGAGTTCAACGGCAGCACGCTCTCTGTTGTTGGAAGCAATCTGGTTTTTCGTAAGGTGAGAGAAATGGCGATTGTAGGTGGGAGCGGAGCATTTCGGCTGGCTAGTGGGTATGCCCAAGCTAACACTCACAGCTTCGATCTCAAATCTGGCAATGCAATCGTTGAATACAATGTGAGTGTGCTCCATTACTAATACTAGCCGTTCTGCCTTAAGATAAGTTATACCTTTGAGTGTTTTGTACAATCTTTTTTATATTATTAAGTTCAATTTATTAGGATTAATTGATTTTGTTTTATTATTTTAGCTTTAGCTATTGTAAGTGGATTATCCTTTTTATAATATCAAAATTCAATTAACTTTGTTCTATTGTCTAGCTATAGCATTTGAGTGTATGCAATAGGTTATCTATAACTTTGTTCTATTGTATTAGTTATAGTTTGTAAAAATTCCTTACTAAAAATAATATAAGTTATCTTCCCTCGTGGATTTAAACAATAATTAAATTTATTAAATAATTAAAAAATAAAAAATAAATAAACTTAAGTTTAATAATTCGATATATATCTTGTTCCTCAGCTGAAGATTCAAAGTTATCTAACATGTTTTTTGGGATTGAAGTATATATATATATATATATAATGATCTTCCCTAGGAACCTTTTTTTTACAAAGGTTCTGGAATTTAAATTTGAAGCTTTGCACTACTTGTCCCTAGCTTAGTTTAAGATTTATTATACTTATTATCCTCAAAGTATTATTCATTACATTCATGCATTCAAGAAACTATTCCCTCTATTCCCTTTAAAATAAAGAATGTATTTAATCTTTAACTTAAAGGCTATAGCTAAATCTTTTGCAATGTAATACCTTGTATAAAATAAAGAATGTATTTAATCTTTAACTTAAAGGCTATAGCTAAATCTTTTGCAATACCTTGTGTAAATGTAATAATTTGTATAGTTTTATGGAGCTTTATAAAGGTGAGTTTAATGTAATATTTTATTAAAAAATTTAAGGTTGGTTTTAAGCATAAGATTAATTGTATTTATTTAGTCATTAATATGATTTATATTTTTTTCTTTAATATTATTAATCTAGTGTTTATAGACATCTTTCATTAGGTATGTTTATTTATTATATATTTTTTCTTTTTAGGTAATAGGTGGATTCCATTGGTTTTTATTATGGTATTAGAGTAGATGTGAGTCTCTTTTACTCAATTGCAAATAATTTAACTATGACAACTCTATGATAGTTTTAGCTATGACAACTCAGTGACAGTTACATGGTTATGACAACTCCATGACAATTTTATGATAATCCTAGAAAATAAAAAGTGTTTATTTATGGAAGGCTAATTTAGAGGATTTGATCCAAAATATCAATTGGATCTTGGATAACAAGGACCTTGTTATACCTAATAGTATTGTTGATTTGGAAGAAATATTTTTTGACATGTTCATTATATTTTCCTCTTTTGACATAATTTAATTAGTTAATTAGTTATTTATGATGAATTACTCGACTAATACCCTAGCTAATGAAGGAGTAATTATGCAAAAAATTAATGGATTGATTTTTCTTGAAAACCTTGGTTTTATTTAAAAAAATTTTGTTAAAATTTGATTTCCTTTCCCCTTTTATTTTTTTTCATTAATGCATCAAGGCGATAGGGTAATATGCATAGTTTCTAAAATAAAGGAAAATTATTTTTTGGTTGTCCCAAGTTCTAGGGAAGCCATAGGCATATTTTTGTGCTTGGCAAAGATCTCTGAGCCACTTGAAAAATTTATAAAAATTATCCAATAAATTTTATGTTGCTTTAGTAGGAGAACATGGTTTGATTGATTATATTTTAGAATATGAATGAATCATTAGTGTCTTTAGATGTTTTGTAAAACTTTAGGCCTCTAGTCCCAGTTTAAAGTTTTTCATAATTTCATCACCAATGACTCCCCAAAGGTTTTTTTTTATTTTTCTTTTTCAATATCTTTTGATGACCAAACTTCAAAAGATTGTAACTTTTGCATATGAAATATTTTTTGAGACATTGTTTTTTCAAACTGTATGATTTTTGGAGCTCTTTGAAATGGTGATGTCTATTTTGCTTTGTTTTGGTAGTATAATATTTTATTTTATAGGAGCTTAATGGACCATATACCATGCTTGTCATTGATCAATTGAAAATTTTATTTTCTAATCAATAAACATGTTTTTATTTTGGTGATAAAGAGGGGTATTAGGCTAAGTTTTGTCAATTTTGCATCAAGAAGCTTGAGGAAGTAAAAAAAAAGGGGAATTTGATGCTTCTTATTTTCTTACTTAATATGATATAGAGATTTAGGATGAAACCTCAAATTCATATGTTGTTGTCCATTTAGCTTATTATACCTCCATATCTACAAAGGAATGGATTACATATTCTCGGGCAACATGACACATGATAAAGCATTATCGTTTTTAGATTGACTACAACATACAATATCATGGTGAGTGTTTGGTCATTAGTGATAATTCTTTTATAGAGATAACAATATGTGAATAAGGTGAATATCATAGCCATGCCATTCGCGATTTTTGGCTCATCGTTTTATTTATTTTTAGAGGATGATTATCTATACCCTAAATAAAATACCATTATCACACGAAAGAACAAGATCATTATGGATATGAATAAATGTATCTTGCATGTGAAATAGATGAAGACTAACTTTTGGGGTAAAAGAAGTGATTTATGCTATGCATATCATCAATAAGATACCAACTTAGGCATTCCAATGTATGACACCTCTCAAAATATCGATAGAATGTAAGCCATATGTTTTCTAGTTTTATATCTTTTATTTTGTTGCATGGGCTCATATTCCAAATACATTAAAAAAATATTGATGCAAAGATTCAATGATACATACATATGGCTTGTTCTAATATTTCTAAGGCTTATTGTCTTTATGTTTTAGTAAAGTGATAGATCATCGATTGACATAATTTCCATTAACTCCTTCTATCCCACTTCCTATTCTCTTGGGCAAGAATCTTCTCCCACCTATATATCCTCCTCTTCCTATAGGGGCTCTTATTACTGCTTATTATTCTTTAGAAATTTGATTCAGGAGCATCCTTGTGTTCACGTAATTTTACATTGAGCAAAAAAATATAAAAAATAAAAACATTTGTATTGTTGGGATAGGCACTATGCAATTTTATGGTCTTTTAGCATACAATTTTGTGGTCTTTATGATTGTTGCATTAATGACTTGGGTGGTAATTATTTTTGTGGTCTTTGCACACATAGTTTTGTGATCTTCATGACTATTGCATTATGGCTTGGGTAGGAAATTGTTGTGGTCTTTGTGCACGTAGATCTGTGGTCTTTATGATCATTGAATTAATGAATTGGGTGGGAATTAATTTTGTGGTCTTTGAGCACACAGTTCTATGGTCTTTATGACCATTGCATTAATGGCTTGTGTGAGAAATTATAATTTTTTTTATAATTTCCTTGGAGTAGATCCGTGTTTCCTAGTTTGGGCGAGAAACTATTATTTGTAATTTTGATATTAAATTTGGATGGGATTCCATTTGAGGGGGGGAGATTTTTGGGAGATGGGCTTGATTGTATATCTATGCAAAATTCATTACAAATTTTCCTTTATTATAGATAATATAAAAAAAGAGTTATTTTTTTTTACTTTCATAGTTCTTCATACTTCTATTGTGTACTCCTATATCTATATGTATATTCTTTTGACATTAGCAATTTCTACCAAATGATGGCTTCTAGGAACTAGTCATTTGGGAATTCAAGACTCGAGTGATTTTTGATTAGAACAAGATTTTGTTTAATTGGTTTTCGCTTTTGTACCCAACATAAAGAGCTTAAGGATAACCTTGTGCAAATTTGTTCGAACACAATCGATCTCAATGGTTGAGGGATATAACTGATTTAATGCCATAGTGATTTGATTTTTTGGATGAGATTCCTTCTGGTGAGTTATCCATCCAACCAAATTACATGGATTGTTAGTTGCTACAACCGCCCAGTGTATAGGATAATTCACTAGATACGAGGTTCACTAAATGATGTGATGATGGTGATGGTTATGCATGTGTTAATGATGAATTGATGATGGAATTGATGATTTTGATGATGATGTGATGATGCATTTGGTTTTTTGGATAAGTGTCCTTATGGTGAGTTACCCATCCGATCGGATTGCATGGATTTCTAGTTGCTGCACCCACTAGGTGTATAGGGTAAGTCACTAAGTACAAGGTGCACTCAATGATGATGTGCATGTTTTATGATGAGTTTATGATGAGTTTATGATAAGTTGATGATGGATTTGATGATGATTGATTTGGTGTTTGTGAGAGTTTTTTTTGAAAAGAATGCATGAATATTTTTGTGAATGACACCAAGCATATAACACAAATTGAACACTTGCAATAATAAAAGAATGATCTCTTTTTGTATTAAATAGGGGATCTTGAATCTCCCAATATTACAATGATTTCTTTTGAATTGCCCCAAGTGTATTGGGTGCAATATTACAATGTATGGTAAAAGTATCCAAATGGTAGAATGTGGTCTTCCAAACAATCAACTAGTGTCCTTCGTCCTTATGCTACAACTCCAAAGGGGTGAGTGGGCTTCTGCTATCCAATATAGGGACCACTCTAGCTTCAGTAGCTCTCCAAGATACCTTCTTCATGCACATGCATGAAAATACAAATGGGGTTTAGTAGCACCTACATACAAGGATGAAATCCATATAATAAAACCCTTGAATAAAATGATAATGCAGATAGGAAAAAGAAAAGAATAAACCGAATGCCTTACTACAAATACCAACTTACTAATTTGTAAATCATATTCTCTTAGCTCTAAAAAACCGTGGGTGTGTGGTAAAGTTTACTAAACCATGCATGGGTAGTGGAAGAAATCGTGTAGATGCAATTTCAACTATAAAACCATGGATGAGTTGTGTAAATTGAAATATAGATTACTATGAAATGGGGTCTCTAAGCTTCAGATATCTACTCTCCTTGATATGCGTACAAAGCTCTGGTCCTATTTTAGTAGCTTGATGGTACGAATGTTCAACCTTCTTGATTTGGTGGGGTGAAGGTGCTTTTATAACCTCCGTAGGGTTTTGGAGGGAAATGAGAGGTGACAAGCCAGGATTGCCAAGTGGTAATCCTAGGCTACCAAATGGAGGGGGCAGTTAGAATGAGTCACCTAGGGTGTCTCACTTAAATGGGATTATGTGAAATAACAAAGGGAACAAGGGTGTATCAGATGTGGTAAGGGATGTTGGTGAGGTGGTTATGACACATGTCTAGTGGGTAGGCAAGGTATCCTAGGCTGATTTTCTAGATTTAATAAATATGGAAAATAGGATAATGTGCAAGATTTTATATACCTAATTCTAAAATTAGGCATATAATATTATTATGTAGGATTTGATGTGGGGTTCCAAATAAGATGTTGTGGATGACCATTTTTGGTGTCTACAGATACCCCTTTTTGTACCACATTGTGTGAAACATGATACGGTGCAAAAACCAATGACACCTGTATTTATTGGATGGATGGACAATAATCTTCATGACACAAGAATGACATAATTTTTTGAAAATTTTGATGCTATTTTGATTTGCTTGCTTACCCCCTCAATTGAAGAATGGGTAAAGGATAAAATCCATGAGCCAATTAATGTGTATGATGAAATGAGGTGGATGATTGAATGATGTGAATGTGATATGTGCAAATGTATGACATTGAATCTTGATGCCCCAAGTTTGGGATTGATTATGTTGTGCAAATTTCCCTTTCGTTCGTTTGTGGCATATGTTGTGGTAAAATCATTGACCACGTTTGAAGTTCTAGTTCTTTTGTAATTTTAGCAATTCCTTCCAAATTATGGGTTCAAGGAACCAATCATTCTGGGAATTTGATGCTTGGGTGATTTTCAATTATTACCAAATTTGATTTGATTGTTTCCTACTTTTGACCCAATAAAAAGGGTTGAAAGATAACCTTGTGCAAATATTTTTGAACACATCCAAGCTCAAATATTGAGTGACCTAGCTGATTAATGTCATTTTGATTTGATGATGAGTGTCCTTATGGTGAGATATCCATTCTACTAGATTGCATGGATTGCTAGTCATTGCAACCACCAGGTGTATAGGGTAATTCACTAGATACAAGGTTCACTAAATGATGTGATGATGGTGATGGTTATGCATGTGTTAATGATGAATTGATGATGGAATTGATGATTTTGATGATGATGTGATGATGTATTTGGTGTTTGTGAGAGGGTGTTTTTTTTAAAAGAATGCATGAGTGTTTTTGTGTTTTTCTATCTTTGTATGAGAAGAATACATGAAAATATTTTTGGTGTTTTGTTTATCTTTTTTTTAAATGACTTGTGCATTTATTTGGACCTATTTCATGCTTTTTTTATTGCATTAATGGATGCATATGATATGACGTGATGATAGATTGAATGGATGTTGAATGTTATATTCTAATGACCATTTGGTATGCTTTAGATTTTTTCTTGGTTGATTGTATTCTTGTCACTTAATTAAGGGTATTAATATGTGGTATTTGTGAATGGAATGTATAATGAGATGTAATAATGTAAATGATAGTATATGTATTTGATAGATAATTTGTGGTTGTTTTGCAAGTGACCTTGAAAAACTCGTTTATGATCTCACAAATCTTCATGATGCTTAGGTTGTCCTAGTATTTTCAAATTTCTCAAGGACAAACTATGTGTGTAATGATTTTTCATTTTCCTTATGAATTAGGTCAAACTAATCAATTGTAACTTATGCCAATAAGCTAGCTCATCTGAGAGCGACCATAGGTTTGTACAAAATAAGCTTGCTAATGATATATGTGGTGTCACATGTAAGGATACCCCATTGTCATGTGGGATTCATTTAGCCCATTAGTGTAATGAGTATCACCTCACAATTTTTGAAATAATAAGAGTTCCAGGAATTCAATCTCCTTCCTTTCGTTTATTGCTTTGTATTTTGAATTTTTGACTTTTGATTTTGTTCATTTTTGTGATGGAGCAGCATGCATTTTTGTTTTTGGATACTTTCTCATTTTGATGAAGAGCAGGGGGAACTTATTGCTTTGAGATGCTTTTCAGGATACTTGCTTGCTTTGTGGAAGAGCAAGAAATTTTATTTATTTTGTTATATTTTTGGGATACTTGCTCGCTTTGAGGAAGAGCAAGGGATTTTCTCTCTTTTTTTTGAAGGGTGAAGGGGGAGCTTGTCCTTTTGTCAACTCTATAGCATTCTAGACCATGCACATAATTGGATGAACATGGATAACTTTTCACTTTTTGCAATAGCAACTTTTGACTTCATTATTCCCAAGGTTCACAATGTTTTAAATGTGTTTTAATGTGTGGTCCAAGAGAAAACTTGATTGACCAAGAATAACTTATTGTATCTAAAGATTGTTTGATTTTGAATTGAGTTTGCTCATAATACTAGAAGTGGATGAGTGATTGAAAACACCTAGAATTTGGTTATGAATTGGTGATTTGTTTGATGTAAGGTGCAACTAATTAATGCAACAAGCCACATTAGACTAGAAATCATTCAAATTAACCAAATGATCTTTAATATGATGGATGGTATGCACAAATGCCTAAAATGCATGTATGCAATATTTTTGGAATGCATTGATGGATGTATAAAATGTAAATAGAATATTTAAGCGAAAATGCATGGATTGATGTGTGAAATACAAAATATATGATTTTTTTTATCTTTTGTTATTTTTCTATTTTTTTGCCATGTATATATAATGCTTTTAACTTGGCTCAACCTGTTATCGTGGAAGGAGCAACTAAAATATGGGTTGATTGATAGAAAACATTTTGATGTAGTACTCATATTTATCATCAATGGACACTATGGGAGCCGCATCTTCGGAATCATCGGAGGTGATAGATAGGACATCAAATTCCCCCCAAGTATTCCTCATAATCATCATCAAAAATGTAATTGATCATGTCGATGTATTATCTCATTTTTAGAAATGTCTTATGTAAATGAGGTGCAAAGTTAGGGTCTAGATACTCATCATCACTAGGTTCACTCTCCTCATTCTCCTTTTTAGACTCTAAGGTGAGTTGCTCAAATGTATACTTGAAAGAGGAGTTTGAGGTTTATGGACTATATCCTAGGCTAGAGTGAGCATGTTCTTCTTGATATTTAGGCTCAATATTATTATGTGGATCCTGCTTATATCATCCAAGTTCGTATCCCTACCAGTTGACCCTACAAAATATTGCAAATAGAAATCTAGGTTGGATATATATTCTAAATTGGCATTAAACTCTTGTAAGGGTTTCTCATTAGGAGGAGGTGGATTGGATAAAGAATCCACTCCCCATATATAAAATCAATCACATCTGGTTGAGAACCTATTATGTATATTGCATCTATAGCTAAAGATGGGTTGCATGGGTAACCATAATCTTTGAATGACTCAATAGGTGGTGTAATTGTGACACTTTCAATGATGTACTCGCCAATGCCCAGATTAGAAAGATGCACTGCAACTTGGGATGTTTGGGATGTGGATGGCTTAGTGGATGAGGAGGACGCTTTGATGGCAACTTCTGGTTTAGGTAGAGGTGATGGCTTCTCAAAAATGGGTGATCCTATCTGCAAGACGATGAGTGGTGATGCTTGAGGTGGATTAGGCTTGATGGGGTGTTTAGCTTATGGAGGCGGATTGGAATATGCTAAAAATGTAAAAGGTATTTGTGAAGTGGCTGGTGTAGCTAATGAAGTTGATGATTGGTTAGCAGGATGATTGAGTGTGGTGGAAAAATTAAATGTGATGGATGAGAGTTGACTAGAGTTTATACTTTTGGATGCAAAAGCAGGATCAACTATCAGTAATTTCTTTGGGATGGAGGCTTTTTATGAGGTGATATTATTTGGTACGATTTGAATGATGAGTGAATGAATAGAGAGATTGATGGATGGAAGTAGTGGCTCATAATAATTTGATATCAAGTTCCAATATTCAAATGGCTCAATGTCTACTTGGATGCAATGCACTTTACCCTCGTGTACATATTTTAGACATTGGTGTAATATCGAGGGCATACACTTCATCCTCCTAATCCAGGGACGTACATGAAGTATGTTGTATTGCATCATACCTTCCAATATATGGAAGAGTACATGAATAGTCTTCACCCCCATGGTTACAAGTAGAACTATGTTCCCCACAGTTGAGCACAAAGCATCATTAAAGACCCTTAAGGTGAAGGTGGATGATGTGGAATGATGGTATGTTAAGGTGTTTGATGGTGGAAGTGGTAATGAGGTTGATGGAGGAGACAGTATCAATAAGTACCCTCTTGAATAACTTTCTATCAATATGAGTGACTATGTGCAATGGAGGATCTGGTAAATATGATGATACACTCTTCTCCTTAAAGTCATAAAATACTATTGAGGACTCCATGCATTTTTGTACACTCCCCACAAAGGTGTTGAAGGCATTAGGGCCTGCTGATTGTACCTTAATGGACTTGAGAATATCCATAAATATATCATGATGTGGGGGTAATTATTGTATTATCTCATAAATTGATAGTTTTTTTTATGCCATTTTCAAGCTCTATGTTAACCGACTTCCTAGGGTGATGATGGGGTGAGATGGATGACTTATATTATGGATGGGTGGAGGTGGAATGGATGGGCCTAGTTGTACGGGAACATGAGGTTGTGTGGTAGGAGTTTGGCTTGTACGATTTGCTTGTCTTTGCCCGTGGGTGACCACACTGATAGCCCCTATAAAATATTGGTACAATTGAGATACATAGTTTACTTGGTTGGGAGGAACTATAGAATTTGATGCTCTAGTTGCTTGTTGATTTACCTCATGATGAGGCAAAGGTGTATAATAAATTCTAAGGTTATGGTTGGGTTGGGCTAATGGATTGTTGATATTGATCTTTCCTACTAATAAATCTTACACAATACCTTTAAACCTATGGCAAGTTTGGATGTCATGCTATTTTTATCAATGATAGATGCAATATAAATGATCTTTGTAGGCTTTCAATTTTAGCTTGCTAGGGTCTTCAGGTTTGATCTCTGGTAGCATACAAATCTGTGCCCTATACAACTTATGAAAGATAGATGAGTAGGGCTCTTGCAATGGTGTGTAATTACATTTGGGCCTAAAATGATGTTGTTGTCTTTCCATAGGTTGCATTTATTTTTGTACCTACTGTGGGGGTGGAACCGCTTGATAATTTAATTTTTGTGATTGATATTGTTGGTGTTGAGGTTATTGTATCAAAACTTGGGTATGTTGATTTGGTTGTGAAGGTTATCCCAAGACTATCTTACTAACCTATGCAACCTTGGACTAGCCATGGTTATTCCCATTTTGATTTTTATTTTTCCACTCTTTTTATTAGGCTTGATCTCGTCCTATTTTATCTTTATTTCCTCTATCACTTTGGCCTAGGCAAGTACCTCGTTGAATATCCTATATTGCTATAACTGTAGCAATAAATATATGGTCTTGGCACAAATATTTATGAACATTCTCATTAGCTTTGTCATGGGGATGGAAATGGCAATTTGATCATAACCACCCTCCAATGGTTTCCAAAATCATGGACTGATTCATCATCGTATTGCTTCAAACTAAGCAGATTGGTCAATGTGGTTTTATTTTTGACATTCAGG
The DNA here is from genome assembly GCA_028583015.1 of Wollemia nobilis. NCBI lineage: Eukaryota > Viridiplantae > Streptophyta > Pinopsida > Araucariales > Araucariaceae > Wollemia > Wollemia nobilis. The sequence goes on from JAQPPZ010017164.1 coordinate 2,590,048, forward strand.
GTGAATCACTCCAAGAGTTGGTCCACGAGTTGCTCAAAAGTGTAAATAGTCTGATGTGGTAAGTGGTTTTACCAATCTTGGGCTTCTTCCCCAAGTGTCTAAGGAAAGGTGTGAAGCATGAGTGCATCATTGTTTTTTATCTTGAAACACGCATTAAAAAATCTAGTAACATACTCTTGGGGGTCCTCATTCCCCTTTAATGTATCAAACTTTGGTATCTAAAAATCAGCTAGATAAGGTGGTATGGGTACCGAAGCTTGGATCGGTTGATTGAGTAGTTGCCTTAAGGTGGGATTTTGATACTGCAAACCCGGTGTCTACATGGAAAGGCTATCAATATACTTCTATAAAAAATATAACTTACAATATTCCATAGGGTTAAAACCCTAGTTTGCTTTCTATTGTTGGTAATATTATGCATTGTAGGTGGAATGTAGATGATGGGAGATGTTAGGCTGAAATGCATGATGATATGATGGTTTATGAGGATTATGATATTGATGAGGCAATGGGGGCATGATAGCATGCTTACCTGATGAGTTAGCATTCATGTGATGAAGTGGATTAGTTGTTATGGTAGTGGTTGGGGGGTGCAATACCCAAGATGAATCTTGGATAAAGGTGTGGTTTTGATGAGATGTTGATAGTGGGTTTTGATCAATCCTCTATGAATGTTGTTGCGGGTCAGGAGTAATGCTATAATTAGTATTATATAAAATCATTTGTTGTAGCTACAAGAAGACCTACTGCATGGTAATCATAGATGATGTGGGAACAATAATATATGAGGTGGACAGATGGGATGGTTGTGAGGTAACCATGTCAGTAGATGTAGGTGGGGGGTAGATGGCAAAAGGTATTACCATCGAGTGAGAAATTATAGGATGTGTCGGACCTGGAGGGGTGGTAGATGGAATGGATGTGAGTACCTACAAATCAACCTAAGTTGGTGCTTCATAAATGGGGTTGATGCAAATGATATTTTGATGTGGCAAGGTGATGGGTGGTTGACTAGATGATTATGGGTGACTAGCAAGGGTAGCAGTAGTTGGCTCAAAAAGTGGATTCATAAAGGCTGGGTTGAATTATTGTGGGTGTGTAGAGGTAGACTCCTAATTTAATTATGGCATGGTGTGATATGATATGGTAAGCAGTGGTAATGATAGAAAAATTATACTAGCAACATTCAGGTACATCCTAAAGGTATCCATGTCTACAAGTGTGACATGACCATCCATTGGTGTGGGTATTTTGCTCTCAGAAGTCTCATGAATAGCAGTATGGGTAGCTCTATGCATAACATATATGCCTAAAATAAGGGCACTACTAGAGGGCCCTACATTCAAGTTCTAAGACATAGTAGGAACTACATTAGCTTACCCTACCATTGAAGTGTTAGGGACCTAACTAGCTTGATATGGATCCATAGGGGAGGACAATTGACTCTGAATTAGTGCTAACTTTATAACCTAAACACGGGTCATTACCATACGCTAAAGTGTGATGATGTGTGAATTACAAGTGTATATGTGTGAATGCAAGATGGAAACACAATGAAAAAAAACACTCAAAGCAAACAAAAAAGTAAGGTTTTTGTTCCCAAGTTTGTGCAAAGTTTGATTTTTTTTTTGAATTTTTAAAATTTTTTGAGAAAAAATAAAAATCAATATGTAAAATATTTGCCCTAAAATAAATCTAGGATTTCACTTGTACACCCGCACACACATATTTGGTGATGAAATCTGGATTATGAATCCCATCAGACTATGGAGATGAAACTCATAATTGATGAGGGGAAACAGATTCTACTAGTCCTCACCCAGTATCACTTGGGTAGCGATACACTCTCTGAAGAGGAATGCGTATAATTTTCCAACCTATGATATTTCTTGGAGTTGGCCTTGGCCACAAACAAGGTAATAATATGTTGGTGGTTGGTGATGAAGTCCAACCTTTTCCAAAATTTAAGTGAATGTGTGAGGCTTGTTTAACTTATTGTGTGATGCAAACTATGATGCAATTCTATTTTTATGCCTAATGCAAAAAATAGGAAACAGAGAATAGGAAACAATTTAGATCAATGGATGAAATTGTTGATTTCAACCAAGATATGGCAAAGTTTTATTATCAGGGCTAAAATGTGGGTGGGGAGTTGGTTTTGATAAACCACATTTACATGGTTTACCAACTATGCATGAGCGTTTAGAAAATCCCAACTGTAGGTGCGCAGTTCTGACTGAATAGCAGAACAGGGGTAGATCAGGACTGAACCCTGAATGTGCCCAAGTTATTTCTAACCAAGCTATGGAGATGCTATGTTACCTATTGTGAAAATACATATCCTTTATTTCTTTACATTTTATAATTTTATGAATACTTTTATGAAAAATAAAGATATCTATCCTAAGACCTAAATGCAAACAAGAGGCACACAGGATAGAGACCTTTAACCTAGCCTAGATGCAATGCTAAAAAATAAAAAATATAGGAAAAATGGGTTACAAGGGTACAAACCTGTGTTCCTTTTACCGCTCCTTCCAGTGCACTTCAACCACAGGTCCATGGTATCAAAGTTCTTAAATCACCCATATGTATTTTATCAAGTACTCCACCATAGGTGTGCAGTTTCTCAGGTCCAAAATTGCAAGTACATGGTTTCTCAGTAACAAGACCGAACAACAGCAGGTTCCAGATTCGTCGATCCTGAGATCGAATCTTCACGAGCTTCAAAATCTCAAAACCTACAACCATAGAAAATATAGATCATTATTCAAATTAAAGTATGGAAAAAATAAATGGAACCCTTAGGGGATCCCACCGTGATCACCATTTTCTGTAATAAAATAATGATACCAAGCATATAACACAAATTGAACACTTGCAATAATAAAAGAATGATATCTTTTTGTATTAAATAGGGGAGCTTGAATCTCTCAATATTATAATGATCTCTTTTGAATTGCTCCAAGTGTATTGGGTGTAATATTACAATTTATGGTAAAAGTATCCAAATGGTAGAATGTGGTCTTCCAAACAATTAACTGGCGTCCTTTGTCCTTATGCTACAACTTCAAAGGGGTGAGTGGGCTTCTGCTATCCAATATGAGGACCACTCCAACTTCAACAACTCTTCAAGTTACCTACTTCCTGCACATGCATGAAAATATAAACAGGGTTTAGTAGAACTTGTATACAAGGATGAAAGCCATATAATAAAACCCTCGAATAAAATGATAATGTAGATAGAAAATAAAAAATAATAAATAATAAATTGAATGCCTTGTTGCAAATTTCAACTTATTGATCTGTAAATCATGTTCTCTCGACTCTAAGAAATCGTGGGTGTGTGATGACTTTTGTTAAAACATGCACAAGTGATGGGAGAAACCATACAGATGTGGTATTGATTGTAAAACCATGAATGAATGGTGTATATTGAAAGATAGATTGCTACAAAACGGGTACTTCGAGCTTCAGATCTCTTCTTTCCTCAGGATGTGTAGAGCTCTGGTCCTATTTTTATAGCCCAATGGTATGAATTTTTAGCCTTCTTGATTTTGTGGGGTGAAGGTGCCTTTATAGGCTCCTTAGAGTTTTTGAGGAAAATGAGAGGTGACAAGCCAGGATTGCCAAGTAGAAATCCTAGGCCACCAAATGGAAGGGGTAGTTAGAATGAGTCACCTAGGGTGTCTCACTTAACTAGGGTGAGGTGGATGTAAGTGGAGTGATATGTGGAGGGTTACCCCATGTGAAGGGACAAAGGGGATAAGGGTGTATGACATATGGCAAGGAATGCTAGTGAGGTGGCTAGGACACATGTCTAGTGGGTAGGCAGGTATTCTAGCCTGATTTTCTAAATGTAATAAATCTAGAAAATAGGATAATGTGTAGTATTTTATCTACCTAAGTCTAAAATTAGGTATATAATCTTATTATGCAGGATTTGATGTGGGGTGCCAAATGTGATGTTGTGGATGACCAATTTTTGGTGTCTACAAAACACACACTCAAATATTAAATACTTCCTAAACTAATAGTCACACTTTCTAAACTATTACATGACCAAATAATATAATATTGCTTAAATATTTAATATTTAATGGTTGTTGAAAATATTTTAAAGAAGATTCAATGCTAAAACCAATAATGGATAGGGAAAAAAATTAAGGTAAATGTTAGTTTGATGAACTCTAAGTTCAATATCAAATAAAAATAAAATAATAGTGAAATATTACAAATAAGGTATAGTGTACTATGTTGGCAATATTATTCAAACACATTCAAGGATGTTTGGCTAAAATTTTCCTGTGATAAATTAATATAGGCTATAGAGATATTAATATTTTCAAACATTACATTCAAGACATTTTTTTTTGGTTAAAATATTTGATCCCAATAGAAATTAAAATAAAAAATTTATACATTAATTGTTACTATTTACTTTAAGAGTGGAATCCATTGTTATCAATGAACACAAGTACTCAAGTTGTGGATTTTAAATATAAAAAATATCAAGTACTATATAATCATATTGTCTAATTTATTCAACCTCCCATTGCCATCAAATCCCTTTATCTTCCATGTTGAGAAAATTTGTGGGGTAGTATCTCTTAAAATGCATAACATGATTATGCTTTATAAAATGCACTCATGCATATATTTTATGAAATGCATAAATATTTTGTGGTGCATGATGCACATATATTTTAGTGGGTGATCAATGATTCAAACTAAAGCACACATATTTTCCTCATAATATGTGTGCTTTTTCTCACATATCTACTTTTCCCCTCATCTTATTGAATATATATTACTACCATTTCATGTCATTGGTTATATGTTTGATAATTACTTATCAAGGGCATTGTTCTCTTGAATATAATCAATAATTAGTTAATTGAATGACATTATATAGTTTATTATGAATAATCATGCTTGGCTTGAGAACATTCTAAAAATGCTAAAAATATTTTATGAACTCTTTATCTCTAAATTACACAAATCAAAAAATAATACTTTTCTCATTAATATCTTATAAGATATTGCAAGGATTGCTTTTTTGGATTGAAACAAATCATACGTAGAGATATTGCTTACTTCCTTGGCATCCCCTTTAGAACCAATATTCTACTATCAAGTATGTGGAATTAAGTTCTCAACTATTGACAAACCAAGATAAATAGTTGGACTATGAAGCATTTATCTCTAGAATGGAGGATACATGTTATCGATAAAATACCACAGATATCCATATGCAATAATCCCCCATATGCAATAATCCTTATGTATATTCTTATCTAAAATTAACCATGGCAATATTCAAGTTGAGAGAAACTTTGTTCAAATTAAATGGTGAGATATTGAAACACTTTATTTACCTAATGAGAAAAGGTGGATTAGTATTCTTGATTATATAGCCTAGATATTTTGCCTAGTAGCAAAATTGATCTCCAAATCCTTCTTAGTCATGAAGAAGTAAAAATTCCTCATCTTGAATAATATTACAAAAACTTAGAATGATTGGATATGGACACATATTCATTCTAAGGATAAGCTATTCTTCCTAATGACCAAAATCTCAAATTTAAGACCTCACTTCCACTTAAACAAATTATTAAGGTTATATAAAAGTTACATTTGTTCACCTAGACATCTAAGTCTTTTATAAGTGATAGTGCTAAAAGTAAAATAAATTATCGCATTTATATGAATCCCTTCTTACCTTCTTTCTAAATAATGTTAAACCTTCTTATATATGAAATGTATAACATCCTTTGTAGACATTTTGTGCCTCCAAATTCATAATTGTAAGTAATGGAATAAGCTAAAACATTTCTTTAGCCTTCACACCACTAGTAGACCTCATATTCAAGTAATATAAGATATGGTTGTAGATCACCTCATATTCAAGTAATCTAAGATATGGTTGTAGATCACATTTAGCTAATTTTTGTTTTCATCTTAATATAATTCTTATAAAGGTTAATGTTGAACCAATAACCACCTTACATTTGCTATTCCTTTTAAGACTCTCTATAATGCTTTTTTTTTTCTTTGTTATCTTTCACTAAATGGATGTATTAAATTTGGAAAATATCCTTTCATCTAACACTTTGTCCACATATAGCTAAAATACCTAGATGAACTATTATGTTTCCCTATCTAGTAGGTTATAACTTGTTGTCATGCACTTCATTACAAAATACCTTGATCTAACACATTGTCCACATAGAGCTAAAATACCTAGATGAGCTACTTTTTTTCTGATAGGTAGGTTATAACTTGACATGCACTTCATTTCAAACATGCATCTTCTTTACAAAATACTTCAAAGATTTAGGAGATTAAGGGTAGTAGTTTTTGGAGATCTAGCAAAGAGATCTTGTTATAGTAATACCATAATTGGGAGATTGAAGAGACCAGGAATAGGTCCCATTAAAGCTTCAAGAAGAGAAGTTGAAGTTTTGCAAGAGAGCAGATTGAAGGAAGCCTAGAGATACAATTTGGAGAAGAGCTGGGTAAATTTTTGAGTGCTCGTGAATAGGAGGTTGAAGAAGTTTTTGATAGTGATGGAAGGTAGCATTATGGAGACTTTCATTGCAGGTTTTAGATAGCATTTGAGGCAACGTTAATAACTTCTAAATTTAGAATTTGGAAGAATATTTTGAAGGATATTAGAAGCCATAAAATTAGATTTGTGGACAACATCAGAATAATATAAGGAGCTACGAGTTTGTAAAATTCTAGAGCTTATGGGGAAGATTTATTAGACAATAAACTTGGAGAAAATAGGACAAAAATAAGAGCTATAAATTTGAGTAAGATTTTAATAGAAGAGTGAAGGAGAATAGAGGTGCATGTTTGAGATAGCAAGTTGGGTGAATATAATCACCAAAAATATTAGCAAACAAACATTAGAAAGGTATGCAATATTGGTGCAATATAATTTTATTATCTATACATTGAAACAAGCTTTACATCAAGGATTTAAGAGCACCATATTATTTGAGATTTACATCATATTATCATTTAGAGTTTGAAAATAAGAACTTAAAGGAGTTCTTTAAATAAAGGTGATATTAGTGCTTACACCTTATAATTTGCAAAATAAAATAGGAAGATTTTAAGCTAACAACTAAAGGAGAAATAAGAAGCACAATATTATTGAATGTTATTTTATAGTGATTAAGAAGTGCAGATTTATCTATGTGAAAAGAAGAAACTAAGAGCAATAGTGTAAATGAGCTAAAGCAAAGGGTTAAATAATCAAGGCAACATTATTCAGTGTCCAAAGACACTAGATAGCTACAAGAGCAAATGTAGAAGTTTTGAGCATCATTGTTGCTCAAACAAGAGCAAATGTTCATCGTACAAGACTCACTCCCATTAGATGAAGCATCACCACAACATAGAAGCGCTCTCACAACACTTCCAATATCACCAAGGAAGAGTTGTCACCTTGTAGTAGAATATCATTGCAGTATAGAGGAGTACGTATCAAGTTGGAGAAGATCGCCATCACACCAAGCCATCAAATTCTCACAAAGAAAGGCAAAGTGAAAACTTTCCTATGAATAGCATTCTAAATTCTACATGAAAATGAATATGTAGGAGTAACTAGATTTTAGGGTTCAAAGAGAGGCTACAAGTAGCATTCTCTATAGCTCATGCACACAACACATGGAGGAAGAGACTAAGGTCATTATTTGTACATTAGAGAGGCACAAAGCCAAATTGAAAATGTTTGCAGAGTAACGTTCAACACAATAGTGTAATTCGACCAAGAAGAAGAAACATTTTAGGGGTAGTGAAAGAAGTTGAGTGCCAAGTGGTACATGTAAGGAGGAAGGTCAAAAATTTTAGCACCAATTCAAAGGAAGGTATTCTTTAGATGTTAAATATAGAGGAATAGGAGTAATGAAGTAGTAGTGAAGCGCAAGTGATCAACGAGCATATATATTTTTTTATTTGATGTAGAGAAGGGAAGTTAACACTTGGTAGGTTGACACAGAAGCCCGAGGTATAAGCGTGGAGTTTGAAGTTAGTTCTAATAGTGAGGATTGATGTGTAGAGATGTTGAAGCTAGAGCAGAGGACATAAAAACTCTAAATAAATCAAAATACACCAAAGGCCAACAAGCATCATCTAGCAACATACGTAGAGAAGAGAAGACTCAAAAAGAGGTCAAGCCTTGTTGACCAACGGATTATCAATTCCAAGGTGAAGGTAATCCACTTTATTAAAGTTGCTTATAATATTGGATTAGGAGAAATAAGGATATACGTAACTATTATCCTCTAAGGTTGAAAAGTAAATTATTTTGGAGAAGTGAATTTAACCTTAGACATATTATTGAAGATTGATTTTTGGATAGAAGATATTAAAGAAATCTTTTTATGGTTTTGTAATTTAAATCATTTGAAGTTACAGAAATTTTTTTTGGGATACTTGTAATTTAATTAAAGAGGGGGTAATAAGAGTTTCTACATCAAATTGGACTTATAGAATTTCAAATATAATTTATCTAAATTTTTAAGCATGGAGTTATAAGGAATTCAACATCAACATAGGAATTACAAAATTTAGAGTTTGAATTAATTGGTAACACTTATCTCATACTCATACTAAAGAGATAAAAAGAAATCCAACTACAAGAACTCCATTAGAGCAGAATTCATTAGGAGAGATAAGGAAAAATTGAAGGTTGATTATTATTCTCAAAATATTACAAGATCAACTCAAAAGGTGAACTAATTATTGCTAAGCTTATTATCAAAGTCTATAGCATATTCTAAAATTACTTGGGAGATATAAGGAATCCTACATAACCTAAATTCAAGAAACATTTTATAAAATCATTTCATATACTCTTACCTACGAAGCTATAAGAATATCTACTAACACATTAAATAATATAATTAGTAAAGTAGTAAAAAAAAATACCAATATAGATTAAAAGCATGATTGATAATCCAATAGATAAAGATGCAAATGGGAAAGAAGAATCAACATGATTTGAAAGTATTTCTGAAACTAGCAGGAATGGAAAAATAGATTCTTCTAAAAAATCCTTTAATAAGATAGGAAAAGGAATTGGTAACAACTATACTAATGAATATATAGATTATCATATTGAAAAAGAAGAAAAGGATGTTGATAAAAAAGATATCATACATATGTATGAAAAAAGTAAAGATGGAATAACCTCAATTATTCACATATGGTTTAAGTATCTCATCAAGGAGATAGATAAACATGATATTCCTAAAATAGACAACAAAGCAGTTGGAATACCTTTACTATGCACTTATTGCAACCAATTTGGTCATGAGAAATTCAACTACTAGAGTTTCCATCCATGTAAATATTGTGGAGGAAAAAATCATTTATCTTTCTTCTGCTACTATAAATATAAGTACTATAAAATTTATGAAGAAATATTACTACACAAAATAGATTGTTTCTTTTAGGATCTTATTTCAGAAACATCCACTAACAATAAGTTCAAGCTTAACATTCATGAAGATAAAATAAACAGGTCATACAAAGAATCAAAGGAGAAAAAATGGATCATTGGAGCAAAATTATGAGATAACTAGTTCATAAAATATGCTTTGACAAAAAAAATAGTGGGTTGGAAAAGACAAGAAGATATAACATGAAGACTAAAGCAGAAGAAGAAGAAGAAGAAGAAGAAGAAGGACCTAATCAAGCTGAAGACTATTCAAAAGAGGAAGATCCATATTGAAGACTAAAGTCTTCAATACCCAAATAATGTAATACAGGGGGGTGTTAGAGTATATTACATTATTTAGGTACATGTCAATATACCACCTTTGGTACATTGTTAGATTAGGAGTTTATCTTAGGTTACTTGAGAAGAAGTAATAAATGCATAAGTTTCAATGTGTAGTGATGTAAATGTACAAGAAGTCCACTAGTACATGAGTCATAGGAAAGGTAGTTAGGAAGAGAAAGGGCCAAGTAACTTATCTTCTTATATATAGGCCCCATAGTGAATAGAATAGTGTGTGTGTAAAGCAAATGTGCTACTCACTATAGAGTAGTGAGTAGGTACAATGTAGTTTCCATTAGAGTTTTAAAGTGTTCATTTCCTTCATTACTTTGCATTGTACTATTTTCATAACTTTTCATTAATAGCATATTTTAGTCTTATTATATAATCACATTATCTCACTTTACTATATATTTTACATCTTGTGATTGCTTTCCCACATAGCATACATTATAAAAAACTAACACTCTTGAATTGGTAATTGTTGAAGAATATTAAAAAAGGTTGTTTGGTTCCAAAGTGTTAGACTTTATTGATGTCTCCCTATATTGCAAGAAGTGGAGATATTTGAGCCATCCTCATATTTCACAATAGGAAAAAAAATTCTCAAACTTATAGCTGACCTTTTAAATATTTATATTATTAAGCTAGAGGTTGAAGATTATTCTTTTTGTTGGAAGGCAGAATCCTCTGGCTACTTTTTTATTATGTCTACCTTAAACCTAATTGTGAATCTGGGTCTCCCTTGGTTTCCTTGCCACCTGGTCAAGGTCTAATTCCTAAGGTTAACATTTTCCTCTGTTTGGTAGTGGAGAATAAGGCTCTCACCCTTGACAACCTTTGCACCAGAGGCTTGATCCTTCCTAATCATTGCTATATTTGTGGTGCAAATGAGGAAACTTCTCTTCACTTGTTTAATTTGTGTCAGTTCACCATGGAGGTCTTTGATTCCTTCTTTGAGTTTTTGGATATCTCATGGGTTCCCTCTTCTTCTTTTCAACCTCATTTTTCAATGGAATTCTCCCTTCACCTCCCTATACTTTTTCCTATTCTAGGATTTTAGTCTGGCTCATATTGTTTGGGTGTTTGGAAGGAATGTAATTAGCGGGTGTTCAATAATATCTCAAATTTGGTTTATTTGGTTTGCTGTAGGCGCATTACTGCAATGACAAAAATTGTGAACCTTTATTGTTTGGATTCTAAATCCAAAGATTAAATAACTCTCTAAAGAGATTTTTGGGCTTCCAAGTTCATTATAGGTCATCAATTTTTGTCATTTCCAATCCAAATATCTATTATTATTTGGTAATCATCCCCTATTGATTAGATCAAGTTGAATTTTAGCGATACCTTGAATGAAAATCCTAGTAGAACCAGCATGGGGGTATCATAAGGAACTACAGTGATGAAATCCTACTAGCCTATGTAAACAAATTGAGCATCAACACTAGCTAATTTATAGAAATCATGGCCCTCTACCAAGGTATTTAGTTGATCAACTCGTTGGGCCCTCAAAATGTCATTGTGGAAGGTGACTCCCTTATCACCATCAACCATATGAAGGGGCACCTCCCTGTAAGCCTCTCAATGATAAACATGATCCTTGAAGCTAAAAGGTACTCTCAACTCTTCATGGAAGTAATATTCCAACACATATTTTTGTGAAGGTAACAAGTCTATAGATTTCATGGCCAACTTGGGTGTGAGTCAAGTAGGATTCTGTGTTTGGTGGGAGAAATTGCATCTGGGTCTAAGAAGCTTGGAGGATGCCAAGCATTCTAAAAGGGACGTGGAGCAGGGATAGATGTAGTTAAATCTTATGTATTCCACATCCCGCTTGTTCTCTTTGCTTAGTAGTAGCTCCTAGGAGGGGATTCTTGGGTTAGATGCTCTAAGTTTATTACTTTTCATCCTCTATGTTAATTCATTCCCTATGACTAAAAAAAATTTCATAGGGCTTTCTTTATCTAATAATAGTGCATCAGGGCATAATTTTAGAGGAGAATCTGAGTCAGATATGGATTTTTGTTGCTATATGATCCTACACAACTAGAAAAACATTTTAAATAATATAAACTTTGGTATTGGTTGGTACAATAAAAGTAATATCTACATGGAAATAAGCTCTTCTCGTGTGATTTCTATCACGATTCTTCTTAAAGGTAACAAATTATTGTTTAAATATGGAAGATGGTATCAAATTGGCTCTAGACACGTGATATTCTCAAGGAGCCTTGCTCCCTCCTAGTTTATGTATGTGTCACTTGCTCTGAATCATACCTCTTATCACGTCATCAGGATCAAGATGTTTTAATGTGTAATCCAACTCTTTCTTGATAATGATAGCTTTAAGATCTCTGAAGAGTCTAGATATTGCCCTCGATTTTATGTCTTTCAATAGAATAGAAACACTCTCATTTACAAAGTTAAATCTAGCATCTTCCTATACCAAATATCCAAGACTGGGTCCTATGCGATTGTGATTGTTCTCCCTTGGCATGCCCTAAGATCATTGAGTGCTTTTCTATGGAATGGGGCTTCTTGGTGGTGTTTCAATGGGTTGTGGTGCTTCACAACCTATAAAATATGGTGGAGGATAGAGCATCAAGCTACATCCATCATGGGTCCAACTAAGAGGGAGGAGACCATTATAGAACCCAACAACTTGGTTATTGATAGCGAATTGAAGAAGATCCTAAAATGAATGGGTATTCTTAAATACATGCAAAATTTTAATGGACATCACCCCTTCATGGCTAACGTATAGCCCTCTCATGGTGTAATGGTAAGGTTACAATTGGTAAATTGGAATTTTCTATCTTTATCTAGCTAATTATCGAAGCCACTAGTCTCCCAACCAATGGTGCATGTCACAACAAGGAAAATAATTCCCTATCCAATGAGAAATAAAATATCCTTGTTGCTGATGAGTACTTGTAAAAGTGCCATAATGAATTTAAAAGGGGGTCTTTGAAGGATCCATGGGACCATATTGACCTCTTATTCATAAATTTCTTTACATTGTACAAAGATCAAGAGATTCTAAGAAGTTTTCATTTCATGTTCTTGAACCAATTTTGACAAAAAAGAGCCATTAATTTCCCAACATTCTTGTTTTGTTCTTTGGAGCATTCAACCAAGAGGGTTCAAAAAGATAAATTAAAAAACCTCCTCTACCAAGGTTTGATTAAAATTATATTTTATTATGTGGTGATGACAAGAAGCCTCTCGGGATTTGGTATTCTAGCCGTCCTACCGACTAACCCTATGAATATGGAATTTTTAGACTCTTTGGAGTATTTTGACTCTTCTTCCAATGAGTCCACCCCTAAAATATCCTTTGAGGACTATATGGATTCTCATACAGAGGTGGGTACTCTGATGTCTGTTGGCCCTATCATCAATATTATCAACTATTCTTCCAAATATTTGACCACTCCCTTGACTAGTTTGGTAAGAAGCACTAAGTCAAAACCCATGATATCACCCCTTGTTTTGGGTTCTCATTCGATAAGGACTCATAATCAACCCCTGATGTCGTCCCCTATTCTGGGTTTAGGGGGAAGTGGGACCTAAATGAGGAGGTCTAAGCATCTGGTTTCTAAATAGACTACAAAAGCCCAAACATGATCGATAATTTGGAGGACGATTTTATCCTAGCTAAAAAGAAAGTCAAATTCATGAACAAGACTGATTATAACCCTAATCCTAAATAAAATATAGATTTCAAGATGTTGCAAGTGTCCCCCTGTGTTCCTATCAGGGCTACAACAACAAATTTGTAGAATTCATGAGGGTGGTAATTTCTTGTGCTAAAGCTATCAAGGTCTTACTTAATGAGGGCCAGCCTGATTCTTAAATTGTTGTAGAAAAATTCAAACTGGATGATAAAGCAAATTAAGCATGCTCACCTTTAGGGTGTTCTTGTTTTTTGGACCTACCTTGTCTCAGGTTACCCTTGCATGGTTTTTGTTTACTTTTTTTTTGGGTTTTGTATGGATACAAGTGTTTCAGTCATATCCTTTATGTAAGTCCCCCCCTAGGTGGTTGTAGCTCTAGGGCTTTTGGGTTTCCTTTGGTTCTCCCATTTTTATGGAGGTTGTATATTTTTTTATTTTGTTGTATTGACTCCTAACCAAATTCTTTTTGGCCCATGGTTAGTGCATAATAATTCTAGTATGTAAAAGGTTCGAGGACCCCTTCAAAACCCCTTCTATCAATTTATCAAAAGGAAATATCCATTCATACTAACCATTTTTTTTATTGGTTGGAATATAATTTTATTTCCATTTAGTGAAATTATTTGATGTCCATGGACACCCCATCATATCATGTGTTCTTTTTAATTTTATGCACTCCTTTGTTAAGTGATATTTGATTCCATTAATTTTTTTAAATTTCTATGAAATCCAACATAAATTAGAGAAGAAATTATAATATATTATTTTGAAATTAACATATACTCATCATTTAATCATCATCACTTTGTTGAACCAATACCAATAAGATATACAATGTGTATATAGTTTGTAATTTGAAATGAGTTTGACTACTTGAAGAGTAAACCAAACATTACTTGGTGCTATGACGATACAAAACAAAATACCATGATAATCATGAAGAATATCACTCTTTAAATTTCTTATAATTATTTTTTTAGGTGGTCAACATGAACAATATCACTCTTCAAATGGTTTGTAATTATTCCTTGTAGTTAGAGATCATGAAAAGTTTCACTATTTAAATGGATTCAAAATGTTAATTGTAATTGGTAATCATGAAAAATAACCCTCTTTTCAAATTGATTTAATTTTTTATTTATAGCTAGTAATCTCTGAGAATCCTACTTTTCAAATGGATTGTAATTTTTTCTTTATATTTGATAATATGGAGAGTACTACTCTTCTAATGACTTGAAATTGTTCCTTATTGTTGATAATCATGAAGGATGCAACTCTTCAAATGACTTGTAATTATTCCTTATGAACTGTAATTATTAAAATAACACTTTTCAAATGGATTTTAGTTGTTCCTTGTATTTGTAATCATGGATAATCTCATTCTTTGCTAGAATATATAGACAAGACTGGAGAAAAATTTAAAAACCCTTTAGAAGCTTTGAGGGTTTGGGAGCTCATACAATATTAATTTTAATTTTTTTTTGGGAAGTATTGAACTTTGGTACCCCATCTGAGCTATTGTGTGGGGATTTTCTTTTGGATGGTGATTTTAAATACAATAATTGATGTAAGAACTTAAAACTTAGTTTGTTAGAGATAGCTAGCTATGATGTATAAGTGACCTAATTTTTAGGTCACTATTGAAGCTTTGAAGAAATGTCAAAGAGGCATATGAAGAATGCAATTTTTCATGTGATTAATATGAATGTTAATAGATTAAAAATGAATTTAAATTTGTATATTTTTGAAACAAGGTAGAGCAATTTTCAAATGTCCTATAGCCTTTAGATATGAGGCATTTTGGTTGGTAAGACTTGTCAGACAAGGTTTAGAAATATAAAAGTGTTCGGGCCATTTCAAAAACCTAGATTTTACCCTAATAGAAAAATGGATAATCCCACTCTCTAATTGAATTGTAATCATAATATAGAATTGAATTTTCAAAAATATATTTAAGTTCTTTTTTGATTAAATTTGTTACAAGTTGAAGGAACTTGCTACCGTAGCAACACCACCCTTAATTTTTTATATTTAAAGGTGATATCATATGTATTACCTTTTTCATTAGCTAAGGAAGATATCACGTGAACACGTAATATTACTCTACTATATGTTCTGAGTAAAACATGGTAGCAAATACGTATGGGGCATTGTGGACCTTTCTTGTTTGAAATTGTTTTCTAGATTTTTTTTTTTAGAAAATGGACCCAAAAATATCATAGGATAAATGCCACAAGATCACAATAATTCTCACACAGTAATGAACATACAAAATACTAAAAATATTATTGATAAAAATCTACAATAGCATGCACAAAGCAATATTAGTTCGATACTTTGTTACAATGCTTTGTCATCAATATATAATTTCATGAGACTCTTCATATGCATGTCTCTTGACCTTCCCTCTTCTCTCATAATGACAAAGTCTCTCATAATTACATAACTCTCACACATGACACTTCACACAACTCTTCACCTACTCACATGACACCTTACATTCATAACTCACACTTACCTACTTAACACCTTACACACTTCACACCTTGACACATACTATAGACCTAAATATTAAACACACACTCAAATATTAAATACTTCCTAAACTAATAATCACACTTTCTAAACTATTACATGGTCAAATTATAAAATATCACCAACACCCTTATTGGTATTTTCAAACTATCACCAACACCCCTTCATACAATTTAAAACTATTAGATAATCTTAAGTAAATTATTTTAATTTTATCGACTTCCTCCAAACAATCAACACCATGATAAATCAAAATATATTCTTCTTCATTTTCTAAAGGATATTTATCTTTTTTTTTTTTTGATAGGTAACAGATTATTTACAACGGGTTTTTTGAATAGGATCCCAAAACCTTAATTACAGTAGTAGCCGAAGCAGTGAAAAAGAAAACAAAAATAACGTCCCAGCCCCGGGGCCCTGGAGACTTCGAAAAACAAAAAGCCACAAAAAACCTTCACAGAACTAAAATTCTCCATAAAAACAGCAACCTCAAAAAAACAAGACTCTTTGAAACATCGAAGGCCAGGGCCCAAGCTAGCTGGGCCCTGAGCCATCCTCAGCCCACTCAGACTACCACTGAACCTTGGCAGAGCTTTCCTCCAGCTTGCGATGGAGTTCGGACAGCGCCTTGGCTGCGTGGGAAGTAGCTTGGGCGGCTATGTTTAGGGAACCGATCACTGTATCCAGGAGGCCTTTGAGCGCCAGATTCTACAATGTATCATCGAACTCGGAGCTGATCACAATGGGCTCTGAGTTCTCTATTTTGACGTTCTTGGAGCTATCCATAGCCCAGCTGGGCCCGAGGGAAGCCCTTTTGCGGCCAGAACTTGGAGGCAGGGCCCCGTCTGGGCCTTTGCTTGACGCCCTACACTTGCGGGTAGGCCTGCAGCACTTCAAGGAAGAGGAATCGTCGAGAGTGGGGGAGCCTTTGGCGAAAGGGGAACCAGAGGGAGAAATGCCTTCTTCAGGGGGCGGGATAGAAGAGAGGGGGGGAATGTTGTGCAGCTGGGGTTGGTTTACCAAGGCATGCCTATAGAGGACAGCCATGAGCCCCTGGTGCAGTGGCTAGGAATGGTTCTTGTGAGCATGCTCAATGGTCAAACCCAAAGAGTAGAAGAGGAAGCGCGGAGTGCTGATGAGGGTAGCTCCTCGAAGATGGTTAAAATAGCTTAAATGGAAGCTATACAGTCGCTGCTCTGGATCGTCACAGGTAATATATTGCATTACCGAGACGATGGCTTCGTCGAAAGGCATCGGGAGGTGAGAGCGGAGCAGGTTAGCTTTGTCCCACTGATGGTCTGGGAAGCGAGAGAGCTCCTCTTCCCAGTTGTGTTTGTTGCACCTGACAACACGACCTTTCTCTTCATGGTGGAGGCCAATGACCTCCGTGAGGAAATCCTTGGAGACTTTGAAGTGGAGCCCCTTGACTGTAACTTCGCCGTCATTCCACGTCTCCAGGAAACCCTGGGTGATCTCATCCTCATGGCCTACGAATTTACTAAAAAATAGGGTGTATTTCTTAGCATCAAATAAAATGCGGGCGGGACCGCTCAACTCAAGGACCGGGGGCTCCAGGAAGACAGTTTTGGAAGCCATGAGGGCCGAGCTGGCAAGGTGGGGACAAGGGGGGCTGAGAGTGCTAGACCAGGGGAGATGTAGCAGGGGAAGGAGAATGCGACAGTGGGATAAGACAGTGAGGGGAATAAAAATGCCGTGCGGGGGCTTTAGAAGGGGGAGCGCCGCCAGCTTTGGAAAGGGGCACACGTAGCTGGAAGCGACACAATGGGGAAGGGGCTGAGGGGGCATGCCAGACTGCTGACACATGAGGATGGGAAAGGCACACTGCCAAAGTGCCAGATTCCTAACTCTGAGCAGGGGAATGCCGGGAGAGGACCGCGCCAGACTGGACCGCGATCGGGTTGGCATGGCACGGGAATCTGATGTCGCAAAGATCGAAGTGGGAAGGGCAGGGAGGTCTGACATGCATAGAAAAATGGGGCTGCTAGATCTACCAGCTGGCCAACATGGGCAGCTGACAAGGCAAAGGGCACGGGCCACCATGCGGAGGACCGGGATGATCCCCTCATGGACAGGGTGGCCAACCGACGGGTTGACACGGGGGCGAGGAGCACCGGTCAGCAGAAGCGCACACCGGGGGGACTTCGTCGCCCTGCCACGGGGAATACTAGCCACCAGGGATAACATCATGGTCGGGATGGTCCTGCAGTGCAATTTGGACTAGGCCTACAGGGAAGTGCGAGGTCCAGGTGGTAAATTCTTCAATGATAATGGCTAGATTTGCCATGAGGTCAGCAGCCCTGTTGCCTTCTCTGAAAACATGCTGAAAGGTGTGGTCGGGGAAGCCCTGAAGGATGAAGAGGGCCTCCCGGATGGAATTGTGGAATCGCCAGGAGTAGGACTCAGGCTTGCTGGCGGCTCCGATAATGACTTGGGAATCGCCTTCGATGATGATTTTCGGGGGGGAGCCCTTGAGAGTCGAAAGGCCAGTGAGCAGGCCGGTAGCTTCGGAAAAATTGTTGGTTTTCCTGCCCAGCGGGACCACGAAGGCAGTGACCAAATTCCTGAAATAGTCCCTGATGACCCCGCCAGCCCTAGAGGGCCCGGGGTTGCCTTTGGAGGCACCGTCAAAATTGAGCTTAAGCCACCCGGGGGGGGAGTCCACCTGGCTAGGGAGCGTCGGGAGGGGGCGGGAGGGGAAGCAGGGGGGGAGATCTAAATTTTGAGGGAGGAGAGTAGGGAGGCTTCGCTCGAACGCTTGGGGACCATAGAAATGGGAATGAAGCGAGAATTCTCGATGGCAAAGGAGACTGCTTTGGTCGCTAACCACTGGGGGGAGCAGGCCGGGGAGGAAAAAGCTCGCCTGTTACGCTCGAGCAAAATTTTCCAGAGCATATGAGGGAGGCAGGCCTTCCATAGGAAGCGGAGAAAGGTATGGGCAAAGGGGGTGGGCCACTGAGACAGGATATCAGAAATGGAATTGGGGGCCGCCCATTGAACGAAGAAATGGGAGAGGATGAGGCCCAAAACTTCGGAGGAGAAGGCACAGTTTAAGAAAAGGTGGTTGGTTGACTCCCAGGCGGCACGGCAGAGGAAGCATCTATTGGGGATCTGGAAGCCTCTCTTGATTAGATTTTTGATCGTGAGGATTCTGTTTTGGATGGCCGCCCAAACGAAATGGCTAATTTTTGGGATCAAATTCTTGGCCCAAACCAGCTGGGTCAGGAAGGTGGTCACTCCTGAGGTTCTCTGAATATGGTAAGCAGACTTGACTAAAAAAGTGTCGCTGGGAGAGCCATGCCACACGCATCTATCACTGTCTCCAAAAGAAGGGATGATCGTCGCACTAAGGATGCGCTGAAGTCTGGCAGCTTGAAGTGGGAACCTGGGGTTCAGGATATGTTTCCAGATGGTCTGCCCCTGGAGCTGAGTCATGTAGTCAGACACTTTGTGGCATCGGTCTGCAAGTCCAGGTTTGAGGAGAAGGAGTTCCCTATCCGAGCTCAGGGCCTCGTCGAGAATGCATCTATCCTCCCAGATGTTAATCTTGGCACCGTCTCCAAGAATCCATCTAGTCCCTTGCTGAACAATATCTCTAGTGGAAAGTAGGGCCTTCCAGAAGGCAGATCCGTCACGGGGCTGGGTTTCCCCGAGGAAGGGGTGGTTGTGGCATTACTTCCTACGCACAATGCAAACCCATTCATCAGGGATATTGGTGTGAACCTTCTAGGCGTGTTTGGACAAAAGAGCCTTGTTCATGGGAACCACCCATCTGAGCCCGATCCCTCCCTCTCCTTTGGGGTGGTAGACCAGGGGCTAGGATACCAGGGGAATCCTTTTCTTGTCTTCGTAGCCTGACCAAAGAAAGCATTTTTGAATTTGCTCAATGAGAGTAGCGATGGAGGCCAGAATTTTGAAGACAGACATGAAGTAAATAGAGATGCTTTGGAGGACAGACGCCAAGAGAGTGGCTCTATCGGCCTGGGAGAGAAGGTGGCCTTTCCAGGGGGCGAGTTTCCTTTGGATCCGCTCAATCACCCCATTCCATAGCACCTTGGAAGACGCCCCTGTGAACAGAGGAAGCCCGAGGTAGGAGGAAGGGAGGGAGCTGGGGGAGCATCCCAGGATTCGCCCGATTTTGATTTGCCTAGCCAGGGGGGTGTTGATGAAGTAAATATTGCTTTTTTGAAGGTTTATTTTCTGCCCAGCCACCTCCTCATATAGGGTAAGGATTTTTTTGAGGGCCTTGGCTTGAGGTACCGAGGTCGAGGAAGCAAGAATGGTGTCATCCATAAACTGTTGATGGGACACGGGGGGGAGGCCCTGCGTCGGCCTGATGCTTGAGATGAGACCGCAAGCCACAGCGTTCGAAATGGTTCGTCCCAGGGCATTAGCCAGGATAATGAAGAGAATCAGGGATAGGGGATCACCTTGGCGGAGACCTCTGGAACTAGGGAAGAGCCCGATCGGGGATCCATTGACTAGGATTGAGAACCAGGGGGAGGACACACACTTGTTGATGAGTTGGACCCAGGAGGGGTGAAACCCAAATTTGAGGAGGACCTTGGACAGGAAGCTCCAATCGACCCTGTCAAAGGCCTTGTTCATATCAAGCTTGAGGAGGAAATGGGCCTTTCTGGATAGGACAGTTGAGTGAATGGCCTCATGCATGATTATGACCCCATCTGTAATTAGCCTGCCTTTGACTGAGCTTCCCTGGCAGGGGGAAATGATCAGGGGAAGGATGTCTTTGAGGCGGGTGGTCATGGGTTTAGTCAGAATTTTATAGAGGACATTGCACAAACTGATGGGGTGGAAGTTTGACAGGGATCTGGCAGCCTGAGTCTTTGGGATCAGGGCTATGAAGGTGGTGTTGATGCCTCTGGGGATGGATCTGGAAAACTGCAGGTCCCGGATGGCAGCGCACACATCATGGCCCATGATTTCCCAGAAGGACTGGAAGAAGCGGGGAGGAAACCCGTCAGGCCCGAGGCCGCCTCAGCCTTCATGGAAAAGGTGGCAGCATGGATTTCTGAATCAGACAGGGCCTGCACTAGCTTTACATTAGCCATGGCCGGGATGGACACCGAGATGTGATCCAGAAGGGAATCAGCTACCATCGAGGACAAAGGAGGTCCGTCGTCCAGGAGCTCTTGAAATAAGTGGACTGCCTCGGGGCGGATGTCCTCTTCCTTGTTGATGATACTGCCATTGCTATCAACAAGCTTAGCAATTATGTTAGAACCCCTGTTTCAGAGGGTCGATGCATGGAAGAACTTGGTGTTTGCATCGCCATCTTGGATCCACAGAGCACATGACTTCTACATCTAAAAGGTTTCTTCCCTATCCCAGATGTTGTGGTACTCGCTGAGGGCAGCGCGTTCCTCTTCCCTTAGCCCCGGCTCAAGAGAGCCTGCTTGGAATCTGGACTCAATCTCTTTGAGTTTTTTTTGATAGCCTCCTTGCTTTTGAAGATGTTACCGAACACTTCTTTGTTCCATGCCTTGAGGTGCTCTTTGAGGCATCTCAGCTTATGGAATACTTGTTCAGCAGGGCGACCAGGGACAGGGGGAGCCCACCAGCAGTCGATCTGGGCCTGGAGATTGGGGTGGTGAAGCCACATGGACTCAAACCAAAAGGGTCTCCTAGGGGGGGCGATGATCATCCTCAAGGAGGAGGGGGCTGTGGTCAGACCTAATTTTGGGGAGGGCCAACAGGGAGGCGTCGACAAAAATGGGTAGGGCTTCCTTGGACAAGAAAACTCTATCCAATCTGACCTGTATGTGGTTGGGTCCTGCTCTCTTTTTGGACCACGTGAACTGGGCTCCCTTCAAGCTAACATCCATGAGTTCGTTATGGGTGGTAAAGGCTCCAAAGTCATCCATGCTTTTGGTTCTGGCCTCTGAGCCCCCACATTTGTCAGAGGAAAAGAGGGGGTTGTTGAAATCCCCAGACAAGATCTAGGGCAAGGAAGCAAAAGCTTCTCTCATCGAACTGATTTCCTACCAAAGCCTTCCTTTCTCAACGGGACTATTGGGAGCGTAAACGTTGGACAGGATCCACGATCGCTTTGAGTTGAGGCAGTGGACCAGAATGTTCATAATCCTGGGCGACGAAGAAATGAGCCTTCCCTCATAAGATCGAGGGTCCCACATGCACATGAGGCCCCCGGCTGAGCCAGCCGCGGGGGTGGAGAGGAACTCGCAGTTGCACCAGGTAGCATGGGCTATTCTCTAGGCAGCAGCATCGTCTATCTTAGTCTCCTAGAGGAGGATGAAGGATGGACGGTGGTCCCTGCGAAGTTGATCGAGGATCCTTTTCTTGGGGACCCCATTGAGTCCCCTGATGTTCCAGGAGATGAGCTTCATTTGGCACCCTTGTGGGGTCGCCTGCCCCCCTTTCCTGCCTGGGCAGGGGGTTTGGATCGGGCGTCATCTGCCTTGCGAAAGTTCGTGCCAACGTCAGAGAGCGTAGTCTGGGAGCCATTAGCAATGTCGTCCTCCGTGATCCTTGACCGTTGTTCGCACAGGGTGGGCCGCCCTCATTTAAATTTACTACCAAAATCTATGGCAAAGGACCTGCTCTGGGTCATTTTGGGGCTGACTTCATCGGACTCAAAAGGAGAGCTACGTTCGGTCTCGTCACCAGATCGCTCAGACCCACACACCAAGGAGGTAGGATCCGGGAAGGGTGCTTGGGGTTTCGGGGCCAGAGGGGGGTGGGGGGGGAGGATCGGGTCCCGGTAGTAGCCGGGGCTTGAAGGGAAGGAGCCAAAACTGGGGATCTGGGATCGGGTCCTCGGAGGGGTCACTGAGACTAGGAATCTGGGAAAGGTCTCCCTCCGAACTAGGCTCGACAAGGGGGGCCTGGGGGCCCGAAGGGGAAACCTCCTTGTGGGAAGCTCTAGGGTCAGGACGAGGGGGATCCTGGGATGGGGCCCGACCAGAGCTGCATGGGGGTTTGGGATTAGGGCCTTCAGCCTTCCTGGAAGCCGGGCATTGGTGAGGGAGGTGGCCTTGAGAGCTGTAGGAGGTATAGAAAGCAGGTTTGTTTTCGTAGATAAGGGTTTGGTGCCAGAAGAAGGACCTAGAAGAGATGGTAACCGAGGAAGGGAGCTCAGATTTGAGATTGGCGTTGGCACAAAACCTGGCATGCACCATGCGAGAGCCAGCCTTGGTCACGGGATCAAAGGCCACCAAGTCTCCAACCGACTGGGCAATGAGCTTTAGAATGTCTTCACGCCATATATGGAAGGGAAGGTCCGGGAGGCGAACCTAGATCGAGGCAAAGTTGATGCTTTGGGTGCTGGGGTGAAAATCTGCACCATAACGCCTGATAAAAAGACTCTTACGACCCAAGAACCAGGGCCCACCTGACAAGATCTTCTCAGCGTCCTCGCTGTTATTGAGTTTGAAAATGAAAAAGCCTCTGGACAGGGCAACCATCTAGATATGTTCGGAGACCTTCCATTTAGTATCCGCCCATCTGCGGATAGTCTCCATGTCTGGGGGCCCACCCAGGAACTTCCCAACCAAGGAGGACGAAGATTCATAAACTAGGGAAGTGTAAACCTCCTCCTAGATGGAAATGTGGGTGCCTTGGAGGGAAAGCCCGATGCCCAGGGCCCGAGCAGGGGTCCTGGAGCCCGCAAAATCTGTTGGTAGGAGGATTTATGCCCTCCCAGGGCCTGCCCTTACCTCGGATCAGGGGTTATCTTCCCAAGGCCATCCGACGCGATAAGTCCAGGCAGGGGGTGCGGGCCCATAATCCCGACCCCACCAAACCCACCGTTCAGCTTGAAACCTCCTTTCGACCCTGCCACGGATCCTACTGGACTAGGCCTAGGCCCGGACGAACCTGACCTTGGATCTGGGCCTACCCAGGAACCTGTGCTCTGCTTAGGATCCGATCCCAGCCCTGTGTTCGCTTCTGCTCCAACCTGCGCTCCTGCTGCCGCTCCCGCCATCATCATCACTTTGATCTCCCAATATATTTGACTTTATCAATACTTATCCAACATAAATAATTCCGATATTTATCTTTCTTAATCATTCTTTCCTCACACTCATGTTGGAATCCAATAATAGAATTATCTTCACTTTTAAGAATATTATCATTTTCCCTTAAACGTCCATCCAAGAATCCTATAGTTTTTGATGTGTGTATAATTCATTGATGAATAGTTGAACCAGATAAAATGCTTCCATATTTTTTGTTAACATATTCTATTCCTAGTGGGTTGCACCATTCTTTATTTTTTTGGCATCAAATGAAGAATCCCATGGTCAAATATTCATGCCACCTCAAACTCTCTTCTAACTCTTTCGGCTAGACTATGGTTTTTTGTGGTCTAACTTTGTTGTGCCCTAATGTGAATATAATTTGGTGATGTTGAAGCCAAAACCTTAAAATTTTCAATTATATTATTTTGTAATTAATTTTAAATAAAGCATCTTATAATTCTCATCCAAAAACACCATATTAAAAAAACTTTGAATAAAGGTTTATCTTTTGCAAACTTCACCGTATTAAAACTTTTGAACGTTTCGATTATACCTTTACCTTTTTATGTTCTACTTTAACTCTTATAACTATCTAAATCCTATCAATTTAATTAATTTATCTTATTCCTTATATCTTTCATGAAGTCATAATAGTCAACCTTCAATTAGTACCTAAAACTCTATCCACATCTTTCGCTAAATAATAATGCTATATGAAAATTTACACAATGAATATAACTCTAATATTTTAATACCTTTTAGGAATTATCTGCTCATATTCCACTTCTGTTTGACTCATAGACTACTCTCATTCTACTATTCTTCTCATTGGTTGCTTTCAATCACCAATCTTTATTTAAGGCTGCTTCTGATGCTCTTTTGCTCGACTAAGGTATACTTCTACCACTGTTTAAATTATTACACATCTAACTTATGCAATCTTCCTTTACTATTCTCTACACATCAAAATTAGGTGCTCTTCCTTAATAATTGCATGTCTTCTCTCAACAATATCTCCTTCATCCATCCTCTCAACAATCTCACCAACAAACATTCCTTCAACATATATTTCTCCAACAATCTTTCAATACTTCAATAATCTATAAAAACTCTTTGCTATTTTGTTCTCTAATTATTTTCAAATCTTCTTCTTCTTCTCCAAATATAATGTGGACCACCAGTCCAATATTCCAATCTCTTTTGTAATCAATGTCTCCTCTAATACCTTTGCTTCTGATAATTTGGGCACCATCCCTTCAACTTGGACCACCAGTCTATTCCTTAAAATACCTTCAAACATCTTCGCTAATATTCAATATGCTATTATCTCTCCTTTAAATGCACACATATATATTCACACCAAATTTGGTGCTAGCTTACTTCCTCTACAATATATTTTTTCGGTATTCTCCAATATCTTCCTCTAATATTTTTCAATCTCACACCAGATTCTAGTGCTAGCTATTTTCCAATATCTTCTTCAATATCTAAGCTTTTGCTTCTGAATAGAGTATATTCCTTTAGTTTTAGACATAAGAAAAGCGCCTAGTAACCACCAAGTCTCTTCTTCTTTATTTGAATATAATAAAAATGCCTGGTAACCACCAACTATCTTATTCTTCTCTTCAATCTACAATCTCTCCAGTGTAGCTCTAGACCAAGATGGCTATCACCAAGGTATCTCTAATACCATATTAGAAAATAAACCCAAAGATATCACAAGATAAATTCCATAGGATCATAATAATGAACACATAAAATACTAAAAATATTATTGATAAAAATCTACAATATGATGCATTAAGCAATTCTAGTTTGGTACTTTGTTATAATACTTTGTCATCAATATATAATTTTATAAGACTCTTCATATGCATGTCTCTTGACCTTCCCTCTTCTCTCATAATGACAAAGTCTCTCATAATAACATAACTCTCATACATGACACTTCACACAACTCTTCACCTACTCACATGACACCTTACACTCATAACTCACACTTGCCTACTTGACACCTCACACACTTCACACCTTGACACATACTATAGACCTAAATATTAAACACACACTCAAATATTAAATACTTCCTAAACTAATAATCACACTTCCTAAACTATTACATGACCAAATAATGTAATATTACCAACATATTTAGTATTGAATGGTTGTTGAAAATATTGTAAAGAAGATTCAATGCTAAAACCAACAATGGATAGGGAAAGAAATCAATGTAAAATTCATTTGATGACCTCCAAGTTCATCATCAAATAAAAATAAAATAATAGTAAAATATTATAAATAAGGTATATTGTACTATGTTGGAAATATTATTTAGACACAGTTCAAGGATGTTTGGCTAAAATTTTCTTGTGATAAATCAATATAGCCTATGGAGGATATTGATATTTTCAAACATTCCATGCAAGACTTTTGTTTTTGGTTAAAATATTTTATCCAATAGAAATTAAAATAAAAAAATTATTTATTAATTGTTACTATTTACTTTGAAAGTGTAATCTATTGTTATGAATGGGTAAAACTACAAGTTGTGGATTTTAAATATAAAAATATCAAGTACTATACAATCATATTATCTAATTTATTTAACCTCCCCTTTGCCATGAAATCCCTCCA
Organism: Wollemia nobilis; assembly: GCA_028583015.1. Lineage (NCBI taxonomy): Eukaryota > Viridiplantae > Streptophyta > Pinopsida > Araucariales > Araucariaceae > Wollemia > Wollemia nobilis. Next base: position 2,616,714 of record JAQPPZ010017164.1, read on the forward strand.
TCTTCCATGTTGAGAAAATTTGTGGGGTGCATAAATTTACAAAACATGAGTATCTCATAAAATGCATAACATGATTATGCTTTAGAAAATGCACTCATGCATATATTTTATGAAATGCATGCATGTTTTGTGGTGCATGATGCACATATCTTTTAGTGGGTGGTCAATGATTCAAATTAAAGCACACTTATTTTCTTCTTATTATGTGTGCTTTTTCTTACGTTTACTTTTTCCCTCATCTTATTGAACCTATATTACTAACATTTCCTGCCATTGGTTATATGTTTGATAGAAATTAATCCTAATTACTTATCAAGGGTATTTTTCTCTTGAATATAATAAAAAATTAGTTAATTGAATGAAATTATATAGTTTATTGTGAATAATCATGCTTGGCTTGAGAAAATTCTAAAAATGCTAAAAATATTTTGTGAATTCTTTATCTCTAAATTACACAAATAAAATACTAAATTTTTTCTCTTGAATATCTTATAAGATATTGCAAGGATTTCTCTTTTGGATTGAAACAAATCATACAGAGAGATATTGATTACTTCCTTGACATCCCCTTTAGAACCAATATTCTACTATCAAATATATGGAATTAAGTTATCACCTAGTGACAACCCAAGATATATAGTTGGACTATGAAGCATTTGTCTCTATAATGGAGGATACATGTTATCGATAAAATCCCACTAGATATTCATATGCAATAATCCTTATTTAGATTCTTATATAAAATCAACTACGATAATATTTAAGTTGTGAGATACTTTATTCAACTTAAATGGTGAAATATTGATTTCCACTTTATTTACCTAATAAGAAAATATGGATTAGTATTCTTGATTCTATGGCCTAGAGATTTTACCTAGTAGCAAAATGGATCTCCAAATCCCTCTTAATCATGAAAAAGTAAAAATTCCTCATCTTGAATAATATTAGAAAAACTTAGAATGATTAGAGATGGACACATATTCATTCTAAGGATAAGCTATCCTTCCTAATGACCAAAATCTCAAATTTAAGACCTCACTTCCACTTCAACAAATTCTTAAGGTTATATGGAATTTACATTATTTGTTCACTTAGATTTATAAGTGGTAGTGCTAGAGATACAATAAATTATTGCATTTATAAGAATCCCTTCTTGCCTTCTTTCTAAATAATATTAAAGCTTCTTCTATATGAAATGCATAACATTCTTTGTAGACTTTTGTGCCTGCAAATTCATAATTGGAAATAATAGATTAAGCTAAAACATTTCTTTAGCCTTCACAACACTAGTAGACCTCATATTCAAGTATGGATGTAATTGTTTTTTCATCTGAATATAATTCTTATAAAAGTTAATGTTGGATCAATAACAACCTTACACCTACTATCCTTTTAAGACTCTATAATGCCTTTTTTTCCCTTTGTTGTATTTCACTAAATGGATGAATTAGATTTGGAAAATGCCCTTTGATCTAACACATTGTCCACATATAGCTAAAATACCTAAATGAACTACTATGTTTCCCTATCCAATAGGTTATAACTTGTTGTCATGCGCTTCATTACAAAAATACCTCCATCTAACACATTGTCTACATAGAGCTAAAATACCTAGATGAACTACTTTGTTTCCGATAGGTAGGTTATAACTTGACATGCACTTCATTACAAACATGCATCTTCTTTATAAAATATGTGAAGCTTGGTGTATATGGGGCTATAACTTGGCCTGCTACAGTGTTTTTTTGTTTTCACGTAGACATGGAGATGTTGGGCAAGCATCGTTTGTCAGCGTTTGCCGTGATCCTCACAATAATGGGGGTCCTCTCCCTGCAAACAGGCCAAGCAGAGATGCTGAAGGTGGGAAAGGAGAAAATAAACCGTCTGCATTTTTATTTCCACGACATAGTGTCGGGAGAAAATAGGACGGCCGTGAATATGGCGTCGGCTGCCGTGACAAACTCTTCCAAGACTTTGTTCGGCATAGTGTGCGTGATTGACGACTTGTTGACGGAAGGCCCAGATCCAACCTCCAAAGTGGTGGGGAGAGCTCAGGGAATTTACGCCAGCGCTGGGCATGAAGAAATGTGTGTGCTGATGGTGGTGACGTATGTTTTTCAGAGCGGAGAGTTCAAGGGCAGCACGCTCTCTGTTGTTGGAAACAATCCGGTTTTTCATAAGGTGAGAGAAATGCAGATTGTGGGCGGAAGTGGAGCATTTCGACTGGCTCGTGGGTATGCTCAAACTCGCATAATTTTAAGAATAAAAAGGTAAATAAGCCAAAGTTTAATAATTAGATATGTATTTTGTTCCTCCTCAACTGAAGACTCAAGGTTATCTAGCATGTCTTTTGGGATTGCAAGTTGCCTAAAAAAAGATTTTTTTTTTTTTAATCTAATTTCCTTTAGGGAATCCTTTTGTTTAGGATGGTTCTGGAATTTAAATTTGAAGCTTTGCACTTACTTGTGTCAAAGCATTATTCATGACAGTCATGCATTCAAGACATTATTTCCCTTTTAAAATTAAATTATGTGTCTAATCTTTAACTTAAAGGTTATAGTTAACTCTTTTTGTAATGTAATAACTCAAGACACTATTTCCCTTTTAAAATTAAATTATGTGTCTAATCTTTAACTTAGAAGGTTATAGTTAACTCTTTTGTAATGTAATATCTTGTATAGTTTTATGGAGACTGAGTTAAATATAATATTTTATTAATAAGTTTTAAAGTGGGTTTTTAAACTTTAATTTAAGGTTAATTATATTTATTTGGTTATTAATAAGTATTCTTTATAATGTATGTTTATCTATTGTATATTTTTCTTTGTAGGTAATATGTCGATTCTATTAGTTTTTATCAGTAGTTGTCACGATGATCCGGGCACATTGTCCATATTTTATGGCTGCCACAAAATTTTGCGCTATTCGTTTCGGAAATAGTCCACGTATATAACCACCATGCCGCAATCATTTTAAACCTTTTACATCATTGAAAGCACCACGAAATGGATAAGCGTTCAGTATGACGAGGCCCGAGATTTGAATCTTGGACCTTTTCTCCTCTTACGGGTATGGAAGAACCAATTGGTCTACACCTCATACCTAAATTTGATATGGTATTAAAGTAGATGTGAGTCTCTTTTACTCAATTGCAAATAATTCAACTATGGAAAATTTTGGTAGTTTTACTTATGACAACTCAATGATAGTTACATGGCGATGACAACTCCATGACAATTTTTATGATAATTCTAGAAAATAAAAATTGTTTATTTATGGAAGACTAATTTAGAGGATTTTATCCAATATATCAATTGGATCTTGGATAGCAAGGACCTTGTTATACCCTAATAGTATTGTTGACTTGGAAGAAATATTCCTTGACATGTTCATTATATTTTCCTCAGTTTATTTGGTTAATTAGTTATTTGTGATGAATTATTCTAGTATTACCCTGGCTAATGAAGGAGTAATTACCCTACAAAATAATGGATTGTTTTTTCTTTAAAACCTTGGTTATCTATAAAGGATTTTGTTAAAATTTGATTTCCTTTTCCCTTCAAATTTTTTGTCATTAATGCATCAAGATGATAGGGCAATATGCATAGTTTTTAAAGTAGAGGAAAAAAAAAATTTGATTGTCCCCAGTTCTAGAGAAGCCATGGGCATATTTTTGTGCTTGGAAAAAATCTCTAAGCCACTTGAAAAATTTGTAAAAATGATCCAATATTTTTTTTTCTTTAGTAGGAGAGCATGGTTTGATTGGTTGCAGTTTAAAATACGAATGAATCATTAGTGTCTTTAGATTTTTTGTAAAAATTTAGGCCTCCGGTCCTAGATTAATGCTTTTCACAATTTCATCACCATATGACTCCCTAAAGGTATTTTTTATTTTTTATTTTCAATATCTTCTTATGACCAAATTTCATAAGATCATTGGTACGTGTGAGAGTTGATGCATATTTGCATAGGGCATGATGCAGTCCAATCTTGTATGCAGCCAGAATATTCTGCATAGGGTTTGCAGGCTACAGATTGTGATGTTGAAACTGTAATGTTGTACTGTAAATGCCATTGTTAATATAAAATTGCTTGTATTTACTGTTATCTACCATTGTTGCTGGTATTGCCATTGTTGTTGTTGTTTCCTGTGTATTGTACTACAATGATTGCAAATCTATAAAAAAACTTTTGCATATGAAAGATTTTTTGAGACATTGTTTTTCAAATTGTATGATTTTTGAATCTCTCTAAAATGGCGATGTCTATTCTACTTTATTTTGGTAGTACAATATTTTATTTTATAGGAGCTTCATGAACCATATACCATGCTTGTCATTGATCAGTGGATAATTTTATTTTCTAATCAATAAAAAAAAAAAAATTGGTAATAAAGAGGGGCATGAGGCTAAGTTTTGTAAGTGACCAAAAAGGGAGATTTCATGCTTCTCGTTTTCTTACTTAAGATGATTTATAGATTGAGGATGAGACCTCACATTCATATGTTGTCCATTTAGCTTATTAGACCTCCATATCTACAAAGGAATGGATTGCATATTCTCGGGCAACATGACAAATGATAAAGCATTATCATCTTTAGATTGAATACAACATACAATATCATGGTGAGTGTTTGGTCATTGGTGATAATTCTTTCATAGAGATAACAATATGTGAAGGAGGTGAATACCTTAGCCATGCCATTCGTGATTTTTGTCTCATCATTTTATTTCTTTTTAGAGGATGAATCACTATACCCTAAGAAAAATACCATTGTCACGCAAAAGAACAAGATCATTATGGATATGAATAAATGTATCTTGCATGCAAAATAGATGAAGCCTAAATTTTAGGTAAAGCAGGTGATTTATGCTATGCATATCATTAATAAGATACCAACTTAGGCATTCTAATGTATGGCACCTCTCGAAATATTGATAGAAGGTAAACCATATGTTTTCTAGTTTTTTATCTTTAATGCTATTGCATGGGCTCATATTCCAAAAAATTTAAAAAAATTGATGCAAAGATTCAATGATACATACATATGGATTATTCTAATACTTCTAAGGCTTATTGTCTTTATATTTCTGTAAAGTAAGATATCATCAATTGACATTATTTCCATTAACTCCTTCTAGCCTACTTCCTATTATCTTAGGCAAGAATCTTCTCCCACCTATAGATCCTCCCCTTCCTATAGGGGCTCTTATTATCGCTTATTCTTCTTTAGAAATTCTTATTAATTCTACTCTAATTATTCTAACTTAGACTATCAGCTTGAGTCCTTTAGTGTTTGTAGTGATATGACTATTTTCATTCCAAATTTTTCTTTAGCATATGCTTCTATTATGGCTACTACTTTTAATGAGCTTGATTCTCCCATGTATTGTATGATGGTGATTTCAATACTAATAGTGAACATGTGTTGAATGCTTTAGTTCCCTATTTTGGTGATGGCCTATAGGATATGCCATAGCCTTCTATGGATCATTCAGTACCCAAGTTGGCTCAATTATCCCTTTAGGATGCACAACCCATTCTCTCTTAGCAACATCATTGAAATACCCCCTCTTGATCCTTCATCTCAGAGGTTGATGATTATAAATATAGCATTACTTGCTCCTAAGCCAAATATTCCTTGGAGAGGAAGGATGTTATGTAGATAGAGTATGAGCCATTGATGAAGAATAAAATATGGGAGTTTCTTTATCTACCCTAGGGAAGGAACATTATTGGTTTTAATGGGTTTATAAGACCAAGTGCACATCTATATGTCAAATGGATAAGCATAAGGTATGCCTTGTTGCTAAGGGTTTATCTCAAAAAGATGGAATTGAATATTTGGAGACTTTTACTCTAGTTGGATGGATGGATTCTGTTTGGATGATTCTCTCTATTACAACTTCATATGGGTGGGAATTATATCGGATAGATGTGAAAAAAAAAAATTCTCCATGAAGAGCTTCAAGAGGATATCTATATATGATAGTCACTTGGCTTTTGAGCTTGATGGGCTCACTCCATTGGTTTATCATCTAAATAACTCCTTCAAATGACTTTAGTCTCCTTGAGCTTGGTATGATAAGATTCATCCATTCCTCCTTAGTCAACTTTAGGAAGGGTAAGGTATAACATGATATCTACATTAAGCATTATTATGATTAGATTTTGGTGATTGTGTTGTATATTAATGGTCTTCTCTGATGGATTTTAGCTAAATTATTTTATATGTCCCAATATCCAAGATCTTAATCAAAATCAATATTAGAGCATTCAATCAATCTGACCAATATCAATGAATATAACATTCATGAAATAACAACAATATTACTAAATAAACATACTCATAATATTATTGATAAATCAAATATACAATTTCTAATTTTATTGATTCTTCTGTTACCATGCATGGATCTTTATCTCCATAATATAACCTTAGAATATGACTCTTCAATCTTGGCTATTGCTCTCTTCACATATTTGGGATATGCATCCTTTACTATTCCTCGAATATGATAAAACTCTCATGTCTCTTGAATTTACATCTTACCACATACATGTGACTCTTCATTTGTATATATGACTCTTGACTTACTTACATGACACATTCATACTCTCATACTTTACACACTTGCAAACTTGGACTCTTCTCACATATTAATACATAATTTAGGAGAAATATAAATTACACTCTCTTATCTAATAAATCACTCCCTAATATAATATTTACAAATATACAAATGTACCATGGAGGTACTTTAGCACATTACCAAATAATGTAATATTCTCCAACACCCCCCTGTATTACATTAATTGATTTGAAGACTTTTAGTCTTAAATCTTCATCTTCATCTTTAGCCTTGTGTCTATCCATGAACTCTCCCTATTGACTCTACTTGGCAATTTTACACTATGCTTGATCCATTATCTTGTTTTCTGTCTTTTGGAGAAGTCAAACAACTTATCATAAAACTTTTCTTGATGCAAAATACGGTCTAAAATTTCTTGTGATAAATTCATTGTATCTAGAGCAAATATTCCATCCTTGATGAAACCCATAGTTTCATTTTTTCTCTTTATGAAACATGTCTTGTTTCCATTGATATATTTGATCATCCTGGAAAATACAATACATTATCTAGCATAAAACTTGAAAATAACAATCCTTGGACATGATAAATATTATCATCTGCTATTTTTAATGGAATGTTTGGTCTAACTTCTATTGAATTAAACCAATTTAAAATTCTAGTCATTTGATGACTGACACCTGAAACTATATACCATGTGTCTCTTCAACTTTCTTGTTTGATGAATTTCATGTAATCTTGTTTCATGCCTTTGATAGAATATTTTATTTTGAAATTTTTTCTTCATATTATTTGGACCTTTGAATTTATATAATCTTTGTAATGGATTCATTTGTCTTTGGCTTCTTTTCATGATATAAATCTCTTCAAAAAATTGTGGGTGAAATTTTACTTCTTCTCACCCACTTTGCAAGATAATTTCATAAAGGAACCGATCAATTTTGAGGTACTAATGGAAGAGGTATATTTTAAAGAACGGATAGTAAAATAGGCAAGGGAGTATTCAAATGAAGATCCCAAAACCCTACCCTACTTGGACGAAGGATTAGGAACTCCAAATCCCTGGGTGGAAATATTAGAATAGGGCAAGGAGATCACAAGTCCCAAGTGCCCGTCCGCAAAGCTAGACAAAACTTTGGGAAGAAAGCATTAGAGGTCTGAAGCTTGACCTTCTGTCCAGGTCAAAATATTATGAGTGGAAAACTAGGAGGTTGGCGCAAGGGAAGTCTATAAAAAAGTCCATCCAACGCTAATATCATTATACAACAAGATGGAAGATTCAAGGCTCCCCAAGGGTAAGCATTAATGATCTAAGTTTCCTGATGTAAATTACCGATGGGCACAAAGGATTTGAAATTGCATAGCTTCAAACATAATTAATCTCTAACCCATCTGCAATACGAGGGGATAGAGTAGATTGAAATTTAAGAGGTTTTCAAAATGATCAAGGGCTCATATTTATACAAAGGTGCCCAACTCCTTTTGGATAATCGCCATCCTTCCTAGAGCAGAGAATTAGCAGACTTTCCAACCATTCCAATTTAACCTTTTTCATCAAGAGCTATTAATGCTTAAATTTGAATTCATTATAAAAACTATTATAAATAGTAGAATTCTTAGCATTCCAAAGGGTGGCTCTATGTCCTTTACAATTCATATGCAATCTACAGTCACCTATAAATAATAACAATAATTGTTTGGTATCTCAATCTATCTATCTCTTTTTCTTTTTACCTTTGTGTGAGCATTTATTTATGCTATGGTTGTCTAAGTTGGTCCAATTAACTCTGCTATATGAATTTCGTAGGTTCAACTAGGTGGTTCTGGAATTTGAGTTCGAACATTGGACATAAAGGTTTATTTCTACTAAAGCCAATCAGGTGGGGGTGTTTGATTCTACTATCTAGATTTCGTGCACCTTTTTCATTGGTTCTGAAATTCGCCCATGTGTGTCGAGCCAAAGGAGGAGTGACATGTAGGGCAAGCTGATATGTTAGATGGTTTATTGTTATTTGCACTGGCAATGGTGGAGTGTGTCTTGATTTGATCGCATTCTATACTTATCAATTCCATGTATGGTCTCATTTTCTTTCTCTCTCACTCCCTTTTCCCCCTATTTTCCTTTGCGGTGTAGTTAGTTGGAACTTTAGGAGTTGACCTTCTTTGGAGATTGACTACCTCTACCCCTCCAAGATTTAACGGTTGTTCAATGCTAATTAGGAACCACCACATGCACCCCTACTTTCTCAGTGTTGTTTTTTGCACCAATAGTTTTTGTTGACTCTACTGGGGAACTCGTTGAGTTTTTGTGATTAAGGAAACCAAATTCTGGTGATTCTTTGGTTTACCTAGATCCTAGAAAATTAATTAGAGATTTTGAATGTGCAACATATCCACATCATGAGATAAGTTGTATTTTTATGCTAAGATTTTCCATTTTTTGAAGGACCCAAGGTTTTATGAGCAGCCCTGACCTTGCAAGCGGTGACAATATATTCATCTGGTGACTCTATCTTCGACACATGAACCGAGACCTTTGAAGGCCAATACCTCAATGGCCTACTTGAGCTACCCACAATAGAATGATATTGGTCCATTTGAGCTCCAATGCTTGCATGAGATTCCTAAAAGGGCCCTGAAGCACCTAACCAAATGCTTTAGAAATTGCTCAAGAGCACCTCAAAGATGTCACTGCACTAGCGCCCCTCCATGGCATAGTACATGAAGACATCATGATCAAGCTCATGGTATTATCTCTAAAAGGGATGGCATTGGGATGGTATCATACCCTTGGGCGTAAAACCATATGCTCATGGGTAGATTTGTTGGGAGCTCTCATTTACATATTTGATGGTGCAGTTGATCCCTTCCAGTTGTTGATGCACCTCTCATTTATCAAAAGGGCACATTTTGAATCTATCATAGATTTCAATATGTTATTCAAAAGGAGTTGGGAGAGGATCCCCTATGAATATCAATCGTCCCCCACCTAGACTTACTTGTATTATATTCAAGCTTTCAGTTCGAATATAAGCCTCCTGCTATATTAATCAAGGGAAAGAAGATTCCCTCAAATATTTTGAAAGATTTTACAGGTTGAGCAACTCCTAGTGTAAGTATTAAAATCATCTTCAAGATATCCCATATTTTCATCCATAGTATCATATGTTGTTATTACCCTACCAATCACGCAGTACCTGTCACGGGTTCTATCTGAAGCATGACTACAGCCATTCATAACACCAAGGGAGGATATTTTCTCAAACTCATGTAGATAGGGTGCAAGTACCATGCCTACAGTCAATCATCTTATTTCTTGTACCCTTTCCTAGAATAAAAATATTCAAGGCCTATTGGAGAATCTCACTTGTAAGAAGGATGTAATTTTGCACCTTTTTTGTATCCAAAAGCATGTTGAACAACAGGCAAGTTCCCACCTTAGGGATACAGCTGGCCAGATTTATTCTCTCAAAATATTTTCTAGTGGAAGGTTTTCCAGTCAACGATCCTTGCTGCAAAACATGTATAGAGATCTTGGAGGTGTCCCAAGCAGGGATCACATAGTAGGTGAATCCCAAATAGTGATAGCATGAGAGCTTGTTGCCACACGAGTCAATAACTGGGGAGGACTCCCATGTGGAAAAATTTGTTGCCACATTGATTATCAATTGCAGGAGTTCTAATATGCATGATAATCTCCCAAGTTGTAACCTAGTTGCAGCTTGGAAAATTTCTAGGCAATGCCAACTAGACTACAAAAAGCACGTCAATTTTGATATAATATGGTTTGGATATTATAGATTCACTAGATAATCTCTAGTATGGGTCAATGATTGTGGTGTGTCATTCACATTGTAATTTTATGTATATATGTCGACAATTAAATAAAAGTGTTGGTAGCATGTGGCCAATGACATCATCCTACTTAATGGTGACTTGCATGGGATTCCTATGGGTTATAATAGTTTTGAAGCACTCTTCTTGTTCTCAGTATTCTTATTTATGTTTGCGATAACCCCATGCCTAGAAAACCAAGGCTCAAGATTTATGCATCACATCATGCAAACTGCTGAGGTATTTGTGATGTGATCCCCATTCCTCAACCAATGGGACAACCAACCTATAAATAGAACCTTCAAGGTGCATAAAGAGGCATGATATCAGAATAAGGATACAACAAAAGAGACCCCATGGGAGTAGTAATAAATTGATCAAGTTTTAATGTGATTGCATCAACAAAAGATATTTTAATTCCCTAGTATTTTGGTCCTTGGTCTACGAGGATTTTCCTTGGAATGCATTCCCTTTTGTTTCTTTTGTTTTACTGTATTCTTCTCTTTCCTAAATTATATGTTGCTACTAACTGATGAGGTTAGTGGTGTACATCTGCATGCCTCTACTGCTTCTTGTGTTTCCCTCTCTCCCCTCGGCCCCTCTTCTTCTCTTTCTTGGGTCTCCTTTGTGTTTTCCATGTATTGTTCCCCTCCCTTCTATCCTTTCTATTTTCTCTCACTAATTTTTTCCATTCACCTTTTACCATATTCCTCCATGTCTCGCAGTTCCTCTTGGATGCCTTTGTTTATTTACCTTCATTGTCCCCTCCTTCTTTCCTTCCTTGTTTGTATGTCTTTTGTACTTCAAAACTAGTCGTTTTTTGGGTCCTTCTTTCCCTTGGAAAGAAAAGCCCCTATGAGCCACCAAGATTTTGGGTGAAATTTTACTTCTTCTCACCCACTTTGAGTGAAATTTTATTTCATAAAGGAACCGATCAATTTTGAGGTGCTAATGGAAGTGGTGGATTTCAAAGAATGTACATGAAAATAGGTAAGGGAGTGTTCAAATGAAGATCATAAAACCCCAACCCACTTGGATGGAGGATTGGGAACTCCAAATCCTTGGGAATAAATATTGAACTAGGGCAAGGAGATCACAAGTCCCAAGTACCCATTCGCAAATCTAGATGGAACTTTGGAAAGAAAGCATTAAAGGTCTGAATCCCGACCTTTCGTCCAAGTCAAAATATGATGAGCGAAAAACTAGGAGGATGGTGCAAGAGAATTCTACCCAAAATTTTGTCCAATGCTGAGATTATCATACAACAATATGGAAGATTTGAGGTTCCCCAGGGATGAGCATTAATGATCTCGGCTACCTGATGTATATTATCAATGGTCATGAAGGATTTGAAAGTGCACAATTTTAGAGGTAATTAATATTTGACCCATTTGAATACGAGGGGACAGAGTAGATTGAAACTTAAGAGGCTATCAGAATGATCAAGGGCTCAGATTTATGTAGATGTGCCCAACTCCTTCCAGACGACCGCCATCCTTCCTAGAGCAGAGCATCAGCAGGCTTTCCAACCATTTTAGTTTAAGCTTTCCCATCGAGAGCCATTAATGCTTGAATTTGAATTCATTGTAAAAACTATTACAAATAGCAGAATGCTTGGCATTCCAGAGGGCAGCTCTATGGCCTTTACAATTCATATGTAATCTATAGTCACTTGTAAATAATAACAATCATTGTTTGGTCTCTCAATCTATCTATCTCTTTCTCTTTTTGCCTTTGTGTGAGTGTTTATTTCTGCTATGGTTGTCTAAGTTGGTCCGCTTAATTTTTCTATCTGTATTTTACGGGTTCAACTGGGTGGTTATAGAATTCACGTTCGAACATTGGACATCGAGGTTTATTTTTGTGAAAGCCAGTTGGGTGGGGGTGTTTAATTCTACTACCTAGATTTTGTGCATCTTTTTTGTTGGTTATGGAATTCGCCCTTGTGCATCGAGTCGAAGGAGGAGTGATAGGTAGGGCAGGATGATCTGTTAGGTGGTTCGTTGTTGTTTGCGATGGCGACGATGGAGGAGTATGTCTTGATGTAGCCACATTTAATCCTTGTCAATTTCAACTGCGCCTCATTTTCTTTCTCTCTCGCTCCCTTTTCATCCCTTCTTTTTTTGCGATGTAGTTAGCTAAAACTTTATGAGACAACCTTCTTCGAAGATTGACTGCCTCTGTCCCTCCAAGATCGAGCGGTCGTTCAATATTTATCAGGAACCACAGCGCGTGCCCCCGCTTGCCCGATGCCATTTTTTGGACCAACAAAAATAAATTGATTCCTTTGATGTTAAATTCCTTATTTATCCAAAATTTTATTTTTTACAATCAATAATTTTTTTCAATCAATGTCTAATAATTTCAAATTCTTCAATTTTTAATCAAGCAATCATGCAATCAATTCATCAATTTCAATTTCAATCTTCTTATAACTCCCACAAATTCTTCAATTTTAAACAAATAAAATTATTCAAATCAATATTTCAATTTTCCATATTCATCAAATTCATAAATTTCAATTTTTAATATTTCTTATATCTCTCAAATTTTAATTCATTCCCTTTCAAATATTAAATTATTTACTTATATCTCCCAAATCAATATTTCAATTCTTTTTATCAAAATATCAAGCCTTATAAAATAAATTATTTCCAACCTTATAACTCCTTTTTCAATAATTAAGGCTTCAATTATTAAATTGCAATAATGTTGCTTAATCCTTATAACTCCAATTAAATAACTTTGGTGCCCAAAAATAATTAAATGTGCTTCTTTTGAAAAAAAATTAATAAGTAAGGCTTTCTTTACCTTATTTGACTTTCTCATCACATGACACTTCAAGAAATTAGGGCAATAATTTGATCGTTTTCTGCTAGTAAGCAACAAATATTTCTCTATGCACCGAATATCTCACCTTTAGCTACTTGTTTCAAAAAACTAGTGTATTAGTTCTCTTCTTCGTACTTGTCTTAGGATATTAAGATCAATTTAGTCTTCAAGTGCTCATAATAGGTTCTTGGTTTCTTTAGGTGCTCATAATAGGATTCTAGCTTCAACATATTCTTTAGGAGCTCACAACTGGCTCATGGCTTTGCTTTCAATGTTATTTTTTTCTCTACTCTTTGGCTCTTTTGTCTTTGCTCCCAATACAGTCAATGATGCTCTTCCGCAATATCTAGGTGTATTCAATCCAACTTGAATATTTTATTCATAGCTCAATTTTCCTTAGCCTATGTTCTTCGGATTGTTTGTCTATAAGCGTTCAATATTAGAGCTTTTATCAACATGTCTCCTAGCCACTTATATCAACTTGACTTCAAAAATGCTAGGGTTCAACAACCTAAAATAATAAATTTCCTTCACTCTTCCTTTACGATGAAATATCAATTGTTTTTCAAACATTTTAATACTTTTAAATTCTTCCAATATGGGCTTCTTATTTCTTTTATCTTCCTTTAACAAGGACTTATTTCTCCATTCTTCCTTCAACAAGGGCTTCTTATTTCTCTAATATACAACTTGGATGACTTCATCCCTATCACTCAAATTCAAATAGCCAAAATATGGCTCTGATACCACTGATGGATTTTTAGCCATATTATTTCACATGTTCCAATATCTAGGATCTTAATCAAACTCAATATTAGAGCATTCAATCAATATGACCAATATCAATGAATATAAAAATTATAAAATAACAATAATATATTGGATAAGCATATTCACAATGTTATTAATGAGTCAAATATACACCTAATTTGATAAATTATTCTATTACCATGCATGGAGCTCTATATTCATAATATAACCTTAGAATATGACTCTTCAATACTTGACTATTGCTCCCCTCACATATCCAGGAGATGCATCCTTTCCTATTCCTCACATATGATAAAACTCTCATGTCTCTTAACTTTACATCTTGCCACATACATATGACTCTTCACTTGCATATATGACTCTTGACTTACTTACATGACACATAGCACACTCTCACACTTGCACACTTTATTACATGAACTTGGACCCTTCTTACACATTAACACATACTTTAGGGGAAGTGTAAATCACACTCTCTTATCTAATAAATTACTCCCTAATATAACATTTACAAATATACAAATGGACCATGGGGTTACTTTAGCACATTACCAAATAGTATAATATTCTCCAACATTCTCATCATAATAAGCTCAACATCATTAATCTAAGAGATGAAATCATGAATTTATGACACTATTAAGATGATTGATTTGGGTCTTCTTCATTACTTTTTGAAAATTGGGACCGACCAATCACCCTTTGGTATTACCATATCTCAACCTAAGTATATATTGGATCTTCTACAATAGTTTCAAATGGAAGATTATAAACCTACCCAAAATATCTTTACTTTTACCTTTAAGGAATGAAGTTGTCATTGATGTCAAGGAATAAGCTACCGTTGGTGCCAAAAGGTCAAAAGGAGTAATGCAAAAGGTTGATGGCAAAAGAGCTTCATAATATTTATTTTAGTATTATGTGAAGCATAAGTAGAAGGGTTTTTATTAAAAGCATAGATGAGCAATGTAAAAGGTTTTTATAAAAACCCAAGGAGACCTTTAATTTCAAATTAGAAAGCCTAAGGAAGTTTTAATATTTAATTTATAAATATTTAAAATCAAATTGAATTTAAATTTGATAAATAAATATTATTTATTTATTCGAAGTGGCAAAACCTAAGTTTATTCCACCGACATGCAAGTCGAATACTTCCCCCCCACCGACGTGATGGAAGTGATAATAAAGGCATATATATATATATATATATATATATATATATATATATATATATATATATATATATATATATATATATATATATATATATATATATATTGCCTTTGCTAAGGCCAGAAAGGATGAGTGATATTTTTATAAAAAACGCATTGTAACTTGTGAGGGAAATATAGTAGTTTTCATGCACTGCGTAAATCTAAAATTTTGTGTGTTTAAGACATCGAGGTGCTTAGTTCCTAGCACCATTTGGTGGCTAGCTCAAGTGGCATTTGGCTTGGTGCTTGTGGCAGAGTGGTTATGGGTTTGAAACCCGATGGCAGCAAGTTTGGAAGCCCTTTTTATGTTTATGTTTCAACAACGGCAAAGAAGGTAATAGAGTGTGTGGGCACTCTAGCTCCCATGTGAGCATCTAGCTCACAGGGTATCCAAGGCTACGACTAGGGTGCTTGGGGAGGCAGCGTCATGGGTTCAAAACCCACTAAGGATAAAGGTACATTTTTTATTTAAATTTCATTACCCTAAGGTTTGATGTGAGGTAGTTGGGAGGCATAAGGATTAATTAAAGTTAATTTCTTATGGTGAATTTTCATGGTAAAATAGTGAAGGGAGTTATAAGGAGTTTGATCTTAATTTTAAAATAAAATCCTAATTGTTATATTTACATATTGGAGGAGTAAGATTTTTAAGGTGTTGATTTTATTTTAAAAGACTTTTTGCCAAAGGGATTATTGTGAAAGTAATTGTTCTAATATTTTTAAGGTGTTGCATGTTATTTTAAAGATGGAGTGATAAGGTGTATTTTTGTTTGATATTATTTTATATTGTGATTCCTTGAGAGAGAGATTATTATCTTCTAACCTTCTAAATTTTGGATAAGAAGTGTTTATGATTGTGGTAGATGTGTGTGGTCTACTCCTCATCAAGCAAAAAGGTATGGGCACATTATTCCTTGGTTGAGTTGATTGGTTGGTTTTATGGAAAATAACTTTGGATTGACAAGGACTTGATTAGGTTTCCTTATTGAGTTTTTGATCTATTGTGAAGTGAATGCTATGCACCTTATTTTAAAAGCATTATTGTTGAAGTGAATGGTTGAGTGAAGAAATTGAACTAGGGTTTGGAAAGAACATGATTATCATTGTTATGTGAGATTGGTTGATAAGCATTGTTGGAAAAAAATTTGAGTGAATGATCATAATTTGGGACTAGGGTTTGTGAGCAAGAATTATTTCATTGAGTGATTGGTTGAGTAGAGTTGATTGAGCCTAGTCAAGTGAATGCGTTAAAGTGAATTGTTCAAGTTCTATGAAACAAATTGTTCTATATTCTAAATTGAGTTGAGTAAGTGATTGAGAGTTAGTGAGTGTGAAGCATATTGAGTCTCTATATATTTCTAAAAGAGTGATTGAAAGTGATTGAGCATTGAGGTGAATGTGAAGCATATTGAGTCTCTAACAATTCTCCATATGTTTCTAAAAGAATGATTGAAATTAATTAAGCATTGTGATGAATGTGAAGCATATTGAGTCTCTAATAATTCTCCTTATGTTTCTATGAGATTGGACAAGTTCTAGTGTGGACTTGTTGAGCATATTCTAGGTAAGTCTTTGAGAAGACTTGTGGACAGATTTATGTAAGCTTTTGTGGAAGCTTACAATATAGATAGAGAGTAGAATTGGATAAGTTCTAGTGAGGACTTATTGAGCATATTTGGATAAATTCTAGTGAGGACTTATTGAGTAGATTTGGACAAGTTCTAGTGAGGACTTGTTGAGCAGATTTGGACAAGTTCTAGTGAGGACTTGTTGAGCATATTTGGACAATTTCTAGAGAGGACTTGTGGATAGATTAGTGTGAGATTTTGTGGAAGCTTACAAGGCAAAATTGAGATAAGTCTTTGAGAAGACTTGTGAGAAGAGTTGATTGATTTATTTGTTCAAACCTTGAGTTAATTTTTGGGGTATATCTAGCAGAGTTGATTTGAGATTGATTCAAGCTTTGTGTTAAGGCTTGAGTACAAATATTAAGGACAGATTTATGCTAGACTGAAGGACTATTTTTAGTGCATATCAGTAGAGAGACATTGAGGTTAGATTTGTGCTAGATCGAAGGACTGTGTTTAGTATAGATTTAAGGATAGAGTTTGGTGTAGATTTGAGGACAGGTTTGTGCCAAACCAGAGATAGATACAGAGCAAATTTGTGCTAGATCGAAGTATTGTATTTAGTGTAGATTTGAGATAGAGCTTTGAAGGTAATAGATTATAGAGGATGATAGTCTCCAGTGGATAGAGATCCATTAGCCAGGGGAGTGAGGACATGTGTCTTCAGTGGATAGAGATCCATTAGCCAAAGCAATGGGGGCAAAAATTCTTCTAGAATATCACTAGTCAGATCTAAGGAGAAAGGAGTTCTTCTATGGATAGAGATCCATAAACTTGATTAGTGGATTGGTGTCTCCTTTACACAAAGATCCATAAACATTGTAATAGGGAAAGGATTCCCAAGTGATTGATTGAGAAAAATTTAGTGAAATATTTTCTCTGTGAAGTAACCCACATTGGGTGAACCATGTAAAATTGGTCTCTATTATGTGTGGTGATTTGTGCATTGCTTTGATTATTGATGTTGATATTGCTATCTATACATTGCATAATATTGATTGGGAAAGAAAAGTAAAAAGTGGTCTTATACTGTTCACCCCCCCTCATTATAATCTTATGTTCTTCAATTGGTATCAAAGCGGGTTCCTTCGGAAGAGTTTAAAAGCTTGAAGGAAACATTTTCAAGAACACAATGGATTCTAATAATATGTCCTCAGATAATTCAACACCAATTTTTGATGGAAGTGATTATATATATTAGATTATGAGAATTAAGATTTACCTGATGACACTTGGCAATGAAATTTGAAAATCAGTTAAAAATGGATACATACCACCAACTGATCCACCTATAGCTAAGGAAGGTAATCTTCTACAACATTACAATTAAAAAACAATAAATGCAATTTTGAGAGGTTTGCATAAAACAGAATCAATAAAAGTTATGCATTGTAAAGATGCAAAAGGAATTTGGGATAAGTTGCAAAGCATCTATGAAGGAGATAAAAGTGTCAAAAAGGTAAAGATACGAAATCTCAAAGGACAATTTGAATAATTAAGAATGAAGAATGAGGAAAACATTAATACTTATCTACTTCGGGTATATGAGGTTGTTAATGCTATGTAAGGACTTGGACTTAATGTTGAAGAATCGGATGTTTATGATAAAATCTTAAGGTCTCTCCCAACAAGGTTTAGTGAAAATATTTTAGCTATAGAAGGAGCAAAGGATGGTGATTATTTGATAGGAGATATGTTACTTGGTTTTCTCATAGTATTTGAGTTAATAAAAAAATAGGAACCTAATATTTGGAAGGAAGCAATGTTCAAAGCAATTAATAATACGAAGAGTAAGAATTCAGAATCGAGCAATGAGTCATCCAGTGATGAAGAAGATAAATATGGCATAAGGAATAAGGATTCAAGAATATTTAAAGATGTAAAATATGTTAGATGTTTCAATTGTGGAAAGTATGGTCACTATGCAATTGATTGTCAAGAATCTAAAAATAACAATGATGAAGAAAAACATGATCACAGGAACAAGGAATCATAAAAATATAGGTACCAAAAGAAAGACAAGGATGTACAAGGTAGACAAGGAAAGAAGTTATTTCAAAAACAAAAGAGGAGCTACTATGCAAACAAGGTAATTAAGTACTCAATTGATAGTGATAATAGCTTTTCAGATAATGATAAAGATGAAGTCCTATTTCTAATTAAGGAAAAAGAAGAAGTCAAGAAAAGGTCACCAATAATTCTCAAGTGTTTTAGATGTGGTAATTTTGGAAATCTTTAAGATAGTTTTACAAGGAATGGTTTTAGTTTTAGTGATGATGAATATGAGGATACACTTGAAAGACTAGAATAGAATATTCTAATGGCACTAGAAGAAGAAGAAAATGATCCTATAGAATACAAGTCAAAATAAAATGAAGATTTAGAAAAAGGCAAAGAAATAGAGTAAGAATCAGAAAAAAGAGGATTTGATATTGAAGGAAAGTTCATTTATGCTCTTAAAACTTTAAAGAAGGTAAGAAAGCAAAACTTCCAACTTGAATTTCAATTTCAAGAATGTGATGAAGAAAGAGGAAAGTTTATAGGGGATCTAAACAAGTCAATGGCTAAGACAAATAAGTTCAAGGATAAGCTAGAAGCAAAGGTCTTAGAATGTGAAAAGTTAGAACAAGAAGTAGCTCTACTAAGGGAATAATTATAAAAGTCCAAGGACAAACTACACAAGTTTAGGGAGAGCTCAAATATTTTGGATAAGATGATCAATGTACAAAGGTCAACAAACAAAATAGGTCTTGGTTTTGAACAGGCTCAAAAGAAACAAGAAGAGGAGTCAACCTCAATTTCTGAAGAAGAAGAAACTTTAGAAGAAGATAATGTGAGGGAAAGTGAGACTTCTGAGGATGAGTTGAACAACATAAATTTCAACAAGGAAAGAAACAATGCACAAAGGAGAAACAGATGGAACAACAATCAAAATAGGTTAAGAGAGACTAAGAGACCAATAAGGTCAAGACAAGGAAACTTAAATGGAATATGTTTCTCATGTCACATATTTGGGTAAAAGGCTTCAGAATGCAGGACACATGAAAGACGTGAATATGGGAACTTCAAGAGCAGGCCACTTTTCCATGGATATTGCTACTCATGTAATCAGTTTGATCACAAGGTAATGAATTGCAAGGTTCATGAAAAGAACATATATGGCTTCACCAGGAGAAATCCTAATATATTTGCACCTACAAGGAATAATAACATTAAGTGTTATAAGTGCAATAATGATGGACATACAACAAAGTGGTGTTATAGAATCAAGCATGAACAAGAATAGTAATAGGAATAGGAAAAAAAATATGGACATGAACAATAACAGGAACAGGAAATGGACATGAAAAGGAATAGTCAAAGGAATCAGATTTATCAGATGAGAAGGAAAGATGACAAAGGTAAAGACTAGTTCTTGTTGGGAGTAGAAATACTCCCACCCCAAAATTAACCACCTGAAGAGGAGGTGGGGGAGGGGCTAAGCTAAGAGACTTATTCTTAGCCCCGAGCCCTAAAGGTGACCCTTTGCCATTGATGTCAAAGAGAGAGATATTTGATTAAGGGGGAGATATTTGGTTTAAGGAGAGAGCATTGAGTCACGGGGAGCAATTTCCCAGGGGAGTAGAACAAGAAAAAGGTCAATTTTTGGTAAAAATAATTTGGGTTGCCATAAATGACAAAGGGGGAGATTTTTGGACATTTTGATTTAATGAAGTTGTCATTGATGTCAAGGAATGAAGTTGTCATTGATGTCAAGGAATAAATTTGTCATTTATGTCAAGGAATAAGCTATCGTTGATGCCAAAAGGTCAAAATGAGCAATGCAAAAGGTTGATGGCAAAAGAGCTTCATAATATTTATTTTTAATATTATGTGAAGCATAAGTAGAAGGGTTTTTATTAAAACCATGGATGAGCAATGTAAAAGGTTTTTATAAAAACCAAGGAGGCCTTTAATTTCAAATTAGAAAGCCCAAGGAAGTTTTAATATTTAATTTATAAATATTTAAATTCAAATTGAATTTAAATTTTATAAATAAATATTATTTATTTATTCGAAGTGGCAAAACCTAAGTTTATTCCGCCAACGTACAAGTCGAATACTTCCCCCCCATCAACGTGATGGAAGTGATAATAAAGGCATATATATATATATATATATATATATATTGCCTTTGCTAAGGCCAAAAAGGATGAGTGATATTTTTTTGAAAAATGTGTTGTAACTCGTGAAGGAAACATAGTAGTTTTCGTGTGTCCAAAATTTGGTGTGTTTAAGACGTCGAGGTGCTTAGTTCCTAGTACCATCTGGTGGTTAGCTCAGGTGGCATTTGGCTTGGCACTTGTGGCAAAGTGGTTACAGGTTCAAAAATCGATGACAATAAGTTTGGAAGCCCTTTTGTGTTTCTATTTTGGCAACAGTTGAGAAGGTAATAGAGTGCATGGGCACTCTAGCTCCCATGTGAACACCTAGCTCACGGGGCAACCAAGGCTACAGCTAGGGCACTTGGGGAGGTAGTGTCGTGGGTTCAAAACACACTAAGGGCAAAGGTACAATTTTTATTTAATTTTCATTACCCTAAGGTTTGACATGAGGTATTTGGGAGGCATAAGGATTAATTAAAGTTAATTTCTTGTGGTGATTTTTCATGGTAAAATAGTGAAGGGACTTATAAGGAGTTTGAACTTAATTTTAAAATAAAGTCCTAGTTGTTATATTTGCATATTGGAGGAGTAAGCTTTTTAAGGTGTTGATTTTTTTTTAAAAGACTTTTTGCCAAAGGGATTATTGTGAAAGTAATTGTTCTAATATTTTTAAGGTGTTGGATGCTATTTTAAATATGGAGTGATAAGGTGTATTTGTGTTTGATATTATTTTGTATTGTGATTCCTTGAGAGAGAGATTATTATCTTCTAACCTTATAAAGTTTGGAAAAGAAGTGTTTATGATTGTGGTAAATTTGTGTGGTCTACTCCTCATCAAGCAAAAAGGTATGGGCACATTCTTCCTTGGTTGAGTTGATTGGTTGATTTTCTGGAAAACAACTTTGGAGTGAAAAGGACTTGATTAGGTTTCCTTATTGAGTTGTTGAGCTATTATGAATTGAATGCTATGCACCTTGTTTTATAAGCATTGTTGTTGAAGTGAATAGTTGAGTGAAGAACTTGAACTAGTATTTGGAAAGAACATGATTATCATTGTTATGTGATATTGGTTGATAAGCATTGTTGGAAACATTTTGAGTGAATGATCATAATTTGGGACTAGGGTTTGTGAGCAAGAATTATTTCATTGAGTGATTGGTTGAGTAGAGTTGATTGAGCCTAGTCAAGTGAATATTAAAGTGAATTGTTTAGATTCTATGAAACAAATTGTTCTATATTCTAAATTGAGTTGAGGAAGTGATTGAGAGTTAGTGAGTGTGAAGCATATTGAGTCTCTAACAATTCTCTATATGTTTCTAAAAGAGTTATTGAGCATTGAGGTGAATGTGAAGCATATTGAATCTCTAACAATTCTCTATATGTTTCTAAAATAATGATTGAAACTAATTAAGCATTGTGATGAATGTAAATCATATTGAGTCTCTAAAAATTATCCTTATGTTTCTATGATATTGGACAAGTTCTAGTGTGGACTTGTTGAGCATATTTGAGGCAAGTCTTTGAGAAGACTTGTGGACTGATTTGTGCAAGCTTTTGTGGAAGCTTACAATACAGATTCAGAGCAGAATTGGATAAGTTCTAGTGAAGACTTATTGAGCAGATTTGGACAAATTCTAGTGAGGACTTATTGAACAGATTTGGACAATTTCTAGTGAGGACTTGTTGAGCAGATTTGGACAAGTTCTAGTGAGGACTTTTTGAGCAGATTTGGACAAGTTCTAGTGAGGACTTTTTGAGCAGATTTGGACAAGTTCTAGAGAGGACTTGTGGATAAATTAGTGTGAGATTTTGTGGAAGCTTACAAGTCATAATTGAGAGAAGTCTTTAAGAAGACTTGTGAGTATATTTTATTGATTTATTTATTCAAACCTTGAGTTAAGGTTTGGAGCAGATCTAGCAAATTTGATTCAAGCTTTGTGTTAAGGCTTGAGGACAGAGATTGAGGACAATTTTATGCTATACTGAAGGACTATTTTTAGTGTAGATCAGTGGACAGATATTGAGGATAGATTTGTGCTAGATCGAAGGACTATGTTTATTACATATTTGAGGACAGAGTTTGATGCAAATTTGAGGACAGGTTTGTGCCAAACCAGAGACAGAGAAGATTTATGCTAGACCGAAGGACTATGTTTAGTGTAGATTTGAGACAAATCTTTGAAGATGATAGAGTATAGAGTATGACAGTCTCCAGTGGATATAAATCCATTAGCTAGGGCAATGAGGATAGGTGTCTTCATTGAATAGAGATCCATTAGCCAGAGTAGTGGGAGCAACAGTTCTTCTAGAAGATCACCAGTTAGAGCTAATGAGGAAGGAGTTATTTGTGAATAGATATCCATGAGCTTGATTAGGGGATTGGTATCTCCTTTGGATAGATGTCCATAAACATTATAATAAGAAAAGGATTCCCAAGAGATTGATTGAGAAAATTTTAGTGAAATATTTTCTCCGTGGAGTAGCCCACATTGGGTGAACCACGTAAAATTGGTGTCTCTATTGTGTGTGGTAATTTGTGCATTACTTTGATTAATAATGCTAATTATATTGCTATCTATACATTGCATTACATTGATTGGGAAAGAAAAGTAAAAGTGGTCTTAAACTATTCACCTTCCCTCTCAGTATAAGCTTGTGTTCTTTACCATTCACTTGTTGATGGATTTTTTTGATCTTACCCACACTTGGTTGGATATTACATTTGTTGTCAATTATTGTTCTAATTATGCAATAAAGCCATAAGTCACTAGATAGTGGTCAAATAATTCCTTTGGTATATTAGAGGTACATACCATATGGATATTTATTATTCAGTTAGAGCACCTCTAGGATTGACAATATTTTCTAATATATATTTGGTTGGTGATGTGGACCAATGATGCATTGACATTGTGTTTGTTATCTATCTTGGCTCTAGAATCCTCTTTTGGTGTTGTAAATGATAGTCCAAAATATCCTAGCCTTCTATGGAAGATAAGTATTATGCTTCTAATGAGGCATCCAAACACCTTTAATGGATGCTCATGATTTTGGAGCAATTGGGTCTTCCTTAGTAGTTCCTAGTGACCCTTCATTATGACAATAATTTTTATCATGATTATCTATGATCCAATGTTTTATTTATGGATAAAATATATTAATATTTTGATGCATTATATTTGATGTTTTCATGCCCATAGGATGCTTTCTCAAGTCTATGTATATTCATCAAAGGAGATAACATGCATTTTGAACAAGGTCATGATTGAGGTACCTTTTATGTGATTAGGGGAGCATCTTGTAGTGGAAGTGTGTCTTGTACAATTTGAGTGAGCCTAATAGTAAGACTATGGAACTCCAAATAGGAAATTCAAGGTTTGAACCTAATGGAGGTTATAGTTGTATACCATACTTTTTAGTAACCAGAGTTTTGTTGGATAAACATATATTGGGTAAACGACATCCTCTATGAGAGTCATCTCATATGGTCGAAGGTTTCATGGATATAAAAAAACTACTTTACCTTTTACCTTTACCTTAAAGGTGGATGATTAGTAAGGATCTCTCTCTGTCCCTTATTTGGCTTAAGAAGAATGTTGAAATAAATTATATGTTTAGTCTTCACTTGAGACCAAGAATGATCCTTTGTAATGTAATAACTTGTATAGCCCTATGGACCCTTGTAAAGGTGAATTTAATGTAATATTTTGTTAATAAACCTTAAGGTTGGTTCTTTAACCTTGATCTAAGTTCCCTTGTAATTTGGATATTTATACCCCATGAACCATTCATTTAGTCAACAATATAACTCGTATTATTTTCTTTAGTGTTATTATTTTGGTGTCTATAAGCATCCTTCATATTGTGTGCTTATTTGTTCTATATCATTTATTTCTAGGTAATGTGCTAATTGTGTTTATTTCTAGAAAGTATCACTAAATTTGATGCATCCCTCAATTCAAAACCTATATGATTTTTTGACATGATTTTTAGTACTCTACAATATTTTTATCTAGTGATCTCTCCAAGGAAATATTTTTTTTATTACAATGGATTTGGACTTGAATATTTGAATCTACATCTACATATCCCTAGATTAGTCTAATATTTATGATCCTTAAATCAATATTACGTGTATTCATCTATTAAAAAAATACTTACCCTTTTTTCAACCGTCTCTTACATTATTCTTTTTCACAATATATCATCATACAAGTTGTTTTATACCATCTAGGCACATAGATGAAGACATCCATCATTGAAATGAAGGGATAACTAGAAGCATTGTTTTTCATAGTTAGGGGTAGAATATATGTATCTAATAGATTGAGAACAAAGTTCAAGTCATCTAAAATTTTACTTCCAACTTAACTCATTATGGAAGTTTGTATTTATCATCAACTTTCATAAATAGATTCTATAGTTCATGATATAGAATGCAACTTAAAATGTGTCACTCTTCTTTTAGTTGAAAAATAAATGACAAATAACTTTAATGAAGATCAAAGGTCATTCCCATTATCACGAATGCTTTCTATAACAAATTTTATGACATGTTTCCACTTGTTTTGTTACATTTTAGACTATTATGTTTGTTATTTTTACTCATTCTATTATGTTCTAGACTAATTTTTAGTTAAATCCAAGTTTATTATGGATTTTCATGACGTTAAATTTTTTCTAGACTTCATTTTAATCTCCTTCTAATTTCATGATGTGTGATCTTGTTCTCACTATTACATTCTATGGAAACCTCTATACTATATGGTGACTTAGCATTGAAACATTGTTTTACTTTATATTATAATTAAAAATACAAAGCAACCATAATAAAAAACTTTAACAAATAAAATTATCCAATAATAACAGATTTTATTCCAATCAAATTCATAGTTATAATATTTATCTTTCTTTACAATTTAGACTAACATCTCTCGTTCATTTCTCCCATTATTATCATATTCAAATATGTGCATCCAATAGATTGTTGAATATAGATTGTTGAATACACATTGGGTAGATTATAGTGATCATTTGCTTATGCTTCAAGATTATTCATCCTTTCAAGCTATGATTTTATTTTTATAAGCAAGATTTCAAGGAAACCTCCAATTCATCTAGGCCACTATACAACCACTATGGAAATAGGTAAGTGCACATGCATGTAATCTAATCATATTTGTTTTAGAATATTCATCACCCCTAATATTTTGTGTCATAATAGTATAGTAATGATTAGATATTTGTTGAATATCCTTGATCTTAGCATGATTTGTATTGTCTTAATATGTAGCAATGATTGGATATATGTTGAATTTTAAATATGATATATATTGTCTTAAATATAGCAATAATTAGATATATGTTGAATTTCCTTGCTCAAAGATAAATTCAAATTTCAAGATGTGAAATTGCAAGGGTCTTTTAGCCACACTTATAGGTCATCCTCTTCTCATTATCGGGTGATCCTTACCCTATCTAAGTATGTATGTCATGTGGTTTTTATTTTATCTTTTATGGTAGAATATGTCTAGTGCACATAGGAAAAATTAAGAAACAATATTTATTGCAATAAGAATGGTATGTAATAGTACAATTGAGTAAATAAATATAGTTTATCACACATCTCATCATCATCGACTAACTTAGAAAGCATACTTCTGGATTGTTTATTTCCATTACACGAGGACTAAAACATAGGAAAGTATCATAAGACAAGTAAAGTTATTATAAAAAATATAATTTGATCACCCAAATCCCATGATTGCACAAAGTGAACTTAGAGAGTATAGTTGTATAGACTATACACTTGTTACTATATGAACTACATGTTACCTTTCTATTCATACAATTCTTCTCTATCTAATTTACATCATGAAATTATACTTCCTTATGCTTTATGTATGAAAAATAGCTACAAGGAAGTTGACAAATCATATATGTTCTTTGATTTGGATTTACCTATTTTATGTAATATTTATGAGGTTTTTGTTTTTAATATTATTGCTCCTTGGATTTTATTTGAATTTCATTGTAAAGGAACTCCCACCTATTTGCTATATTATTTAAATCTTATTGTGACAAAGTTGGAATATATCATCAAGGATTTTTAAAGATGTTTAAATTCCTACTTGGTGATTAAGGATATATTTTTTCAATGAGTTTACACAAGTTTTTACGAGGGGTCTTGGTACCCTCATATTGAGTGAGGTTTGAACCTTGGACCTCTCAAAGATAGGCCAAAGCCCTTACCATTGTAAGCTTGCGACTTTAAAATTTTAACTTTACACAGGTTTTTATGAGGGGTCCCATGCATTAGGGTTTGAAATTGGATCTCCTTGATGAGAACCCAAGGACTTACCACTACAATATAGCTTGCGGGCGATTAAGGATATAATTTGACTTACCTTTAACAATCATTTTAACTTGGAAGGCATCTTTCTATTATCTAGTTGCATTTTTGACATTCAATAATGGATCATATGCATATTTAACAATAAACCTATACATGAAATACTTGATATACTTTTGATAAGTTCCATCTTAACCATGTGAAATAAAAAAGTTGCATTAGATGGATGTGTGTCTAGAACATGGATGTGTGTCTAGAACATTGATTTTTATATTATTTTGATAAAGTTATTTTAAATTTTATTAGGGATCAACATTACTATTCTAATTGTTTTGAAGTTGTATGTTTTTGGTCAACATTTAGAAAGAAGGATGGGCCATCTACATCATCCTAGATGTATTGAAATACACGTTATGTATTTAATATTGTTGAATTTATCCTTAAATAATTTAGTTTTGAACTAAAAACTTGAAGTTAGATCTATCACTTAAAATTTTTTTATACAACCAACATAATGAAGAATATTTTTAATTTTCTTATATTAAAGTGTTACTAAAATATTATAAATACCTAATTACAAGTTATAATATTATTAAAAAATACTTCAAATAATTAAATCTTTAATGCAACTTAAATACCTCAAGTGAATTATTATTTTCTTTTTTTATATTGTCATCCCAAATGATAACATAAATATACATCTTCAATTATACCTTAAAAGCTCCTTACACTCATTGTTCAATATTTATTAGAAAAAAGAATAATAATATTTTTAAATTGAATAACTAAAGAATAAGTCCATTTATTTAAGTCATTTATAGATAAATTTAAATTTTATGTGCTAAATATCATTCTTTTGGATGCAAATCCATATTTTTAGTTTATATTATTCACATTTCAAACACATATTTGATGCATCTTAATAATGCATTAAAAATATGTATCGAATATATCAACAAAAATATAAGAACATTTTGACAATGTATAGGCATTGTTTTGAAAAAATATATATAGATTTTGTTAACCTGCATGTTATGTGCTCTCAATATCACATCCTATATATTCGTTTAATAATAATAATACACCCAAAAGAATTATAACTTTTAACAATATTATTATAAAAATAATTTTTTTAATAATAATTATAATAATAATAATGAATTTGGCCCTTATTGCAAAACAGGGTTGAAAGTTTTTCAAAATGGATGAAGTTGAATGAGTAGAGAATTTAACAGTTAAATATCTTGGCAAAGATGGTAATTTTCCTAATATTCAGACCAATCCAAAGAACTTTGTAAACACATTCTTGATTCCAAGTTTATTATTCAAAAAAAATTGAGATGGAAGATAGGTGATGGTAGGAAAGTTAACTTTTGGGAAGATAGTTGGATTCATAATGAGCCTTTGATTAGAGACCAACTTCTAAACTACTTAGAGCCCTTTACTGCGCAATCCTATGGATCTAGAGTTGTCAACTTTCTTGAGGTAAGGGATGGAAAAAGAGCTTGGAAGACTTTGTCTCTTGTTAACCCCTCCCCTAAGCAAATTCGTGCTCTAAATTCTCTCAGTTCGCTTATATATATAGATGATAACCTTTAATTTAAAATTTGATATAATCAGAAACCAAAAAAAAATCTCAAACTTTTATTTGAAAATATATATTTTTTCAATCCATCAATGGACTATACTCCGCTTGGGTGAAAAAAATAAATTAATTAATTAAAAATAATAATAATAGACAAAGTTTACATCAATGAAAAATTTGCAACCAAATAATTGCACAGCAGTAGAAGCTTTGAAAGTTTCAATCAAGTGCCACTAGTGCACATTACTATGTGTGCATAAAATTACAAAGCAATATCAACTACCAGCTTTAACAATTAATTAGGAAGTTTCAATCAAGTGCCACTAGTGCACATTACTATGTAGCATATAATTGCAAATCAATATCAACTACCTGCTTTCACAAATTAATAGCAATCAAAACATTGTGTTTTTTTTTCTTCCTAACAAATTATATCAAATTATTTCAAAGCTCAGACCTAAAAAAAATCTCATGATACTTATTGTTTGACATCATCTTACATCAATTGTGAGGTTAAGGCTTCTTCACAATCAAGACAGGGCATTTTGCATTGTGTGCACAGTAGTCACTCACACTCCCCAGAACAGCTCTGCACCAAAAATGAAAGACCTCATTAGAAATGGGTGTTCTTTCACCTTCTTGAATACCTTATAAGCTTCAGATAGCAAGATCATATTTCAAGCTGTGGATTCTTCTGGGAATAGAGTATGCATTCCACTTTGAAAACAAAATATATCTAGAGAAATTCCATGCCATGAAACTGCACCACCATGAACTTTTGAGATAATATCAGTTGGACATACCTCTTGATAGTGCCATATCCATGACTCCCAATAACAAGAAGATCTGCTTCAAACCTCTTTACTGACTCACACAGATTGTCTCTTGCATCCCCTGATACAATTTTCTCTTCCACTTTGACCTGAGAATACAAAGGTACTTCAGTCACACATTGATCTAAATTGATGCCAGTGGAACTTGTCCACCTTTATAGTAGTTCTCTGTTCTCTAACATAGATGTAATACCTTTCTCATGAGCATTAGATATTGGATAAGAAGAGGGAGTGAAAAGGGAAAGTTGTGGGTCTTCTGAAAAGATACAGAAATCAAGAAAAAATAATTATACCTAACTCATGAAGATTTGAGAATCAAAAACAGTTATTGCCAGACAGGACATTTTCAGAAGCAATTTTAGAGCCATTAAAATTTGAGTTATCAAAAAATATCACTTTAGTGCAATTTCTAAATTATAGTAAGACCTTTACAAAGAGACTTGTAAGATTTTGGAACTGTAGAGTTAAAATTATAACCCACCTCAGAGTTTGAATATTTAGCTAAGGATTTGGTTTTATTGGTTCTAGCTAAATGTGGCCATATTGGACACTTTTAGCATGCAAACTGCACAGATTTGCTCCTTAATTGTAGGAATAAATTTGCACCAAACATTTTTCCTGACAGTGGCTATAATAGAGATCTCTAAATTGTGAAGTCGCCGGAGTGAATTTGAACCAACATCTTATTCGGAGAGAACTCGTAACAGAAATTTGAATTGGTAAGTAATAATTTTTCCTAAACTGAAAAACCAAAAAATTGAGAGTTTGCGTAAGAAAATTCTAAATTTTGCTTAAAAAAAAACTGTAATAGAGACATATTTTGTAAACTTAACAAAGGGATTTGTTTTTGGAAGTTAGGCATGCAAGGTGCACCGCAGCAAAGGATATTGGACTGAATTTCCACTGTTGATGGAGTTTAACAAGTTTATATGTTACTCCCAATTCAAGTCAATGAATAAACCTTCCTTTCAAAAATGACTCTAAATAACTATAACATGCACTCTGCATGTTACCTTATGTCTAGATAAGGAATCCTAACCATGCATGCGAGTAAAGATCTGAATAATGTATTCTTTCTCTGAATATAATTTCATAATGATACTGACAACTGTGTATTGATCTGGGCACTGAGAATTCTCTTCAAAGCAACTAATTCTAAAGATCCATGTGGCTACGCCCTAATACAAGTAAACTCACCTGGCTTCCACTGCAAATCTCCTTTGCCTTCTTCATAACATTCTCAGCAAGCCGGTTATCATATCTCTCCAAAGAGAGGGCCACGTCCGGTGTGAGCACAAAGCCTATTTACACCCACAATCAAAAACATTTGAACATAACAACAAAGAACACAATATTTTACACCCACATCCAAAATCATTGTATTTAAACAAATTTTTACACCAAGAAGCAAAATCTTTTGAACTCATTAAAGATAATTATAAAAAAATTACACCCCCAATATAAGTATAGCCCAAAAAAAGGGAACCATCACAAATTCGTTAAAAAAAAAAATTCACCCACAATCATTTGAAGTATAACCAATCTAAACCATTTTAACTTAAACAGGCAGGAAAACATTCACCCACAATTCAGAAACATCCAAATTCAACACAGAAAAGAGCCCCAAAAAGAACATTTAAATCCACACTCATAACCAATTTAAACAATAGTCCTCGGTACATAATATTGAAAGACAACAATGGTTTTTTTTTTTTTTTAATTGTAAAGTTGGCTCTTCTTTCACATACCTGGACCTCCAACAGGAATTCGCTTGCAGTGGCAGAGGATAAGGGTATCATTAGAACTCAGGTGCAGATTCTCCACAGCCCATTTCAATGCATACATACTCTGCTCACTATCATCCACTGCAACCAAGATTCTCCTTCCCTTGACACCCTCCATTATATTTTGCTTTTCCTTATTGAAATTGGATTGACTACTACTCCTTATTGAATCTTAGATCACCTCAGTCCTCTCCTCAGATTTGGCATAAACTTGAATATGATCTTCGATAGAAAATTGAATGTGGGTATTGTTTTTAAGAAAAAAAAAAAAATACTAGACCACAGGATTGTAGAAACTTCTCAAGGATTCCACATCAAGGCCAACAGAATTCATGATTTTATTAATCTGTGGGTGTTGCAGTCTGTTTCAAGTGTGACCTGGTGGGACTTAAGCATTGGAAAGTGTGGTGGAGAAGTAGACATAACCAAAAAAAATTGGGGACTCCTTTTGGTGCGGAAAGGGTGGCTTTTTAGAGGGAACACTCACAATGCTTGTGAATGACACTGACTACTTTAGAAAGAACAAAGCTTATTCATGTGAAAAGTAGTATTTTATCTTTTTACAAAGAACAGAGATTGTTCATGTGAAAAGTAGTATTTATCTTGTTATTATTAGAGATGGAGGAAGATTCCATCTCCCAATCTACGGACTCTTTCTTTCCTTGGAAAAGGCCTTTGCATTGTTTAAAGTTGACTTTTCTTACGCTTTTCTAATCAGATAAGACAGACAGGTATTTAGATATACTATTGTTTGTCCTGCTGGTGCTGCCTAAAATCGTTTAAATTGGTAAGAGGAGGAGAAACCAAATCAGGTGGTTTTAGTGAGGTGTGGCATGAAAGGTTGGTGCACGTGGCAATGATCCTGATAATCTTGCATTGGAATTTTGTTTAAGACACGAAGATTTTTTTTTTTTTTTTTTAATCTATAAGGGAGTGGTTACATCCAGTCCTTTCAATAATTTGCATTGGGATTTTGTTTAAGACACGAATTATTTTTTTTTAATTTATAAAAGTTTGTTACATCTAATCTTTTTTATTATTAAGTAAGATTTAAATTTTAAGGTTGTTTAAAATAATATTTATTACATTTAGTTGTTATTTAATTTTGTGTAAGGAGAAGCAAATAAGGCTTAGAAGTGTTATCATAGTTTGTGAGACACTTAGTTGTTATTTAACCTTGTGTGAGGAGAAGCATATAGGGTTCGGTTTTTGGGCTGGCCCACATGCGAACACAGATTAAACTGCTACCTTGCACAAACAAACATGCCTTCAAAATTTAAATCTAAATCTCTTTTTAATAAACAAAAAGTATAAAGTTAACAATTTTTTTATTAAAAATAATTTAAAATGTTAATTAGTAAAAATGGTTATTTATCTGAGTAATGTGCTGAGCATAAAATTTATGTTGACTATGAGTAAACAGGATTTGGATGGTTACTAGTTAAGGCACCTGTTAAAAATGTTTTAAAATTAAAAATAAAGAGTAATGCTGATTAGTAATAGAAGTGATTTGGATGGTTATGAACGAAGTTATTTTTAAAATATTTTTAATTAAGAAAAAAACAGATTTATTTGATTGCACTGTTTTCGATCCATTGGCATTTAAAACTTCATGAATGTAAAATTCGATATCATTATTTTAATAAAAATAAAAGTAATTACATGTCTATATAAAAATTATTTTTATAAATATAATACATATATTATTAAAAGTTTAATATAAATTTATATATTTTAAATTGATTGTATGGAATTGAAATAAGTTTCATTGGTACTGTTTTATGATTTTATATATATGTTTTATGATTTTATTATATATATATATATATATATATATATATAAAAGAGATGGAATTAGTCTCCATCAGATGCACTGTCAATCTTAATGGCTACCATAGTAATCCGCATTCTCCATCTCAAAAGCCATCACATATTACTTGCACATTCCGTCCCTATAACGATCATACCGCATTCATTTTAAACCTTTTACGCTGTTGAAAGCATTAGGAAGCGGACAAGAATTCAGTCAAACTAGATTTGAACCTTTGACGTCTGTCCTTTTACGGGTTTCATTGCACTAATTGGTCTACATCTTAGACCTAATATAATATTTTTGTATTAAATAATTTTATATGATTAAACTTGGGAAGGACAATACACAAAAAGAGTAACCAAAGGGTGTATCTTTTTCTTTTTTATTTGGTAAGTGTGAGAAATCCCTACAAAATCTTAGGGTTGAGCATTCTCATCCCAACCATGACCCCTCATAAGATTGATAGTTAAACTTATTAATAGAGGATTAACACAACCACACACATGTCGCGATTTGAACATTGGACCTCTTGAAGAAGAGCCAAACCCTTAACCATTGTCTTATTCCCTTAAGACAACCAAAAGGCTTATCCCTAGTATGTTCACTTATACATTATTTCTTAGGTTTAAAAACTATAAAAGAAATCCTTAATCTAAAAAACAAAAAAACATTAAGCTAGGCTCAAGCATCTGTTGGAACTAATGTTATAGTTGGCAAGCTACCTTCATGATCTCTTAGGGTTTCTGTGTTACATGGGGCCTCTCCCTAGAAATCTAAGAAATGACAAAGGTGCTCTATCTCCATCTATAACTTTTAAGCTTGTATTGAAATTTACAAATTCAAAGAAGAGATGAAACACAAAACATCTTCACTTCCAAACTCATGTTCATTTGTGAACATTCTTTTATTTCAACAATTCCATAGAAAAAGAGAAATTCAATTCGATCAAGTGCCAAGCTTTACGCTTGTGTCATTCCCAAGAGTCATTCATTCCTAGAATGATTATAGCTCAATTAATCTGAAGGATCTTTCAATTTCAGAGCAAAATTTGACAACATTCCCAAGCCTGAGGGGCCGATGAGCAAGACCATAATATATGCATTGGATTTTTCAATCGCTAACACACAAAGTAGACTAGGGGAGCAAGGATGAGAGAGTTAATCCTAATCCCCACTAGGAGACCTCCTAGTAAGAGAGATAATGCGAAAACCACCTTCTTTGGCTCTATTAGCGATAACCAAACTGTGTGTGTATATTTCAGCCAAGTGTCTTGAGAAAGATTAACTTCCCAATGCTTGTTAAGTCGGGGGGCTAAGCTTGGAGTTGAACAAAGTCATTTATAGGCTTCTTTAACAGTGTACACAACAAATTTTTTATGACAAGATCAAATTCCAATCTTGGATCCACTCATAGTTCAGTACAGACGGGACAAAGGCTTTAATAAAGTTTGGGAGAGAGCATTTAATAGCATTAATACATGTAACATTAATACACCTTACTAGGGCTATAAATTTTGCTTCGAGTGTTCGTTTTACCCCGTTCTTTTTTTTTTAAACGTGTAGAATTGCATGGAGAACTTAAAAAAAAAGTGTCCAATTACATTTTGGGAAAAAATGCCCATAGGAGGCCCAAAATTAGCTTTTAATATAATTTTTCAGTTTTCGCAACTGAAAAAGTTATCATAACTATTAGTGTAGAACTAGAGTGGGGTTGCTATTTTGGGATAGTGGTTATTATTGAATAACGAATGCATGATTCCATTTTGGATGCCATCCGAGCTCTTTTTTTGGGTTACTAAAAATAGCAAGTGAGTTGCTAAAAATAGAAAGTGACTAAAAATAGTAAGGGGCGTAGGCTAGGGTTTTTTGGGGGAGTATAAGGAGTGGGAGACTCTATTGTAAGGGGATGTGAATTCAGATAATGAAAAGAAGCATTTGTAGGTTTCTTTTTACTGGTGTATTTTGTCTGATTTCTTGTCTTGCAATTTACCCTTGGAGTCCATTGTTGGTCTCTTGCAGTGAATTTACATCAAACATCCCTTCTATTCACTTTATAATACTATTTAATTTTTTTTTTCTGAGAGTCATTCTCATGTATATGTGTTTAATAAATCTATGAAAGATTTGATATACTTCTTATATAGTCTTTTTGCTAAGATATCCCTATTGAGAGCAAGCAAACCATAATTATTTGTGAAATGCAAGGACCAACATAGACTTTGAGAAAGAGTTGAAAAAACTTTTCTAAAAGAGAATCTCCCACTGTAAGAAACCTTAATTTTATCCCAAGCCTACCAAATGCTTTGAGATATAAAGGCACTATAAGTTTTTACTAGACCTAGCCAAAATAGAATAGTCTAAATACCAAGGCCTTTCCATGAAGATAAACCTTTTAAATGAGCCTTAACATGTAAATTCCTAAGAAATCGCTTCTATGGCTCATTACCTATGGCCATACAAACCACCCATTTTGCAACCAAGGCTAGTCCTTATTTTTTGATATAAATCAAACCCAATCCCGCCATGTCTTGAGGTATACAATGAAAGTCCTAATTAATTTTGTGAAAACCAATATTGTCATTAGTTTTAGCCCATAGAAAAAATATTATTTTTTCTTTATCACTTTATAGGAGGCTTGGGAGTCTACCCAACAAGATGAATAATAGACATAAGTACTTACCTAAACTTTAGAAAAAATCTAGAATTTTCTATCCAATGAGAGTGCTTTAGGCACCCACTTCTCCAACTTGTCGTAACTTTATCCACCACACTACTCCATAATGTTGAGGGATGATAATCAAAGGCTAGATAAATGACCAACAACTTAAATATTTGGTCTGGTTGCAACAAGTTCCAATCTCTACTTTATAGTTATTAAAGGATTGAACCTTTACTAGTTCTATAAGCACAAACCTTACACCATTGGATTATGGATCCTAAAGATTTATAGTAGATATCCATGTACCTTTCACTTGTTTTAATATAATATTAACTTTTTTCAACAATAAGAAATGTGTCATCAACAAAACAACCATAAGTGAAATAATACCAAAGGTTATCTAGGTATGGGATCCCTTGAATTGCTCTCCTTTCTATCTAAAACTATAATAAGTATCCACATTCATCAACAACAAGAATGGAAAGTGATGGTGCCAAAAGACAACCTTGATGGATGGATCATATCAAAAAGTGGCTTCTAGAAATTTGACCATTGACATTCAAGGACTCGTTGGCATTACCAAAAAGAGAAATTATCATAGTATGAAGTACACAACCAAAACCCAAAGCTTGTATCATTATGTCAATGAAGTCCCATTCAATTTTATCATATGCCTTAACATACTCTAATTTAAGAAAAATCATATTGAAACTAATGCTTGATGCATAGTGGGGTCCCTCCTACACAAGAACATTATCAAGAATATACTTACCTTTAACAAATCACATATGTTTGGGGTAAATTACTTCTAGTAGCATATTGTGTAGCCTTAAGCCTAGAGTTTTAGCAAGAATTTTGTAAGACACATTAAGGAGAGTGATAGTCCTCTAATTTGTGAAATCATATTTATTTTTCCCTTTTGGAGTGAACCTAATAATGCCTTGATTGATACACTTCCCAAGGGATCTTCTCATCAAGGTTTCTTAATACACTCTCAGTAAATTTGGTCCCACAAAGTCCCAAGTGGCTTTGTAAAATTCAATGGGAATACTATCCATACTTGCAGCTTTATCATTGGGTATGATGAAGGATTATTTTTTAATTTCTTTGAGAGTGATTGGCTGATCAAGTGTATCCTAATATTTCTAGCTAATTTTGGTTGTCATGTCATCAATACACTCTTGCATTATCACCCTACATTCCTCCATCTAGACTTGCAATGTGAAAATCTCTTGCAAGAAATTAAAAAAGTTGATTCAATCACCTCTTGATCTCTAACAACCTAGCCATAATGTTTACCTGGAAAATTTTCTCATCTCTATATTTTGCTCGAAGAAAGAAGTCCTTGGAGACTAGATCTCCAACTTTGAGCCAATGTAATTGAGCCTTTATTCTTTTTCCCTAGCCTTTACTTATTTATCTTCTAGAATTCTGGATAAAGGATGCAATTTTTTGGAAAATTTTGTCATCATAAGACTTCTCTTGAAGCTCAATAAGAAGTCCTTTAAGGTTTTCTTGAGCGCCCACAAGCCTATCTCTCCTATCCTAGGCAATTTTCTTACCGTAATTCCTAAGAAATAAAGTTACTTGACGTATAGCTCTTTGCACCAAACAATCCACCTTAAAGAAGATCGTAGCCTAGGCAAGGAGAGCCATAGAGATTTTACACCATTGATAAAGCCATGTTATTGAGGTATGAGTAGTTGAGATGAAATTTGAAGTGAGAATCTCTTCCATTCTCCTACTCCTAGGTATAGGCAAAAAGGATAGGGTGGTGGTCCAAACAGTAAGGGTTTGGGATAGCTTAAATTGGTCAAGAATTACCTTTATTAAAAAAAATACAAAATCATAAGACAACATGACTCTATCTAATCATTTGAAGATGTGCATCTCATTTACCCTATGATTAACTAGGTATACCAGATTCCTTTGAATTCTTGCCTTTTAAATTTATTTGATAAAATAATTAGAATGAATTCTAGAAGAGCATCCAAGCTCAATGTTCCCTCTCTATTAGCCTTATCGATTCAAGATCCACTTTATCTTATTGGATATCCACCATGTTAAAATACCCATAAACCAACCATGGGATATTTGTGAGATTTTTAGAAAACCATTTCCATAACTCGACTCTCTCCTTAGCATCATTGCTCATGTAAGCATTAAGGACTCCCAACAAGTTATCATTAGAAATTGAACCCAAATTACCCTGTGGCAAAGGTCAGGCCCATTATTGACCACCATCCCCATAATATGAGGATGCATCACCATGATAGCACCACCACAATATATAGGTGGTCTATTTGTACCAATATAGAGTCTTTACAAAGAGACTCGAGAAAAACGCTTAGCTCATTATTTACAATTTTTAATTCTTAAAAACAATTAACTAGAACAATTTTTTTCTTTCTACAAAAATCCTTAGCAATTCTTATTTTATTTGGGTTAGATAGACCACTAACGTTCCATAAGAAACGACTTATTTGGTTCATTGATATTCTTCAAGGGTGTTTAGAACTATATCCATATCCTCTCCTTTATTGTCTACATCTTTAGCTTCACCATCTGTAGCTCTAAATTTTTCTCACTCCTTTCCTTCAGGCTAATGGATTCGCGCCTCGAAGGGGAATTGGAAAATGCTAGTTCTACACCTCAGAGGAGAGGCACTTGAGGTTGTGTCCTCTTTGGTGATTTTTCGATGAATTGAATGGGTTCACTAGGAAAAATTTGCTATAGCAATTTCCACGCCTAGGTTGGGAGTTTGTTTGATGTGTTCTTTTTACTTTACTTACAATCACCTAGTTTGGCCAAATGCAACTACTCTACTAAATGTGCTTCTAATTCAAATGAACACAACACACAAAAAATTAAATAAGGTGAATAAATACAATACTTAGTTATAAAAGAAATTTTATGATCTTACTCAATCTGGATGGTTGATGTAGAGTTTTTTTCTTGCTGTAGGAAAGATCGGGTGTTGCAAGGCAATATCGGATGTCCGGTCTGATATCAGTAAGTTTGATCTGATATCGTCAAACCCGATATGATAAAAAATCTATAGTTTCACAAATTGATAGCAAAACAGGAACTTGCAACATAATATGAATCTTATTAAGCATGGATTAAATTATGTAAAAGCCTATTATATGTTGTGTTTGAAATAAAACAATAGGAATGTGAACTATAAATGCAAATAACACAATGCAATGTAGTGATGGTGAACTCCAAGTATGATAAACAACAATTTCTATGCTACATGAAATGATGAATGATAAATATGATCCTAGAAATGCAGAGTAGATATTTAGAAATGCAAACAAAATTCTGAAGGTGCCCCCAAGCGGCCTGCTGACAAGATCGGATGTTGTAGAGCAAGATCAGACACTTTTGAGCGATATCAAATGTTCGATATCGTACAATATTTGTCGATGCACAGCTCCACATCGCCAAACCTACAAGAAAGTAATAAACTAACAAATGCACTATGATATTAAGTATGCGAGGATGATATAAAATCCAACCAGGGAGTCAGGGGGAATCCAAGGGGAGTGCCTGGATTAAATAGGCCAGGTAGGTTAGAGGACTTGGGCTAAAATTAGAGGAAGTTGTAACTTCTCCCAATCTGGACGATATTGGACAATCTAATACCGTAACATTCATGTTATTAGGCAAGTACGGATAAAATAGGTTGCAACAAAATTTGTCATTTTTTTTGGGCGTTTTCTATTTCGGACGAGATCGGACATCCGAGTTCGCACATTTAGGTCCGATATTGGATCGAACTTCCGATATCGATAAAATAGAGTCGATATCATGAGGATGTTAAAAACTAACTTAATGCAGACACAAAAACCAAGGCAAGAGGTTAGGGAAGTGGTTTTAATTAATTTTTGAATGCTTTTGACTTAGGGTAAATTGATATGGGTCAATTTTAGCCTATTACATTTTACCCCCTCTTTAGCGTATTTTTGAAAAAAATGTGTTAAAGAAGAGATGGCACGCTTTAGGATAAAGCAAAAATTTATTGCAAAAATTATTAAGGTTTGTAAGTTACATTAAGTGTGATACCCCCTTCAATTTTTTATGGTGAAAACTCAAAATTTACGAATTGAGGGTAAAATAAATAAAAAGAACAATTTAGGGTAAACCCTAATTCATTTTATTTTGTCATTGTTATTGAAACTGTGCTCTGAGGAGGAGATGGTAGATGTCACACACCGAGAAGATGAGGTGCGAGAGAGGCTGGGAGTGTAAGAGTATCTTACACCTCTTTAACTTAGGAAATTTGTGTTTTAGTATTTTATTTTTCCTAATTTTGGATTTTTAGTGCATGGCTACCATCGCGTAGTCGCATCGGTAAAATCAAGTCGTTTGGCAATATCAAATCTATTTTGGTGATATCAGATTTTCGATATCGCCAAAATAGGTCTGATTTTGTCAATATCGACCAAATTTTGATGATATCGGAGAGTACGATATCATCAAAATAGATCCGATATTGAGAAATTGGGTCCAATATTGTGAGATTAAGTTCGATTTTTAAAATTAGGTTCGATCATAAATTTTTTAAATCCAATTATTAACTTTAATTAATTTTTTTTTGTTGTTTTATTTTGTTAATAGAAACCAACTTTGAAGAACATGGAGTGGAGATACAGTGGTCTCCAGGCAGACTTCAGTGCCTTGACAGATGTGGAGAGGGCTACCCTAGAGGTTGCAGGACTGAGACATGTGGTAGAGATACCACAAATTCCAATGGATCTGAGGTTGTTGATAGCACTGGCTGAGCAGTGGTATCCAGGGTCCTCATGATTCCGACTACCAACAAGGGAGATGGCCCCGAAATTGGAGTATCTTTGGAGGATACTTATGGTACCTATTAGGGGTGCATACATAGCTCTGTTTGGAAATCAGGGCTAGGCGATGCAACACTTTTCTAAGGATTTGAGCTTCTTTCTTAATAAGGACGAAGTTAGTATTGAGAGACTTAGCCAGAAAACTAGGATCTCTAGATTGACATTTGTGTTGAGTGGGACGATGATAGGACTATTATTACGCCATCTCAGTGGTTTCCACCTACTATGGACTATGGCATAGGTTGTTGCTAATATGAGGGATTAGGGTCTACGATTTACTTGGGGTCCATATATTTTGTGTCGAGTATATAGGACTCTCCATAGGGTGGTATATAGAGGAGGTAGGGCATTGGTACTTACCTCGTTCCTACAGGTATGGTGTTGGTAGCACATAGTAGTTAGGTGACTTATAGGGCTACCATTGGTAGGGGTAGCAGATGAGAGACCTAGAGTGTTCTGTTGGCACTTGTGTAGGGGTCACCATGGGTGAATTAGCCTCGACACAGTGAGGAGACTAATGGATGAGTTGACTACAAACATCATTCAGTGGAGATATTATAGAGAGCTGTAGGGATGGGAAGAGGATGGGTTTGAGTTGGCTTGCATGAGGTGAGTCATTTGGCTACATATGGAGCAGGGAGAGGTGGATTTGCACCACATAGACCAGGTTCTATGTCAGTTTGGATTGTAGCAGAACATTCCTAGGACTAGGGATGTCACATTTTCTAGGGTGACTTGGGATGCTACTATAGTGAGTGGTGCTCCTGATATGGGTTGGTTCATGGACCCTCTACCAGATGATGACGTGGTAGCTACTGTAGAGGAAGATGATATCAAGGTGACTGATAGGTACACATAGTGGTACGCTAGAATCCGACCTACGTAGATCACCAGGCCAATAGGTAGGATCCATCAGGTATCTGAGCAGGTCTTTTGACAACGATGCACTATTAACTAGCAGTAGCAATAGAAATAGGTACTCCCTAGGAGAGAGAGACCTCACACTAGGGGAGGGAATTTGATCTAGAGGTCATCCAGATCATAAAGGGATGTTGAGATAGGAGAGAGATCTAGTGGAGCGAGGGAGGAGAGGAGAGCATCTCCTTAGCAAGATGGGATACCTGATTCACACAGGAAGGGCATGATGATAGAGGAGGGAGAGAGCAAGGAGATGGCTACTCTACAAGTGAAGAATGCTGAAGGCTCAATTTCAGACTTTAGAGGTGGAGCTTGCATAGGCTCATGATTAGGTGGCTCAAGGAGCTAAGGCTCCTGCTCCTACATCTTCTCAATTGACTCGATCAGGGAGTAGTTCAGGGGAAGCACTAGCTTGGGCCCTTCAGACAGTAGGCTTCTATCAGGGTTTGTATTTTATGGCAGTTCCTATGGAGTAGAGACAACCATTACCTACGAATTTGGTGGCTCTAAGTCACTCGAGATCAGTGTCTCGCTCGATGACCAGGGCTACTACTACAGGTGCGATAGATTTTCGTCCACCATGATCCCCTGGTGGGGATGATGCTCAAAGCTCTAGGGATTCGCGAGGGTGACTAGGATAGTTTTTTGTACTATATCCCTTAGTGACTGAGTATGCTAATTTTGTAGATTGTGGCATACCAGTTCGACCTTATTTTGTACTTATATATTTTGATATATATTGATCCTCTTTTATCTATGTGACTTTGAATGATTTAATTGAATGATTTATTGCTTATGATGGTTATGTTACATAATATTTGATAATCATGCTTTGATTTTTGAACATTTTTGATCATGCTTAACATAAAAGAAATAATTTTTGTAAAGTTTTTTTGAAATATAAAAGTTTTTATGCGATGATAAAATTGATGGATTAGCAACGAACCTCAAAGGATGTTGTGTTGTTATCTGACCGTTGGTGGATATCAATGCTCACTAGGTCATGAAGTGTATCCTGTTATAAGGAAATTTTATATTGCTAAAAGATTGTGGGCTCAAGATTGACCTTGAGGCTTATGATGATGAAAGAAGATGTTGATTTTAATTTTGAAAAAAATGATTTTAAGAAATATGTTGATAAAGATTATTTTTGTGAGAAAAATAAAGTGATTTAAGCATGAAAAATTGGAAACGATGACTTGCTCTAGGCATAGATTTCTTAGTGTGAGGTTTGAAGCAAATTATTACTAGGGATTATACCATCATCACGAAGTTAAAATGTAATGCATGATAAAATGATTATGTTTATATTCAAGAATGCAAATTTATTTGAAGCAAATTATTGTGTCACATGTTTAAATATTTTGAATTCAATATATATATGTGATTGCTAAAATGAAGTGATAGAGATTAATGTAAATGATTACAAACTAATGTTTTCTAGTAAATTTTCAAATAAATATTTTAAATTATTTCAAGGAAAAACTCAAATTTATCAAGAACCAGTATGTGATGTGTGAGTTCATTATCCATATTGATTTTCATAATGATACAAAATCTCTCAAGGATCATATGTGTGTGCTTTTGAAATTAATTTACCAATTTTGAGTGAGGTAATGATGCAAGCTAATTTTTATGAACCAATGTCTATGCAAGTGAAAGATTCATTGACCATGATTTTGTGCATGCAATTGTACTGAACTACTATGTAATTCAAGTCACCAAAATCTAGATAATCCACAAGCGAACATTGATCTGTATAAAATAAGGTCGCTAATGTGACAAACATGTCGCCATGCGTAAGGATACCGCCATTGCCAATCCGCCTTGATGCCACCACACCTGTAATGAGGATCACCCCATGGCATTCAAATAACTAAGGAATTCCAGGGATTCAAGCTCATTACCCCCTTCTTTTCTTTTGATTTCTTTTGAGTAGGGATTCTTGTTCATTTTTGTTTTTGAACAAGGGGATTTTATTGCTTTTGTAGTAAAACTACTTTTTCTTTTCTTTTTTCTCTTTTATTTTTCTTTTTCTCTTTTTTTTTTTTCTTGTTTCTCTTTTTATTTTTCTTTTTCAGGATACTTGCTCATATTACACAAGGAGCAAGGGATTTTATTTGGGTAGGGAGAAGCTTGTACTTTTGTCAATTCTCAGTATTCTAGACCATGCGCATAATAGGATAACAAGGGAAACTTTTCGCTTAAGGAACGAAGACTACTATGTAGTATCATATTTCAAATTTGTAAATAAATCATTTTAAGATGTGAAAATGTGGAACAAAAATTAACAAGACCAGTTCCCAAAACTCAAAATTTTATTTAATGAAGTAATAGTGATTTTGGTTCAAGAGAGATTTATAATCAAAATGACAAAATCAAAATTTAGTAAAGATATAAATTAAGTGATTGGTTCAAGATAACTTTTGAGTTTATCCGAAAGAAAATAAAATATAATTTGAATTTTTGGCAGACAACAAACAATGATGCAAAAAATGAGAACTTAACAACAATTTGAAATATTTTTGGAAAATTTTCATGTTTTTTTATTTTTTTGGTTGTTTTGATAATTTGATGAATATATGATAGTTGCAAACTAAATGATGAAATAGATGAAATTATTTATAACTATATATAGTAATGGAACTTTTTCTTTTATGCATAATATCTCTTGAGATGCATGATGTTCATTGGCTCTTTGAGATATTTTTCATCCAAAGTAGCCAAGTGATATGCACCAGATCCAATTTTAGCAGTGATGACAAATGGTCCAAGCCAATTAGGTTGAAATTTATCTTTAAGATATTCTTTGGCATTAGTATTTTTCTAGTTTTCTTTAATTACTAAATCACCAACTCAAAATATCGATTCACCAAATAATGTAACTCTAAAATTTTCTTACTCATTTCCTTCAGGCTAATG
This sequence comes from Wollemia nobilis, assembly GCA_028583015.1. NCBI lineage: Eukaryota > Viridiplantae > Streptophyta > Pinopsida > Araucariales > Araucariaceae > Wollemia > Wollemia nobilis. The sequence continues at coordinate 2,661,452 of JAQPPZ010017164.1, forward strand.
GATCCGCACCTCAAAGGAGAATGGAAAAATGCCAAGTCTACACCTCAGAGGAGAGGAACTTGATGTTGTGCCCTCTTTGGTGATTTTTTAATGAATTGGGTGAGTTCACTAGGAAACATTTTCTATGGCAGTTTCCATGCCTAGGTTGGGAGTTTGATGTGTTCTTTTTACTTTACTTACAATCACCTAGTTTGACCAAATGCAACCAATCTATACTAAATGCAATTATGATTCAAATGAACACAACACACAATAAATTAAAGAAGGTGAATAAATGCAATGCTTAGCTATGAAAGAAATTGTATGATCTTACTTGATTCAAATGGCTGATGTAGAGTCTTTTTGCCTGCTACAGGCGAGATTGGGTGTTACAAGGTGATATCGAACATCCGATCTGATATCATTAGACTCAATCTTATTAGAAATCTATAGTTTTACAAATTGACAACAAAAAAGGAACTTACAACATAATATGAATCTTATTAAGCATATATTAATTTATGTAAAAGCCTATTATATGTTGTGTTTGAAAGAAAATAATAGAAATGTGAACTATAAATGCAAATAACACAATGCAATGTAGTGATGATGAACTCCAAGTATGATAAATAATCATTTCTATTCTATATGAAATGATGAATGATAAATATGATCCTAGAAATGTAGAGTAGAGATTTAAAAATGCAAACAAAAGTCTAAAGGTACCCCCAAGCATCTTGCAGACAAGATCGAATGTTGCTGAGCAATATCAGACACTTTGGAGCGATATCAGATGTCTGATATCATACAGTATCCACTGATGCACATATCCAGACCGTCGAACCTACAAGAAAGTAATAAACTAACAAATACAATATGATATTAAGTATGCAAGGATGATAGAAAAGCCAACCGGGGATTCAAGGGGAATCCAGTGGGAGTGTTTGGATTAAATAGGCCAGGTATGTTAGAGGGGTTGGGCTAAAAACAAAGTAAGTCATAACTTCTCCCAATCTGGACGATATCGGGCGATCTGATACCATAACGTCCGTGTCGTTAGGCAACTACGAACAAAATAGGTTGTAACAAAATTAATCATTTTTTTGTTCTAGGCATTTTCTATTTTGGATGAGATCGGACATCCGATTTCACACATTTAGGTCCGATATTGGATTGAACTTTCGATATCGGTCAAATAGAGCCAATATCATCAGGAGGTTAAAAACTAACTTAATGCGGATGAAAAAATCAAGGTAAGAGGTTAAAAAGTGGTTTTAATTATTTTTTGAATGCTTTTGAATTAGGGTAAATTGATATGGATCAGTTTTAACCTATTACACCATCACCTTGGAATACCTCAAACTTATTAAGGCAAAACCACTACCATTGGATGTGTTCAAATATTCCCCTAGAAAATTTGGGGTTCTTATTTTCCTACTATAGTCACCCATGAGTAGGCTAGATTGAGTTGGCAACTCGGGACGAGTATTTACTTGTGCATTCATCAGAACAAAACTCTAAGCTTTTCTATGGGCTTTTTGATACTTAGATCTAGAAGGTTTCATTAGACCCAAGGAACCAACATCTTGAGACCTAGTAATTACTTTGTTGGCTTGAGAAACTAAAGAACTTATGTGGCCTATAGGCTAATAGCCAAAATTAATGATTACAAGAGTTGGCTTAGGGTTTCACTTTCTTGCAACGACTTGGGTTTAAGTATAAGTTTCTTTAATTTATATATTATCCAAATCTTCTTACACCATAGGACTTACTTGTGGCCGGTTCAACAAAGGGTAGTCTTTGACTTGGTGCTCCATACTTTAGCACTGAAAGTAGAAATTCAAAAGATTAACATATCAAATAGCCTGGTGGTGAATTTTATCATCAAACCTAGAGTACATCACATATTTTAGGTATTTAGAATGTGAAATGTGCACACATGCCCTAGGAAATGGTAATGGCTAGAACCAATGAGGAGCTTCCAAACAAATAAATTCTCCAATTTTCTCACAAATTTGAGGGATAAGGTCCTTGAAATGCATGGGTAAACCTAGAAATTTGACCCACATTGGGTAGTGAAGACCCATTTCACCATCAACTGTAAAGTTGAGGTCATAACTAGACATGACTAAAAAACAACCAAAATAAATCCATGTTCTTGCCTCACAAACAACTCTAGCTTGCCTGGAAAACTTAAATGAAAAGGAATAAAAAGCCCTAGATAGACTCCTAACTTCAACAACTTGAAGATCTAACACTTCTCATGCCTCCTAGATCAAACACTAGATATGAGCGACCAGGGGAGCTCAGTTGCCATGAAATATCCAATGGTAACCCTATTTTGAAAATCTTGTAATACTTGAGAAAAATGATTCTAACCCATATCAACTAGAAGCTTTGGATCAAAATAAAAAAGGAGCTTAGAATCATTAGTTTGTGCAACACTTTGGAGTTGAATTTCTTGGGTTGCTTTTTGAGTGACACCATTCTCAACAGAAACCATATTCATAAAAATGTGAATGGATACTTGCTACATGACCATGGCTTAAAAATTTAAGGCCTAAGACCAACAGAGAACCACAAATTATGGCCTTCACAATGATTAAAGTGCAGTGAATTCTATAAAATAAAATTTCTACTACAACATGACTTTAAACCCTAACATTTGAGAGAACGAGCATCCAACAAATTCAATCATTGTTTTAAATATTTTAATTAATCTCATAATTATATTGATATTTATGTTCTTAACCACTTGAAGTCATGTCATTTAATTAAATATTAAGGTAAAATATTTGACTTGTCCCAAATCCCTTAAACTAATGTAAATTATTATTAATATTGTAAGAATAACACTTTATTTAAAAAATAATAATCTTTTAATAAGGGAAAATGAGTATATCTATTCAATATTACACATGTTTATATGATTAAATAAGTTATTGTTAAAATCTGATTATTATTATTTACTTTTAATTCATATAATTCAAATATTAATATTGCTTTAATAAATAATTTACATATATATTATTGAGATAAAATGATTTTTATATAATTATGACAAAATAATCTATACATAAACACAAAATAATTAAATTAAATTTTTAAAATGTAAGCTTACATGATTTAATCAGTTAAATTATATTCAACTAATTTTTTATTCAAAGATATTCTTCATCTTCCTTTTTTTTTTTAGAGTTATTATTCATCTTTCTCAAATTGTTATGTTTTTTGAATCCTTGACATCATTTATTAAGAGATTAAATTTTAATCAATAGAATACATAATGTTTTAGCTTTAAAACAACTAACTCATCATTTCATTAAATATTTCAATGTTGATGGAGCTACATAATGTATTCTCATATTTTGAAAAAGTGACCTTAAATGGTGTAAGAAAAATGATAGTGGAGAAGTAAATGATTTAATGATTCTAGATCTTTTTCACACAAGGCACACCTAGATAGTCCATGATATCCTCTTCTTTATAGAATCTCTTATGTAAGAATCTTGCTTTGGACTATTAACCAAAGAAATGTTGAGGCCTTAGGGAGGGACTCAAGTGACCAAACATTCTTCAAAGGAAAATGATTAGGATTAAGAAATTTTACTTGGTTTAAATCCTTATATCCCAACTTACCATGTATTTGCCATATTTTGATAGATTTCAAACCAGCTTATCCTTCCACTTATAAATAGGAAAACAAAACTCTTGAAGCATATTTTAAAGCTCAAATGCTATTTATTTGATGTCCTCTCATTCAACCATGTGACTAAAAGAAATTCATGATTTGGAGTTGTTTCTAACATTATTATAGTTTTTGACCTTTTGACCTTTACAAGTTAAATATGTTTGAGCCAGATTATTGTTATTTTGGATAAAAAATAAAAGGATAAAGCTTCAGCCAAGCTATCAAACCAAAAATTTGTAGAATTACCCTCACTAATTAACTATCTAATATGTTTCTTGATCAATTAGAAACTATTTGATATAAGTTCCATGTCAAACCTCTAGTTAGGGTTCTTTTCCTAAACAATTTTATTGCATCAAGAAAAGCTATGTATTTTTGAAGTAAAATTTTTACCCAACCCTTTCCTTGATCTTTGAATAATTTCTAGACAAGTTTTCTCCCTAATTTCAAACTCATAATTCAACAATTCCAAAATTATGTTCCTCTAATATTTTTCCTTTGCAAATCCTATCCCACTTACCAAGAAAATTAAAATTTTCCTCACATTTTTCTAAAGAAAATCTCTTCAAATTTTATCAATTTTAGATTCTATGCCTACTTGCAATATTGAGAGTGACATAATAGAATAGGGATAGATCACAATGTAGATTTAATGATTTTTATCCTATCAAGCATGGTTAAGAACTTACCTTTCCAACCTATCAAATGAAATTTAATTCTATCCAAAATTGAGTCCCAATGCTCCTTCTTTGCTCTATCAGACAAAGAAATACCCATGACAATATTTCAACTTCAAACCATAAAATATCCGTATTAATTCGTTGTAAATTTAGGGCATTGTTAATGAAAAATAGATTTTGTAGTATTAACCAATTGTCCAACATCCTTCTCATAGTATGCTAATAATGATTTAAACTCTATGGCCTCAATGAAATGATGACCCAAAAGATAAAGTATCATCAATAAATTGAATATGAGACTCAAACAAACCATTTTTTGAGTTCATGGAATGATTTAAAGTACTTAGTAGGTGACCCATTGATAAAAATAGAGTATTTTGGAGTGCAATAACAAACACACCAACTTTGATCAAAACCAATCTTTTAAGAATATCATGTAAAAAACTCTAGTAAACCTTATCATATGTTTTGTTCATGTCTACTTTTACAAGCATACCTATTTTTTTGATGGTATGAAGAGAACAAATGAACTCTTGTGCAATTATTATACCATAAATATTTTGTTTAGCACTAAAAATCTACCTTGTTCATTTGAGATGACACAAATGAAAATGCTTCTTGATCGATTTGTTATAATTTTTTTAGTTTAAGTTCTAAATCATATGACAAAAATAGAACCAAAAAGTCTTGTTAGATAGAAATTATCAAATATTTTGTTGTCTTTCTTGGGAACCAATGCAATCAACATGACATTGTACTCATTTATTGTAGCTTTCTTTTTCTTGGCTTTTTCAACCATAGCAAATATGTAATTCTTTAACAAATACCAAACACTTTAAAGAAATTATATGAAAACCATAAGGGCTAGGTGCCTTGTTAGGATAGAATGAGAAAAATACCTCTTATATCTCTTCTATAGTGATATTCCTCATTAGACTTTTATTATTTTCGTATATGATAATTGATAGAATATTTTGTAAAATCTTACCTCAAACCTACTTGTCTTTCCCAACTTCTAATGGAATATCTTAAAAATAATTAATTGCTTCCTTTATCTTATATTATTCTTTCATAATACTTCTTTCATATAGAGTTTAAATATTTTGATTCGACGAAAAGATAAAAATATTTTAGTTGTAGCATGAATATTTTGATATTTATATCTCATTCCTTAACCCATCTCTCCCTAAATCTTTGGGACCATTAAGACTTTTCCCTTTCATTATATTATGATAATAAAAAAGTAATTGTTTTCTTATATATAAGTATCTTGGTCCATTTCATTGATTTCTACTATCTCCTATACATTGTTGAGTTTGAATTTAATTGTTTCTTTTGTTTTAAATAAACTACCAAAATATTTAGCATTCCAAATCCTCATTTCCCCTTTAGATATTTTATTTTTGAACAAACATGTACATACATGATCTTTCAAACCTTGCTTCAACCCACCATAACATAACCATATAGAAAAACCAGGCTCTTTGAGCAACTTACACTAAAATTAACATGGCTTTGGATGACCATTATTGACTAGATCACATCTCAAGAGAATTATATTATCTTGCTTGCAATAAAATGTTTGAAGATATTGTATACTCTGTTTGTAGCCATGTATTAGGTAACAACAATGTGTTCAATATTTCTTTTGTACGAGTTATTTTAATATATTTATTATCTTAGGTATATTAAAATCTTCATTAAATAACATCCTAAAGACCATTTGAATTGATAAATGAAGCAGAATCCTCCATTTATTTATACCATATAGTAGTGCAACATTATTTTTTAAGAAAAAATAACTATGTTGAAGTCTTCCCCCTCCTCACCCCAATCCCCCACAAAAAAAAAGAAAAAAGAAAAAAATATAGATCACAATTATGAATCATCATTGAATTTGACTAAAATAAATTGAGGTCCTTCCAATTTATTTCATGAGGAGTAAGTATAGTTGAAGCATATGCACTTATAACTCCAACTTTCACATTTTTCTCTTTCTTTCAAAAAGGACCATCAACCAATAATTTTTTATTTTTAGTGATTGTCCATCCCATTTATGTTTTTTCTATATTGTTGTAATACCTCAAGCTCCTATAGAAGGAACTACAAGGGAATCCCCCATATTACAATTTATTTTGAAAGCATCCTTACCATCCTAACTACTTAATTTTATTTCTTGTATTAATTCCTAATTAATTTTTTTTTTAGTGGTCTTATTCATATCCCTAATATTCCATAATATCATTTTTATCATCACTATTATTTGTATTTGTGGGATTAGTCCCACTTATTTTTTTTTAAATAAAGGGATAAAAATTTATTAATAAGAAGACAATATTACAAAGTACAACGAAGCCCTCAACCAGGGCTCAAGTAAGTAACAAAACAAGCTAAAACCACTAGACAGGGTCAAAACCCGAAGAAGACAACAAGAACAAACCACATTAAGTCTAAACATCCTTTTGGATCAACTCCTAGAGGCGCTAAGAGTCCCTAGATGGGAGACTCTCCCAATTATCCATAATCCAAGGACCCAAAAGCTCAGAAGCCCTTTTGGCCAAATAATCAACAACCCCATTTCATTCCCTTGGAATGTGCACAAAGGAGATGAATTCAAACTCTTCACTAATTCTTAGAATTTGAATGGCCACAAAGGCCAACTATTAATTAACATCCTTCAACCTTTTGTTGTTTAAAATATTAACCAAAATTTGAGATTCGGACTCATAGATGCTCCTGTGCCAGCCAAGATAAAACCCCTCTACAAGGCCTCAATAATTGCAAGAGCTTCCATAAAATTTTTGAAGTGAACACCTTTAAAAATAGAAAATAAAAATATGACCACACCAATATAGTCTCTCCCAACACCACTAATTCCAACATGTCCAAGATTACCCATGGACGACCCATCAGTATTAATTTTTAAAACTCCTCCAAGGGGCGGCCTCCACCTACCATCTCTCCTAACTTTTTTGCTAAGCTTATAAGCCCTACTAGGGTGAGAAGATTCTGCACCAACCCTAAAGAGACCAAGGGCCTACCGTACCTTCTCCTCCCTAGAGTTCAAAAAATATTTCACATCACATTTTCTATGGATAGTTCCTAAACCATACCCAGGATCATTTTCCAAATATGTTGAATAACCAAATGACTACCCTAAAATATGTGATGATTTTTTTCAAGCCAAATCTACCAGACGATGCAATAAGGGCTCAAATTCCAAGACACCTAAAGGAAGAGGGTATTGGTCATAGGTCTACCTAGACTATTCTAAAACTCCACCAGGAAGAGCACATAAAAACAAGGATGGTTCCAAGCACTCCACCAATGGTGCCAAAAGTCTTTGGCAAGGGAGCATTGGAAAAATAAATGAGAAGAGATATCCTCATTATTACCACAAAGGACACAAATAGAGGGACCCTGAAATCCCCTCTTCCTCATGTTATTCCAAGTGAGGCATTTATTCTAAGCTACCAGCCAGAGAAAGAAGTTACATTTAGGCCAAGCAAATCTATTCCACACCTTTTTCCACCATGTGATAGGGATGCTCCCAAACTTCTACATATTAACAACTTGGTAGCCATAGGCTATAGAGTAGGTTCCCTTGGGATCAGTGTTCCAAGAGAAACTATATTTACCCCTCAATGAATAACAGGGTCTCCCCACAAGAATGCGAGCAAGCACATATTTGTCCTCGACCAATCCCCCCTGGGGCCATTCCCATGGATATTTCCATTTATACATCTCTAGATTACCAACAGATTATATTGTTTTAAAATCCTCCACACGATACCATCCTGCTTCCTAAAAACAAACTCTTAGGGAATGTATCCTAGGATATTGAGTCAAGATAGGAGGGTGGCCATCCCAAGAATCCTCCCATAAAAGAGCATTTGTTCCCCAATTGCAAATCCAAAACAAACCCTGCTTAATTAAATTAGACCCTACTTTTAGAGTGTCTTATATAACTGAACCTTTCCTAACCAAGCTGACTCTAGGGATATTAGTCTCAAAAATACCTCTCAAGTACTTACAAGATAAGATTTTAGCCCAAATCTAATCTTAAGAAGTACACCATCTCCAATAAAATTTCATAGCCAGAGCCTGCCTAGAAAGAGCCACTTGTTGCAACCCAAGGTCTCCCTCTTTAATAGGCCTACAAATAGAATCCCACATAACCAAACTCTATTTATATTGAGTAAGTTTTCCAAACCACAAAAACTATCTTGACAAAGCATCCATGTCCTTGATGAAATGAGAGGGAGTTGTTTGCACAAAACATTTGTAGATGGGTAAAGCTTGAACAACATAATTTAAAAGAAATACTCTAACCATAAAGGAGAGCCATATGATGGTCTAGTTATTCACCTTCCTTATAAACTTATCCATCATAGACTGCCAAAAAGATCTAGGTAGAGGATGATATGAAATCATAATACCAAGATAAATGAAGGGGGGAGTCCTGACCTAAAATCTTAGAATTTGAGCAATCCTGGCTTGAATAAGAGGAGGGGTATTGAAGAAGAAAATAGAATACTTGTCCTCATTAATAAAATTTCCAAAAGAACCAAGATATATGTCAAGATACCATCTAATGTTGCCAACTTTCCTGATAGTGGCAACTCCCAGCAAAGCAATGTCATCAACAAATTGAAGGTGGGAAAGAGGTGACGGACTACTATCCAAATTACAACCCTAAATGAAACCATGCCTAACTTGAGATGTGAGAATATTTCCAACCCTTTTACCATAATGATAAATAAGTAAGGATATAAAGGATCTCCTTGCCTCAATCCCCTCGAGGCCTCAAACAGCTTCAATGACTCATTATTAACAAGAACAAAGAATGAGAAAGAAGAAACACAACTTATCACCCATCTAATCCAATCCTCCTCAAATCCAAAATTAGTAAGAACTTTCTGAAGAAAGGACCATTTGACCTGGTCATAGGCTTTGGCCATGTCCAACTTAATGAACATAGATATCTCCTTAGAATTTTTCATCAATTGAATATCTTCCGTAGAAATAACAACCCCATATAGGATTTTTCGACCAACAACAAACCCACCTTGCTCCTCAGATATTATTTTTATCAACCATATCTTCAGCCTCTTGGCAATAATTTTTGTAATGATCTTATACACAACATTGCAAAGAGAAATAGGCCTAAACATATCCAAGGAATTCACTCCTTATTTTTTGGGAATAAGCACCACAAAGATAACATTTAGAGCCCTTAGCATATGTTTGTTCTTTTGGGACTCATGGACCACCTCCAAAAGATCAAATTTATTAACTTCCAAAACTCCTAATAAAACTCAATCGGGAATACATCCAAACCTGGGGATTTCCATTTTTTCACCTTGAAGATAACATTTTCCAACTACTCAAGGGAAATTGGACCCATAAAATGCTCATTCATTTCTATAGAAACAATTGAGGTAATACAGTTTAGAATAATCTTTTATCAGCCTCTTCATCTATTAGGGAGTTCTCCTTAAAGAGAGAGGAAAAATACCTCCTAGTCTCTTCTAAATATCCTTGAAAGAAGAGAGAAGGGCACCCTGAGAATTCACAAGAGAGGAAATCAGGTTACCATTACAATGAACCTTAACTGAGTTAAAAAAGAAGGTCGTGTTCCTATCCCCTTCCTAAAGCCAATACACTCAAGCTTTATGTTTCCAAAAACTTTCTTCCCTTAGCTCCCATTTAGCAAGGTCTTTCACAACCTCAAATTCCTCAATGAGAAGCTCCTCTGTGAGTCCATGATATTTTATCTTCCTTAAAGCTTATTCAACCTTCCTAAGAGCCACCAACTTATCCAAGGAAATATTCCCAAAATTTAGACTATTCCACCTCTTCAATTTATTCTTAACGAATTGCAACTGCTTCATAAAGGAATACATAGAGGTGCCATGAGAAGGTTTGCCATTGGTCCACCAGCCTCGCATGAAATCATGAATCTTAGGATCCCAAAGCCACATAACTTAAAGTAAGAATTCTTTTTTAGCCCAAAATAAAGAGCAGAGATTTTGATAGGCCAGTGATTAGATCCCCTACCCTCACAAATCATAGAACTAGAGTTTCTGTTATTACCAATCCAAAAACTAGAGATCAAAAACCTATCCAATCTCTTTGAGATGGAATATTCCCCACATATTATATTTTGCTAGGTAAATATCCCATTATTTGTATTGATGTCAACCAAGTTCAGGGTCCAAATATGAGCACTAAAGATAGAATAAAAATGCTGGAGATGATCAACCCCATCGCGTTTCTCCTCTAGACAAGTGATAGAGTTGAAATCTCTAGCCAAAATCCATGGTACAAGTGAGCCAGACTTCTCACAAATTCAATGTGCTCCCACAAATTCACTTTACCATTGTAACCAACAAGATAATACACATTTTTAAGTAGGATGGTTTCACCAAATTTATTATCATACCCGATCATCGAAATAGACCATCTACCAAAAATCCAAGTAAGAGGAGAGATCTTAACCGGATCCCATAAACAAGAAATACAACCAGCATATCCACATGACCAATACACTGGCATTAACCCCTTCTTCACAAATTGGGAGCAATATGGAACATACTATCAGTAGCCAATTTAGTCTCTTGAATAAACACCACATCTAGATAATGAACACAAACCAAATCACGAATTTTTTTTTATCTAGGAATGTTGTTCAACCCCCTTACATTCCATGAAAGGATAATTTTTTTTAGGGGTTATAAAAATGGGATTCCAATGTTTTCATCAAGAATGAATCCACCAAAGTCTCTCTCATTAACTTAATTTTATCTTGGTCTTTTTTTCGACCCACATTAATATTCTTATTCGAAGCATCTTTTTAATTGTTTTCTATTGCAATCCCAACATCGTAGGAGTTATGTAGTCCAAGTATGACTGCATCAGTATTTGAGTAGGAGAGGGCATAACTAAATCTATGCTACTTTCTAAAATAGTTTCCCCTCCATGGCTAGATTCATCCATATCACCTGTACTCAGAACCAAAGCCCTCTATTATTCATTTAAATCCCCTAGATCTGATTTCTTAGGTTCCACCTCAAGAAGAGACATCTGATTTAGCCCTGTTATATCTACATCAGGTAGCGATATTTCAATATTCATGCACTGATCAAGATCATATAGTATCTCAAAATGGTTGAGAAGAGCATCTGGCTAGCTCCTTAAGGTCTAATTTTCCCTTCTTCCTCTGTTTTGGGGTTTTACAAGAACAAAGCCTTCCTTATCCCGATCCTCTTTATTTATTGGGGTTTTTCCTTTGTCTAGATTTTATGCAGATTAAGAAGTCCCAGGATTTGAATCCATGAGCAAGATAAAATTAGGGTATTTTATTTGTAGGTGGCCGTATTCATGACAGATTTGACAATGAAATGGAATATCTTCATAGTCAAGTTATTGAACCCATGTAGTCGATCCAAACTATATTTCAATATAATCGAGAATAGAATTGTTTAAATCAATTTCGACATAGATACATGCAATAGAGATTACCTTTTTATCCATCATCTATTGTGACGGTTCAACTAGATTCTCAAGAAGAAAGGCAATCGTATGCAATATGTCATTTCTCCAGTATTCCAATGGGAACCACAGGAGCCGAACCCAAACTGGAACCCATGATGGCTGCTCCTCTTACAAGTTGAAACCCACATCTTAGGGTTTAATAAATATTCCCGTTTGGTTACAAAAATAGGGACCCCCTTCAAATATTTTTTATGATCCGCAAGACAAGAGAAAACCACCATAAAATAGCTATTCGCATTCAGCATCACCTCCACATCACCTTCAAGGTTCCAAGTCTTCCTAACCCAATCCTCCACAAAGGGAAGATTAATTCAGATTCCCATAAATTTACCAATAAGTTAAATACTCTACATATTTTATCTCGATTCTGGTTGAACCACTAGAACCGACTTGGCTTCACATCATTCCAAACATCCATTGTTCTTTAACAAGCGATTTTTGGCATGCAATGGGAAATATTGTTCCTTCCAATAATTTTTAGATGAAAAAACATCACTAGCATGCATGCTCTATGATGGGCCCGATGCCATCACAACATTCCTCCAATATTTTAGACCTCCTCCAGAAAATTCTACCATCTCCTCTAGTTTTTTTTTCTCTAGATCTACTAGGGTTTTTTTCGATTATCTTCAACACCCTCACATTCCTCGGATTAGTCCCACTTCTTGTTAACATTTATGGTATTTATTTTTAATTTCCAATATTATTATCCATTATAGTTTTTTTTCTTTATTCTTAATTTAAGGATCTTCCTCTCATTTTTTCATTGCCATCAATACTTTCATCTTCATAAATCTATTTTTTTTTCTATACTATTCATAATGAGACCTATATTTTATAGGTTTATATTATTGTAAGGAGAATCTAAAGTGTAAATATGATCCTTCATAATTATTATTTTTTGTAGACACAATTTTGAGTGCATCATCAAAATATTCAAACTTACCAACATCTTCATCAACTAGCCAATCAAGCATCCAAACCAAGTCAATTATCTCAAAGCTCAATTTAGGAGAATTTATTGCTAAAAATATGAAATAACAAAAAAAAATGATAGCATTTAAGATGCTTTTGCTCCTTGGTAGTGTTTTACAAAGCTTTAAAATTTACATCATTTTCCACCCAAACTAACCAACAATAATCATCTTGACATTAGCACTGCTAGCACTACCATTTCTAATGTTGCTGACTATTAGACCCGAAAGGGAAAAAGGTAAACAATTAGTACCTTCAAATCTACCCACAAAAAATAGACTTGATCACATCAATTTTATCCATAGACTTAGTAGTAATTCAAAGATCCAAAAATTTCCTTTTCAATCTTGCATTCATTGATCGTATATTGGACCCATTTTGAAATATTGCCTTCAACAATCCCATAAGCTCCAATGCAACCATATTCCAAGAAGTCATGGATTAATATAAAACCAACACTTAGGGGAGCCTAATATATGAACTTTTGAAGATAGCAAAGCTCTGTCAAAATGAATATGGATCTCATGCAATTATGAAGCTCTAAATCATCTTAAGCAATAAATAAACTTATCTAATTCATCATCAAAAGGGGTATCAACCAAGGTATCTTGAGGCTACAAGTTTTCTTGGTTATGTTGTCTCCTCTCTCTACTTTATCACATATTTGTTGTTATGCTTTTTAATCATTCAATCATTGCATGCTAATCATTCTTGTTTATTAAAATAATGTATCTACTTGTCATTTTATTTTATTGCATCATTATTTTACCCATTTTATGATCAATCATACTATCATACTATATTCGTAAAGACTCATGTACCTCTTGGTCATGGAAGTCTATTATTCAAAATATATTTTCTTATATCCATAGGCAAAGGTACTACTAAATTGTATGATTAGTCAAACTATTGTTCTCTACCTCTACTATAGTAGAAATTAAATTTAAATTCATAGAAAGCAAAAGTGTTTCCAGTTGGTGAAAGCATCAATAGTGCTATTTATCACCCAATGACACTTTCTCCACTAAACTCACAGTCATCATTTTATCATTCTACATCTATTTCTTTCATCTTTTGAGCATGGATCTGTTGCAAGTCAAAGGAGACATACACTCTCCACTGATATAGGCAGACCCCTTTACTACTAACTTATCTATATTTTGTCTATTTTATGAGTTTCTTGAAAAATATAGATCCCTAAGTGAAAGTGCCACCAAAAAGTAGTAGTGCTAAGAGTGCTTTTGTATACCAATAGTGCTTTTGCAAACCAACGCCATTTTTCTACTAAGGAAAAAAAATAGGTTTTAAGTTCCAATAATTTATTTTTGGTATTTTAGAACATAAATTCTATCTATTATCTATTCTATATCTACTTCTATTTCTAGTATTTTCTATTTTATCCATTTAAGGGGTAAAAAATAGGAGGAACATGTTAGCATTAATAGCATCAGGGGATCAACTACAATCTTAAATCTCATCAAAACAAAATCACATATAGTCATCTTAGGACTTGTTTGTTATATCATTTTCATGAATCCTTTGCTCTTAAAAGGAAAATTCATCGATCAAATCAAGAGAAATATAGTTTAAAAACCTTGTATGTTGCATTTATTGATGTATTTGTAGCTAAGATAAGACTAGATTAAGATCAAGCTTGTTTAAGAAAAATATTAGGAGGAACATAGGTGTTCTCTAATATATTAAAACTTAGACCTAGAATCACAACTGCCCCTATCCTTGAGGTGAGAAGAAGAATATGCTACAAACCTGATAGGTTTGAGGTTCCTTGTCCACATTTTTATGAATCCAACATAAACACCATAATGGATCCCAAGATTATTTTTTGACCAAACTAAACCTTGACTAAAAGTAAACTTTATCAAACCCTAATCGAGACCATTGAATTTGTTTATTTAGTGTTTTTTATAAAAATGAAAAATAGATTATATTTATTTAAACTGTATTACAAAGTAAAATGAGTTGGACAAGAAATACGAGAGAAAAAAAATCCTCCACCAATCCCTCCTAGCTCAAAAATTACCCATACCTCTATATTCATTTTTTTTCGCTCTATGGCCTAACTGTGATAGATTTATTAGAATCACTAGTTGATCTACCTATTCTGCTATTTGTTTATACCACCTCTCGCATCCCTTGGATTCTTTCGTACTAGCTTATTTGATTTTCCATCTAAGAGTCCACATATTACCCTTCCTCCAATTCTTTCCTCATTTTTCTAAATAATCTACCACCCTATTTCCCTCTCGCTTGATATGTGTAATAAAAACATCCTAAAAAACCTTCCAAATCTTTTGAATTGCTTCCACCTTCCTTCTCTCACCAATTCCCAACACCTGAAAGGGTCTTATAGGATCCAATATTCTAGCCCATATTTGAGAGTCTATCTCTATCCATAGATTATGTAAATGTAGATTTGCAGCTAGCATTGATGTTGACAAGATAGTTTGTCCTTCTACTTCATTATTTTTTGTCTCCCCCATACCTTCTACTCTCCAGTACACCTATTCTCCTTTCCAATTTTGTATGATAATACCAAAACCAGCTTTTCTAGGGTTTTTAGTAGAAGCCCCATTTGTGTTTGCCTTCACCCACTCTCTGGGAGGAGGCCTCCACTCTATGTTATTTAAAGAGATCTCACCTACGCATCCAAACCTTAGTTGTTTTTCTTTTATGATTATTCCAAAATTCTATAAAATAGTCACTTCCTCCATTTCTATGTTTTTTTCCTCCGGTAATCTAATAGATAGTGTTTCCATTACCTCACTCATAATCCTCTCCCTTACTTGCTCCATTTTTCTATGCTCTAATATAAATATGATATGCATGCATTTTTTCCAGTGATAACTGCCACCATATGAAGCTAGGCCCCAACTTCCATGTCATTTTCATTGTTTTAGTCTTGAAGTTGCACTGTTTCCATTTCTCAAAAAATCTTTCGTGGCTCTCAAAAACTCCCAATGTTGTCTCATATACCTCCACCAATTAATCCATATGTCTTTAGCAAAAGAACACCTAAAAAATAGGAGACTCAAGGCCTCCTCCGATTTTCCACTTGTAACACATTTGGAAGGCCTGTGTAAACCTCTTTTTATCATATTATCAAATGTCAAGCACTTTCTATAGTTAATCAGCCATGAGAAAATATTATTTTTTGGCCATCCTTCCTTTTCCTAGATAAATATCCATGGAAGTGGTGCTAGGGTAATCCCTCCTTTGCCTTATATATTCCCAAATTTCTTCCTCCCTATCCAAGCATATCCCTTGTAGAACCATCCTAAATTGGATGTCTTTGGAGATTTCTCCATAGTTTTTTGGTTAGTTCCTTTGTCCCCTTCACTGGCCATTCTCAAGGATGTTTGCATTGTAGCAAGCCTTGCATATGTTGACTCCATGATTTCATATAGGAAGATTATTTACACCACCTACCTTTTTAAGATCTTCTTTCCAACTCTCCATCTCTGAGAATGTTTGAATAATTGGTTAATATTGATTCCATGAATCCCCTAACTGCCAATATAGGTATGACTTTATTAACTCCTAGTCTGCTTCCATTGTTCTCCATACTGTAGATCCCTCTCCTTCCACTTTATATCTTGGGATGTCTTTCTCATCCACTATTGGGTAATATCTAGCTTGTAACAATCTACTTCATAAGCCCCAAGTAGTTGTAATCCATCTCCAATATAAATTCCCTTCTAGTGCCTTACTGCTTTGGGAAGCTGATCTTATCCCTAATCCTCCTTGTTTTTTTGGTTAACATATCTTCTCCTACCCAACTAGTGCTAATTTTTGTTCTTCCTTTACGTGTTTATCAATATATTTCAGAATTATCTTTGGAGCTTGAAGTATGGAAAATTTATAAACTGGGAGAGCTTGTAACACAACTTTAATCATTATCAACATTCCTCCCAAGCTTATTCATTTGTGTGTCCAGTTTCTCAACTTAGCTTGAAATTTGTCAATCAACCATTTCCACTCCTTGATTTTTTTTTCTTTGTAGATAGACATACTCCTAAATATTGTATGGGTAAAGGAGTTTCCATGAAGTTCAACAATTGTATAATTTTGTCTCTCATCCTCTTCATTGTATTGAAAAAACTATTTGATATTTTTTCCATTAAAATTTTGCCCTGTAGCTTGAGTATACCCATCTAAAATTTCTTTTATATTTCTTGATACTAGGATATTGGCTTGACTAATAAGAGTTGTATCATCCATAAACTAGAGGTGATTTATCTTAGTCTGAGAACTGATTTTCTAACCCCTTAGCCTCCTATCTTGTCTCCATTTTTTAATAGTCTCCTTAGACCCTCTACATAAAGGATAAAAAGGCAAGGGGAAAGCAAGATAAAAAGGCAAGGGGAAAGTAGGTCCCCTTGCCTCAACCCCCTTCCTGCTATGAACATGGGAGAGGGACTTCCATTTACTAGAACTGAGAATGATGTGGTCTATGTACAAGCTTTTTTCCAATCTCTCCACTCCTCTGCAAAGCCCATTTTTTCTAAAATCCTTTGCAAAAAATACCAGTCTAATCTATCATAGGCTTTATAAAGATCTAATATAAACATGCTTGGGTCCTTTTGCTTGGATATTGTATGTATCACTTCTTGTGCTACTACTATCCCATCTAGAATTTTTTTACCTTCAACAAAACCACCTTGCTCACTTGAAATCAGATTTGGTAAAAAAGGTTTTAACCTCTCTACCATAAGCTTTGTTAATATCTTGTATACTACATTATAGAGTGAAATATTCATATAATTATCAATTATATCACTAGGTGGGTCCTTAGGAATTAAATTTATAAAAGTATGATTCAAGGCTTTTAACATTTTCTTACTCTATCTGATTCCTCCAGTGTCTCCACCACCGCTTGACCCACAATTTACCAAAAAAAATGATAAAATTCAATGGGGAATCCATATGGTCTTGGGGTCTTTCTTGTTTGCATTTTTTGTATGATCTGCGATGTTTCTTCCAAATAAATTCCCTCCATTAATAATCTATTATGTTCTAGTTTGACTAATTGTAAAATTACCTCTAGTATCTTCTCCTACCATATTGCATTCAAATTTTCATTGCTACTAAAAAGAGTATGGAAGTACTAATTTTTTATAGTTTTCATTTCACTTCCACTAGTTTTTACCTGATACATCATATTTTTAAGACCTGTAATTCTATTTTTTTGTCTTCTAGTTGTTGTTGTCTTATGAGAGAAAGTTGTGTTTTGGTCCCCCTCCTTTAACCATGTAACTCTGGCTCTTTACCTCCAATAGATCTCTTCTTTTTCTTCCAAAGCTTCCTCTCTTCTAATAATTTCTACCTCACATTGCAATAGATCTTCCATAATAGTTCCTTGTCTTATCTCCTTAGGAATATCCTCCTTCAAATCCTTAATTTCATTCTTTTAGATTCTAGTGAGTTCCTTCTAGTGTTTACTGCACTCCTTTATTTGGGTTCTAACATATTTTATTTTTTTTGTGAAGTTTGAATTGGGTTGTCCCAAATCTTGGTTTCCCTAATTCCCACCACTCCTTTATGCGGTCCTCCAACTCCTCATATTTAAGCCACCATAACTCAAATTTAAAAGTTCTTGCAACTTTATGATTATCTTCTTTTATGGTAAGGCTTATTGTAAAATGATCTAAAGAAATTCTATCCATGATCCTTGGTAGGGTACCTAGGAATAGATATTTGGGGATATATTATTATATTGTATAAGGGTTGGCATGTGCCACACATAACCCAAGGTTGATTGTATTATAATATTTTATTATATTATAATATAATATTATATTAGTAGTAGGCTCCCCAAAGTAGAATAAGAATATGGATATATAAAGAAGAGATATTTGTCATTGTAATGATTCATATCATTGAAGAAAAATTTTATGTAATCATCGTGGCCACAAAGTGGCCTCTCACCTTGGGAGATCTTGTGGAGTTATTCCTTCCTTAAGGATTATTATTGGTGTTGCCCTACCTTAAGGGTATTATCTACCTCTCTCTAATTTGTGGATTGTTATTGTGGATAATGTATTATGGATGAATGATTTGATATTTCTGCATATTGGTGAATGATTTATGTTAATAATAATAAATTTCTGCAACAAGTGGTATCAGAGCAATGATTTTGGCAAAGTGGGGATTTTTGTATGAAATTGTAAAATTAGGGCAATTTTTTTTGGAAAAACATCTCATATTTCAAGAGCCATATCTTTGCGCAAGTTTATCCGATTCAAGCGATTCTTGGATCAGATTGTGTAGAATTTGGAGAGATTTAAAATGAGTGCTCATATGAAGGAATCCAAGCAATATTGAGGGAGATACAACATTTTGAAGTTAGTCACCTGATACAAGGATAGTGACAAATTTTGCAGATTTTTTTTGGAAAAACGTCTCATCTTTCAGAAGCCATATCTTTGCACCAGTTTATCTGATTCATGTGATTCTTAGATCAATTTGTGCATAATTTGAAGATATTTAAAATGAGTGCTCATATGAAGGAATACAAGTAGTATTTAGGTATATACGACCTTATGAAGTCAGCCATCTGGAACAAGGGTAGTGACGAATTTTCAAGTCGAGCATTTTTCAAAAGATGAAATTTGTTTAGTTTGGGTAAGAAAATCAGTTGCACTTTATTTTGTTTGGAAGAAAATTTGCAGATCTAGTTGTCTATGTGGATTTTTAGCTTCAAATCAGTGGAAATATATTTATTTCCATAAAATCTTAGTTTGCATTAGGGCATGATATATATTGTCAAAAAACCCTAGTTGCATTAGGGCATCAACTATGTCATTGAAAAAGTTTAATGGAGAAAATTATATTGATGTGAGAGTGGATATGTTTAATGGATAAAATGATATTGATGTGAGAGAGTGGTTGAAAATAGTAAAATCTCAAGTTAGTGAAAAAAGGTTACAATATGGTTGTCATACCTTGTTTATGGGGAAAGCTTTACAATGGATAAAAGAGTTTAAATGTGGTAAAGGCTTGTGCGAATGGGATCACATTGAACCAAAATTCTTGAGCACATGGGTACCTATTCAATTACAAAGAAATTTATATATTTGTAAGATAAAACTTGAATGGAGGGATAAAAAGATAGATAGCATGTTGGATGTCATCAAAGACCTTGAAAAGAAACTACAAGGAATTCAAAATGAGCGGAATGAAATAAAAGGAGAATGGGAAGTTTTCAAGAAACAAAATGAAGACTATGAAAAATAAATAAACTTACTCAAGAAGGAGAAAGAGGAAAATGTAAAGGAATATAATGAGAAGAATGAAGTCACATCTTTAGATTTTCAAAAGCAAGAGAAGAATCAAAAGGTTTTAGATTCATCTAAAAGTTCTATTCTGTAGGTTCATGGAAGCATTCAAAAAGAACAGGTTATTATTTCCATTGACCCTAGTAGCAGATATAATTTTATTAATATTTCTTTGGCTAAGAAGTTGCAAGTTCAAGCAACAAAAATCAAGGACATACAACTAGAGGGTGAGAATGTTCAGATTTTTGAAGATTTAAAGATCACCATGGATAAATATGTTTTACATTTAGATTTCTATGCTGTTGAGATGGATGATAAGGATCTTGTTCTTGGTTATCCTTGGTTAGATTATTTGGGTACTATTAACATTAATTTGCAAAAGAATTTTATGAAGTTATGGTACAGAAAAAGAAGATAACATTACAGGATATTTCTCAGCTTAAGGAGCAGGGATCCAAGGAAAATCAAGAAATGGTTGTAGAGAAACAAATTGAAGAACCTAAAACAAAATCCAAGAAGGTAGTGGTAGCAAAAGAGTCCATGAAAGAAGTTGCAGAAACTGATTCAGTGGAAATAACGGTAACAAAGTCCAAGGAAGCTTTGATAGAAGAGCACAAGGACACACCAAACAAAGAGAACATGAAATAACAATGTGTAGAAGAATTTAAAATAATGGATCCAAATGTTGAGAAGTCAAAGAAGGTAGAACATCAAGTTAAGGTTGCACCATATCACCATACACACCACCATGAGAAGTAATAATCTTTGGGGCATGGTTCAAGGCAAAAATATTATGGTTCTACTTGGAATCAAAAGGGCACCAACTATGGCAATTTTTGGTAGAAAAAGCATAGTGATCATGATTTTTAGAGTGGTTCATCAAAATCAAGGAACAAGTGGACCCATCATTCAAGCTATCAAAATACAACAACAGAAGCGTGGAGCCAACAAAGTATATTTTTATACTCAAGTAACAAAATGGCGTACCAACATCAACATGTTTCACTTGGATGGATGGATGATCGAGATTCGTACCAGTTGCTAACATTTCTTAGCAAATCATACTATCAAGTTTCTTCATATGTTTCGAGGATGAAACATTTGTAAGGAGGGTGGCATGGTAGGGTACCTAGGAAGAGATATTTGGGGATATATTATTATATTGTATAATGGTTGGCATGGGACACACATAACCCAAGGTTGATTGTATTATAATATAATATTATATTAGTAGTAGGATCCCCAAAGTAGAATAAGAATATGGATATATAAAGAAGAGATATTTGTCATTGTAATGATTCATATCATTGAAGAAGAATCTTATGTAATCATCGTGTCCAGGAAGTGGCCTCTCACCTTGGGAGATCTTATGGAGTTATTCTTTCCTTAAGGATTATTATTGGTGTTGCCCTACCGTAAGGGTATTATCTATCTCTCTCTCATTTGTGGATTGTTATTGTGGATAATGTATTATGGATGAATGATTTGACACTTCTGCATATTGGTGAATGCTTTATGTTAATAATAATAAAGTTCTGCAAAAATCCTCAATTGATGCTTGGTATGCAGGTATAGTTCCTCTCCCATGAAGAAACAGTCCCAGCAAAATTTGACTATCTCCCCTTCCTTTCTTGTATTTGTCCAGGTCATGGAGCTATCCACAGTTGGGATATCTATTAGATTCACTTGACATGTTATTGATGAAAACACCTATCCTTTTCCTCCAACATGGAGTTGCCTCCTTTTTGTTCCTCTATTCTAATATTTGCATTTAAGTCTCCTCCCATAATCCATTGGTCCTCTAGGTAGTTGTCTTTGAAATTTTGGATTGCTGTCCATTGATCCCTCAATGCTCTAACTATCTATGCTCCATAAAAATTAACTATAGTTCAATTTTTCCCACTTTCCCTATTTTGTAACCGGACCATCAAAACCCCTCTCATAGAGGCTCCCTATCACTAGGAACATTTGGTAATTCCACATGGTGGCGAATCCACCTTATTTCCTTTGTGTCAATTGAGTAATGATCTCTCCTTTTTTCCATATTCTCCTATTTATTTTTTGTAAGTCTTCTCCTTGCATTTTGGTTTCCTATAAAAAAACTATATCTGGACTCATATCTATGATAATATTTTTGACTTTCTTTTGTTTGGGGTGACTGCCTAAACCTCTCACATTCCAACTAATTAATGTCATTGAGAATTAGGAGAGAAAAAATTAGCATTTGATTTTACCTTTCCATTCTAGCTCAAATATCTTCCTTGTTCCTCCATATTTTCCTTGTTTGAATTCCTCCCTACAGATTGGTTTAGTTTTTATTTCTTCTCCACTTGATGAATACCTAAACTAGGGTTATCTTTTTTATTATTTCCTTATTTTATCTCTATTTTCTAATTTAAAACTATCCCCTACTATATCCCCCCTCCTTTGGTCTCCCTCATGGGTTGAATCTCCTCTTCCATGAGAGATGTTGAAGGGTTATGCATATTGGCTATTTATTGCCAAATTGGCTAAAATTAGGATTTTAAAAATTTGGAATTGGCTAATATTTTGGAACCTTGACCAGGGCCCATTAGCCAAAAAATTATGGGTGCAAATTTTTTATTGGGTCGATTCACTGTAATTTTATAATAATTTAACCATTTTAAGTTTAAATTTCCAACATTGGCCCTAATAATAGTGAACCTTATACATGCATTTGGACATTATTTGCCTATATTTTGAAATTGATTCACCAAATTTTTATAAATACATTTTGGGGCCGACCCCTTACACATAACCCTGAGAGGTTGTGTCTGGTTCTGATCCTTGCTTATTCCATGACACTAGACTGGAGTATTGTTCCTGATCTATCGGTGTGACTTGATGGGTATCCTCCTCTAATCCTTCCATTTGAAAACCTCTTCTATTTCCAAGCTTTTTATTTGTTTGAATATCTCATATCTATTGTTTGTGCTTCCTACTTTTTCTCCTTATCTTTGGTTACTGTGCTAATTTCTTTTGTTTGGCCTTCTGATTACTTTTTGGAAGCCCTCAAAGTGTGTTGGGCCTTTCACTTCCTTCTTATTTACCTTCTACTGAGGATATTTGCCCACCATGTTAATATTTGCTCTTTTTCCCTTTTGTTCAAATTGATGATCCTTAACTGTTGGGAACATTCTAGCCATATGTCCATGAGCGTGGTACACCCGACACTTGAATGGAATAGTCTCATAATCCAACTATTGGTGCTAGATAAAATATCCTATTTTTAGGTCTATCTCTATTGGAAGAGGTTTACTAAGGTCCTTTTCTATGCAAACCCTAGCATACATTACCAATCCTCCTAAAATTGTTTCTCTTGATCTACCTTGATAATGGCCTAGTAAGTTACCTATTACCTCGAGTACCTCCTCTTTCCAAAATTTAAGGGAAAGGGAAAATAATATTACCCATATTGGTACTGTAGTCATTTCCACCCTCGAGTTGAATCCCATATTTTATGGTTGTAGGATTAGTCTCGCTAGCTCGTGATGATACGACCCTCCCTCAAATACTTTTTGTTGGTCTGCCACTAATGTGAACTCTCATATTATCATTTGGGAGAGTTAGAATTTCATATTCTCCTTCTAGATGCCATTGTTTCCTTATCCACATGTGAAGGAAGTGCACATATAGTCTAAAACCCATGAATTTTCCTATCAGGTTGTGTTTTATCTTATAAACTATATCCTCAACTATCCAATCCTCAACTATTTCCAATACTGGTATTTCCTTTGCTTGTGGTAAACATCCATTCATCCTTCCCTATAGAGAATCCTCATTTTTTTACTTCCCCATGGTGTTTATAATTGTCCTTACCTATTTTTAATAGTCATTGAAGCTATCTTGGGTACCACATAGCTTTTCTCGATATGAGATTCCTTGTTTTGGAGGATTTGATACCAAAGTACCTATGTCCCCCATTATTGGCCATGATCCATACTATTGAAATACCCAACAAGATTGATGCTATTTGATGGTGTTTTTTGCATGAAAATTTTCTCTAGGCCTCTTCCCTAGCCTTTGAAACCCTAGTTTGATTCCTCAAACCCAGATCAACTAGATTTGGATCTTATTACATAATCCTGAGGTGTTCATACTTTTGAGAAGTATATGACATGATGTATGAGAAAATAATGTAGCCAACTACCATTTTCTTGATACTTGTGCCTCTTGAATCATATTGGCATGCAGTTAAAGGATTCCTAGGAATACCCTTACCACCCATTTTAATTTTAATATGTCAAGATGTTCTACTATGTTCAATCCTTCTAACAATAATTCTTGACTTTTTTGCCATATCTAATGATTTCTATGAACTTGCATAGCTTGAGTTTGGATATACCTAGCTTCTAATTTTCTTTGGTTTTCCTAGTTTGACTAGTCTTGCATCTTGGGATAATGATTACTTAATATATTAGTCGTCTAATTTTATAGCTTTGTGGGGGTGTACATGTTTACCTATATATTTTTTGGAATCTCATTTGTTGGATGTGGATATTTTTGTTCAAACCTCTTAATGTGATACGACTTTATTTTTTGGCTAAGAATCCTAACTACCCCTTTGATCCAAGGAATCTCAATGTAAGTATGGTCTAGATCCAATTATCCTCTTAATTGATATAGAAATTTATTAGATAAACATATCCTGAATGATGGTAGGAGATTAACGACATCTTGTAAGATTGCAAATTTTAAACATTTATGCAATAGTATGGGAATATTTTGTATCGTTTCAATTGTCTCAATTTGAATATCCCTGTATAATAATTTTACAAAGTCCAGTCGAGAATAATTCAAACCCATAGCCTTGCAGACTGTCTGAGGGATTATTGTAATAGTGCTTTTTGCATCTATTATACAATTATGTATGATCCAATACTCTAGGCACAAGGACATGTATAACAATGGAGGTCGAGCTTCTTGCCATACAAATGATAATCACTTAACAACCAATTGCTTATCTTGGTGAGCATTCCTTTCATTTGTTAATTATCTAAGGGCATCTCTGACCAAGTCCACCTATTCTTTGTCTAACAAATCCTTTCTTAACCCTTGAGATGTTTCTTTGAATAGTTCTTTCTATAGCTAGGATATTTCTATTCTATATTATTTAGTGATTGCTAAATAATATAATTTTCTATAGGCTTTCTTCCTCTATTGGTTGATATCCCATTGTTCTGAATTTAGCTTAGATTACCTTGAAGTTTTATCTAGTTGTTGATTTTCTTGCAAACTTTACACCAATTTTGGTCGCTCATCTCTTCTTTTTCTAGTTTTTTAAATTTTGTCATGGCTGCTAATAGCGTATACTAGGGAGGAATCATGCTTAGTTTTTTTTGGTGTTTCTATACAAAAAAATATATCTTTTTTGTTGTTATACATAAGTCCATAATTGTTATACAGACCTTGAGATATTTTGAATTGAGTTTTGGGATCATTTTTAATTCTCCTTAGGACTATTTTCATTTGTCTATTCTATATTTATCTCTTGATTTTATACCAAGACATCATTCTAATCATAGGCACTATATTATAGCTCACTATTTTGTTGTTCAAGCCTTTTGGAGAAGCGTTGGATCATAACTTTCAATTCTTCATACATTTGAGGATCCTTAATTGTGGTAGTAGGCTTATTTTTTCCTATTGTTTCTCTAAGAGGAGTTGTTTCTAACACAATAGGTAACTGTGGACAGGGGATAACCGAGACTTCAATCTATGGATTTATTTGATGGTTGTAATGGATGGGTGGAAGTTTTCCTACTGAGATAAGAAAATTTTTAGACAAGATAGCCAGTTGGCAAATTTATGAGAATCCCTTTTTCTTGTACTGTAGGAATTAGAGGCTTAATTTTCAATCCAAAGCTTGAAGGTAATAATTATAATCATATATTTGTGATGGTCGTATTTCACAAGGAATCCTACTCTAGATATTTTTTAATTAGATATTGAAGTCTAGGAGGCTTTCCTAGGCTTGTCTTTGGATAGTGGATATTTGAGTGAGCAACAAGGATGGTTCTCTTGGAACATCAAATACTGTTATGAAGGGTTTATGTAAATCTACCCAGGCTTTAATACTATTGTCTGCTAAGGACCTATACCATATCAATGCCTTACCTCAAAAATATTGAGCCATCAG
Organism: Wollemia nobilis; assembly: GCA_028583015.1. NCBI lineage: Eukaryota > Viridiplantae > Streptophyta > Pinopsida > Araucariales > Araucariaceae > Wollemia > Wollemia nobilis. The sequence goes on from JAQPPZ010017164.1 coordinate 2,687,789, forward strand.
TATCACCATTACATCCTCATAGACAATGTTACAAAAGGTGTATAGGATTGATACATCTTGATAATTCTCATAAATAGTTTTTTATTATCATCATAGATGGGTAGTATATTCAATGCAATCTGGGAAATCTCATGAAGATGTGGGAGGTTGAGTGGTTTAACACAATTCTAGGCCAAAAAAATTTGTCCAACCATAGCTTTAAGACAAATATGTTTATGGAGCAATATGATTGGTGCTTGATGTAGTGCCTATAGGATTTTTGATGCTTCTACATTTTATTCTGAGTATTATTCTTAGGAGAGCCATTATTTCTTCTAGATTTTACTTTCAACAGAGTTGCAATGTGAATATATAATCTGTGCAAGTAAGGTTAAGACTATTCACCAAAATCTTGATTCCTCTAGGTGATTACAACAGGATTCATGAAATTTTATCGCATTGGGTAGTAATCCAACAAGATTATTTCCCCAATAACACCATAATATGTGATTTTTTGAAGTATCAACTTTGTGTCTTTTACGTTTGCTATGCTTAAAGTAGTAGCATCAACACACACATAATTGTTTTGAGTTGTTCTTTGTTCCTCTTTGTATTTGATATGAAATCTATAACTATTGATCAAATAGCCTAAATGTTTGGTTGCATATTTCCTTGGACCACATGCCAACCATTTTATTATGTCAAATTCATTATCATTATGTTGCATTCCATCTCCATGAAACTGAAACAAAGAAGAATAGTTTGAAGATGATTGTAGAACATTACATGACGTTCAATACATGATAATCAATATAAATGTCAATGATCATATTCAAGAGAGTGGATAATAACCTAGCCCCATAGCCAAGTGATGAATGTTAGATTATGGATTTTTTACAACATCCCTTCATCTCTTGTTGCATGAGGGTTGGATTCCTTGATAAAGAGAATTGTTAGAGACTCAATATGTTCTATACTCAATGCTCAATCACTTTCTCAACTCAATCTCATAGAAGCATAAAGAGAATTGTTAGAGACTCAATATGTTCTATACTCAATGCTCAATCACTTTCTCAACTCAATCTCATAGAAGCATAAAGAGAATTGTTAGAGACTCAATATGTTCTATACTCAATGCTCAATCACTTTCTCAACTCAATCTCATAGAAGCATAAAGAGAATTGTTAGAGACTCAATATGTTCTATTCTCAAAGCTCAATCTCAACTCAAATCAGAATATAGAATAGTTTGTTTCATGGAACTTGAACAACCACTTCACACATTCACTTGACTAGGCTCAATCAACTCTACTCAACCAATCACCTCAAGGAACAACCCTTTCTCACAAACCCTAGTCCAAGCATATATCACCCAACTCAAAATGTTTCCAACAATGCTCAACAACAAATCTCACATAACAATGATACTCATGTTCTTTTCTAACTCAAGTTCAAGTTCTTTGCATAACCAATGGCTTCAACAACAATGCTAATAAAACAAGGTTTAATCACAACTCTCAATTCAGAAAACCTTGAAGCATTAACTCAATATACTTCACTCAACCAATGGTCTCAACAACAATGCTTATCAAACAAGGTTTAATCACAACTCTCAATCCATAAAACCTTGAAGCATTAACTCAACCACTTTTGAAAAGGAAACCCTAATCAATTCCTTTTCACTCCAAACTTAATTTTCAATCAAGCCAATCAACCAACTCAATAGAGAAGAATTTTACCCATACCTTTTTGTTGCCAAGGAGTTGTCCACAAAATCTGCCACACTTCACAAAATCTCTTTTCCAAACTCACATAAGGGTTAGAGGACTTCAATTAAAATCACAATGCAAAATATAACTTTAAATACACCTTTTTACTCCAACTTAATTTTCACATCCACCAAAGTCCTTTTAGAAGAAAACCCTTATCAAAAATAATAACCAACAAGTCTCAAAATAAATCTCAATTAACACTTTATCATAACTCCTTATACCTCCTAAAATATAACTCTCAAAATAATAATTTCCAAATAATAAAGCTCAAATAATTATCAACACTTCACCTTCAAAAATAATCACTACAACCTCTATTTAATAAAGTTTATTAAAAATTTAATAAACCTTATAACATCCTTATCACTCCAACCTTAGGGCATAACCATAGAAATTAATTAACAAAAAATTGTACCTGCCTCAAGGGGATTTGACCCCACCGCAAATTGCCCTCACCATGAGCGCCTTAGCCATGGCTAAGGTTGCCACACGAGCTACATGCTCATTCGCAAAGGGGGAAGCACCACGTGCTTCCTCTTTACGCTTCTCCTTGCCCACGTTTAAAAATGTGTGCCTTGGGCGCTTCCACAATACTCCACCAAAAAGCTCTTCACAAGAATCGAATGCACGACCTCCATGCTCCCAATGCCTTCATGCTCTCCAAGCTACCACTAGGCCACACTACCCAATGTGAATTGGGGGTGGTCTCTCTCCATGTTATCCTGTACTCTCCTTTGCCAAACATTTTAAACCACGAGCTCATTTTTTGCATGTGCAACTCAATAATCATTCGAGCAAGGATAGTTTAATAAACAACTTCGGGCATGTATTTATATTGCCCTCCTCCTTTGTCTAGGATGTCGGCGCTTTTATTTGAATGCATCACATCGATGCTTTAAGGCTTCGAAAGCCTTAGTAAAACCCAACCTTGGGTTTTAATTAAAATTACTTTTGGACTTTATAAAACCCCTTGCCTTATAAAATATTATAATAAGGATTATAATTATTTTATTTGGGTTTTCACCATGGCAATTTTAATATTATAATAACCACCATTATAATATTAATCCTTTGATAAAGTACCTTTAATATTTATTTATAAAATTTAAATTCATGCTGAATTTAAATAATTTATAAAATAAATATTATAACTCCTTTTTAACTTCTGTCTTTTGCACTGTTTCACTCGATATTTTGCCTTCTTGCTGGATATCAAATAACCATATTTGTCCCCTTTATTTCCTGCTGAAATTACTGATGACTTCATCTAGTGACATCAATGACAACTTTGACTTAGGGACTCAAAATGTCCAACAATCTCCCCCTTTGTCATTGATGGCAACCCATATCCTTTTTACTGAAACCTGACCTTTCTTTTTCTTCTGCTCCCCCTAGGACATTGCTCCCCCTAGGTCAATGCTCTCTCAAATATCAAATCTCTCCCCATATCAAATCTCTCCCCAATACACAAATCACACAAATCTCTCCCCCTTTGACATCAATGGCAAAGGGTCACCTTTGGGGCTCGGGGCTAAGAATGAGCCTCTTAGCTTAGCCCCTCCCCCACCTCCTCATGAGGTGGTTAATTCTAGGGTGGGAGTATTTCTACTCCCCGAAAGCACTGTTCTTTACCTTTATCCTTTTCTCTTATTTTTTGAGTTTTTTGAATCCTCTGACTGTTTCTATCCAAGTCATCATCCCTGTTCCTGTCATCATTCCTGTTCTTTTTCTGTTTCTATTCTCATCCATGTTCTTGTTCCTATTCTCATCCATGTTCCTATTCCTGTTCATGTTCATATTCATGTTCATATTCTTGTTCCTGTTCATGTTCCTATTTTTGTTCATACCTATTTCTAGAATATTTGCTCTACACCATCTTGTTGTGTGACCATCATTATTGCACTTATAACACTTAATGTTATTATTCCTTGGAGGTGCAAATATCTTAGGATTTCTCCTAGTGAAGCCATATCCTCTTCTATCATGAATCTTGCAATTCATTGCCTTGTGACCAAACTCATTACATGAGTAGCAATACCCTTGGAAAAGTTGTCCTTTCCCATATTCCTGTCTTTCATGTGTCCTGCACTGTGAAGCCATGTGCCCAAACCTGTGACATGAAAAACATCTTCCATTGAAGCTTCCTTGTCTTGACCTCATTGGTCTCCTATTCTGATTGTTGTTCCATTTGTACCTTCTCTGTGCATTGTTCCTATCTTTGTTGAACCCTTTATTGTCCAACTCATCCTCTGATGTCTCACTCCCACTTACACTATCTTCTTATGATGTATCTTCTTCTGAAGTTTCTTCTTCTTCAAGACTTGAAGTAGACTCTTCTTCCCATTTCTTTTGAACCTATTTAGAACCAAGACCTGTCTTGTTTGTTGCTCCTCTTTGTATCTTGACTATTTTATCCACACTCTTTGCACTGTTTACATACTTGTATAGCTTATTCTTGGAATCTTCTAAATCTTCCTTTAGTAGTGCCACTTCTTGTGCTAACTTCTCACATTCCAAGATCTTTGCTTCTAACTTATCTTTGAACTTGCTTGCCTTAGCCTTTGATTTTTCTAAATCCTCTATGAGCAATAATATTTCTTCATCACATTCTTGAAACTGACTTTCAAGCTTAGAGTGTTGCTTTCTTACCTTCTTTACTATGTCAAGGGCATAGATAAGTTCTCCCTTGAGATCATAACCATTCTTTGTTGAATAATCCTCTATTTGTTTACCTTTGTCCATATCATTACTTTCTTTTGGCTTGTCTTCTATAGGATCACTCACTTCTTCTTCTAATGCCATTAGAATATTTTCATCTGGTCTTTCAAGTGCATCTTCAAAATCATCATCACTGAAACTATAACCATCCCTTGTGCAATCATCTTCAAGATGTCCAAATTTACCACATCTAAAACACTTGAGAATAACTGGAGTCCTTTTCTTAACTGGTTCTTTTTCTTCAATCATAAATAGGACTTCATCTCTATCATTGTCTGAAAAACTAGCATCACTATCATTTGAGTACTTACTTGCATTATCCGCATAGTAGCTTCTCTTTTGTCTTTGGAAGAACTTCTTTCCTTGTCTATTTTTTCCATCCTTGCTTTTCTTCTGGTACCTGTATCTTTTAGATTCCCTGTACCTATGATCCTATTTTTCTTCATCATTGTTGTTCTTTGGCTCTTTGCAATCTGTTGCAAAATGTCCATACTTTCCACAATTGAAACACTTAACAGATCTTAGATCTATGGGTCTTCTGGAACCTTTATCTCTTCTACCATAGTTAGCTTCTTCATCACTAGATGACTCACTGCTTGATTCTGACTTCTTACCCTTTATCTTCTTGTTCACTTTGAATGCAACCTCTTTCGGAGGAATAGGATCTTTTGTTCTTATCTCAAAAGTTGTAAGCATGCCAAGAAAAGAATTTCTTGTCAGAGAATCACTATCAATTGATGTTTCTATAGCAGAGACCTTTTCACTGTACCTCTTTGGAAGAGTTCTCAAGATCTTATCACAAGCATCAGATTCATCAACCTTCATTCCAAGACCTCTCATCTCATGTACAAGTTCATCAATCTTATTGAGATAGTCATGAATGTTTTCATCATCCCGCATTCTTAAATTCTCAAATTCTCCTTTGAGATTTTTGATCTTAGATTTCCTAACACCTTTATCTCCTTCATATATGGTATGTAATAGTTCCCACATATATTTTGCTATTTTACAATCCATAACCTTCATAGATTCTGATCTACCCAATCCTTTTATAATTGCATTCATAGCTCTTGAATTTGCATGCATTAGAAGCTTACCTTCCTTATCTATAGGAGGATTGACTCATTGAATCATATCCAAGTTCCACTACATCCCAAACTTCATTTCCAAGTGCCATCAGGTGAAATCTCATCAACATACACCAATACAAGAAGTCACTTCCATCAAATACTGGTATTGCATTATTGATGGACCCATCCCTTTGATCCTTTTGATCCATTGTGTTCTTAGACCACTTTTCCTTCAAGCTATCAAACTCTTCTGAAGGAACCCGCTCTGATACCAATTGAAGAACACAAGCTTATACTAAGAGGGGGTGAACAGTATAAGACCACTTTTTACTTTTCTTTTCAAATCAATATTATGTAGTGTATAGATAGCAGTATCAATAGCAATAATCAAAGCAATGCACAAAACACCATACACAATAGAGACATAAATTTTAACATGGTTCACCCAATGTGGGCTACCTCCATAGAGAAAATATTTCTTCTAAATATTTCTCAAATAATATCTTGGGAATCCTTCCCAATTACAATGTTTATGGACCTCTATCCAAAGGAGATGTTGATCCCCTAAATCTAGTTTGTGGATCTCTATCCACAGGAGAACTCCTTCTCCTCTGCTCTGGCTGGTGATCCTCTAGAAGACATTACCTCCACTGCACTGACTGTGGATCTCTCTCCACTTGAAGACTCTTGTCCTCACTCAGAAGACCTATCCTCAATGTCCTGGCTGATGGATCTCTATCCACTGGAGACTCTATCCTCTCTACTCTATCACCTCCAAAGCTCTATCTCAATACTATACTAAACATAGTCCAATCGATCTAGCACAACTCTACTCAATATCTTACACTAAACATAGTACATTCGGTCTAGCACAAATCTGCTCAATAGGTTCACTCAAAACCTTCTCAAATCTACTCAATAGGTCCACTCAGAACCTGCTCAAATCTGCTCAACAGGTCCACACAGAACCTATCCAAATATTCTCAATAGGTCCACACAAAACCTGATCAAATCTGCTCAACAAGTCCACATAGAACCTGTCCAAATATGCTCAACAAGCTCACACAGAACTTGTCCAAATATGCTCAACAATCTCACATAGAACTTGTCCAAATATGCTCAATAAGTCCTCTCTAGGACTTGCTCAAATCTGCATTGTAAGCTTCCACAAAATCTCACACAAAATCAGTCCACAAGCCTTCTCAAAGACTTACCTCAAATCAGCTTAACAAGTCCACATAGAACTTGTCCAATCTCATAGAAGCATAAAGAGAATTTTTAGAGACTCAATATGTTCTATACTCAATGCTCAATCACTTTCTCAACTCAATCTCATAGAAGCATAAAGAGAATTGTTAGAGACTCAATATGTTCTATACTCAATGCTCAATCACTATCTCAACTCAATCTCATAGAAGCATAAAGAGAATTGTTAGAGACTCAATATGTTCTATACTCAATGCTCAATCACTTTCTCAACTCAATCTCATAGAAGCATAAAGAGAATTGTTAGAGACTCAATATGTTCTATTCTCAAAGCTCAATATCAACTCAAATCAGAATATAGAATAGTTTGTTTCATGGAACTTGAACAACCACTTCACACATTCACTTGACTAGGCTCAATCAACTCTACTCAACCAATCACCTCAAGGAACAACCCTTTCTCACAAACCCTAGTCCAAGCATATATCAACCAACTCAAAATATTTCCAACAATGTTCAACAACAAATCTCACATAACAATGATACTCATGTTCTTTTCTAACTCAAGTTCAAGTTCTTTGCATAACCAATTGGCTTCAACAACAATGCTAATAAAACAAGTTTTTAATCAAAACTCTCAATTCATAAAACCTTGAAGCATTAACTCAATATACTTCACTCAACCAATGGTCTAAACAACAATGCTTATCAAACAAGGTTTAATCACAACTCTCAATCCATAAAACCTTGAAGCATTAACTCAACCACTTTCGAAAAGGAAACCCTAATCAATTCCTTTTCACTCCAAACTTAATTTTCAATCAAGCCAATCAACCAACTCAATAGAGAAGAATTTTTCCCATACCTTTTTGTTGCCAAGGAGTTGTCCACAAAATCTGCCACACTTCACAAAATCTCTTTTCCAAACTCACATAAGGGTTAGAGGACTTCAATTAAAATCACAATGCAAAATATAACTTTAAATACACCTTTTTACTCCAACTTAATTTTCACATCCACCAAAGTCCTTTTAGAAGAAAACCCTTATCAAAAATAATAACCAACAAGTCTCAAAATAAATCTCAATTAACACTTTATCATAACTCCTTATACCTCCTAAAATATAACTCTCAAAATAATAATTTCCAAATAATAAAGCTCAAATAATTATCAACACTTCACCTTCAAAAATAATCACTACAACCTCTATTTAATAAAGTTTATTAAAAATTTAATAAACCTTATAACATCCTTATCACTCCAACCTTAGGGCATAAACCATAAAAATTAATTAAAAAAAATTGTACCTGCCTCAAGGGGTTTTGACCCCATGACTTGCCCTCACCGTGAGCACCTTAGCCATGGCTAAGGTTGCCACACGAGCTACACGCTCGTTCGTAAAGGGAGAAGCACCACGTGCTTCTTCTTTGTGCTTTTCCTTGCCCACGTTTAAAAATGTGTGCCTTGGGCGCTTCCACAATACTCCACCAAAAAGCTCTTCGCAGGAATCGAACGCACGACCTCCATGCTCCCAATGCCTTCACGCTCTCCAAGCTACCACTAGGCCACACTGCCCAATGCGAATTGGGGGTGGTCTCTCTCCACGTTATCCTGTACTTCCCTTCTCAAATGTTTTAAACCACGAGCTCATTTTTCGCATGTGCCACTCAATTAATTATTCGAGCAAGGATGGTTAATAAATAAATTTGGGCATGTATTTATATTGCCCTCCTCCTTTGTCTAGGACGTCGGCGCTTTTATTTGAATGCATTACGTCGGTTCTTTAAGGCTTTGAAAGCCTTAGTAAAACCCAACCTTGGGTTTTAATTAAAATATCTTTGGACTTTATAAAACCCCTTTTGCCTTATAAAATATTATAATAAGGATTATAAATATTTTATTTGGGTTTTCACCATGGCACTTTTAATATTATAATAACCACCATTATAATATTAATCCTTCGATAAAGTACCTTTAATATTTATTTATAAAATTTAAATTCATGCTGAATTTAAATAATTTATAAAATAAATATTATAACTCCTTTTTAACTTCTGTCTTTTGCATTGTTTCACTCGATCTTTTGCCTTCTTCCTGGATATCAAATAACCATATTTGTCCCCTTTATTTCCTGCTGAAATTATTGATGACCTCATCTGGTGACATCAATGACAACTTTGACTTAGGGACTCAAAATGTCCAACACAAATAAACACCTACTTACTCTACCCAAGGTTGAAATTCATCCATGTGAAAAAGAATGCATCGATGGGCTTGCTCATGAGAATTTTCATCCAAATAAAAGTCTTTTCCATTGGACCAAGGCATCCCATCGATTATAGTTTCTTCATCCTCATCACTCCATACCTCATTGAGATCGAGGTGATCATCAATTGCTTTCGTACCTCTCATGTAGTTCGCATAGAATGAAATGGATTTCTCAACAAGATAACATTCAATAATACAACCTTCAAGCCTAGATAGATTCTTTATATAGCCCTTAAAAATATTCATAATTCTAAGAAAGGAATCAAACAATTTTGATTCAATGAGACACTATACAAAAATATAAAAAATGGTGGTTTATAAAACTGATGAACACATACAAACCTCTCGAAAGGGTACATCCATTGATATTGTACAAGTCCACATAGACATACCTCCTGCACCAAGTGAATAGTTAGGTGTACCATTATATCAAAAAACAAAGAGGGAAAGTAATTTTTGTGCAAACATAACATCTCCACTATTAGCTTTGGATGGGATAGTATTACAAGAATTACAACCACAAGATGCGAGATAACTAATCTGAGATAACTATAAACTAATGGTACAATGATATGCAGGAAAATAATGAGGTGAACATTTGCAAATAACTCAAAATATGCTATTTATGAAATTTATGAAAATAGTACAACGCTATATAATGGAGGACATGAACACTCCATGAACAAATATGAAAGGACTATATTGTACCATACTGGTAAACTATACCACACGCAATCTATATTTTCTACTCTCACTAAAACACTCACTATGAGCCCTTTATATAGGAATATTGATTCCTTGGCCCTTACTTTACCTATCTACCAGATGTACAAGTGGAATCCTTGTACATTTACAACTTGCACATTGATACTTGTGCATTTATTACAATACTTGAAGTAACTAACTAACTTTACTCTAAAGTAAACTCCTACTCTAGTTATGTATCAAAGGTGGTACATTTACATGACCCAAATGATGTAATATACTCTAACACCCCTTGTATTATATTATTTGGGTATTGAAGACTTTAGTATTCAATATGGATCTTTTATTTGGTACTGGAGTTTGAATTCTCCTTCTCTATTGTTTGTGTCTTGTTCAAGCAAGTAGTTAGTGTCTTGATAAAATGCTATCTCTTGCTGAGAGAGCTTTGACTTCATGATCATCTGTAGGATCTTCTAGTTCTTTGATTTCTCGAATCCTTTGAGCTAAGTGTCCTCTCATCCTTTTAATTATTAACCTTTCATTTCTTCTTCTATTTTTATGATATATAGGTTCTTCATTCTCTTCAATTTGTTCCTCAAAAACTGTATTAGTATTGTTTTGAAAATATCAATATCTTGGGAAATTTTGATAGAATCTAGAGAATATATATTTCTATGGATTGATCCAATAGATTCAATATCATTTTGATGTATAATAAGATACATATTAGCTCCATTTATGTATCTAAAGTCAACCACCCTTTTACTTTATACTAACTTGGATAGTGAAATGAGATTAGATGTTAATCTAGGAACATACATTACATTATGTAGCAGAAAGTTTAGAAACAATTTACTAGGTGACACACACCCATATCCATGTATATGATAGTTATTGCCATCTGCAATTTTCAACTTGTAGCTATTAGTGACTTCAAGACAATCAAACCAATGTAGATTTCCTGTCATGTGGTGGCTTACCCCTAAATCAATATACCAAATGTCCTTTTTACTTTGACCTGTGAAATTACTTGAAGTGATCTTGCATATATGATATGGTATATTGGATGGATTCTGATCTTGAGTCCTTTTGTAATGTGTATTATAATGAAATGTATCTCTTGCTACTTTATCCATTGTAGTGTATGATAGGGTTATTTTAATACTTTAGATAGATCCTTTGAAGTAGTCTACCTTATGACTCCCTAGTTTAAAGTATATGAACCAATTTGATAAAACCTTTCCAAGGCTTAGGTTTTGTAGGATTCCTTATGTCTCCCTAGTTATTTGAATGTGCTATAAGTTTGATAAAGTTCTTAGTAAGTAATAGTTCACCTTTTGGGTTGATTTTGTAATGTTTTGTAAATAACAATAATCAACTTTCTATTTCACCTTATCTCTCCTAATGAACTATGTACTTATCAATTTGAAGTTATCTATGGTTGGATTTATTTTGTCCCTTTAATGTGACTATGAGACAATAATGAGTAAATAATTCCAACTCCTTTAAGTAAATAATGAACTTCCTTTTATAGCCTTTAATATCTAATAGTTTAATATTTCTAAATTTTAAAAATCTATGTTGATGCAATTTTCCTTATAAATCCCTAATTTGGAATATTAGAAATTAATAATAATATTTGCAGTAATAATTTATTTCCAAGTAGAAAAACTTATACCTCCTATGATATTAATTGAAAATATTGTATTTCAACTAGAATGATAATATTAGTTAAGGATAAGAATATTAACTCCTTGATTTGTTTTCAAATCTATTAAGGTTTATTTTGTAAATAAATTTAAATGCAAGGATAATGATATTTTCTACCTTTTACTACCCTTATTACTCCTTATGAAAGTAAATTAATCAACCTATATAAAATAATACCTTAGTAAGGTTGATGAGCGCTATAACTCCTTGAAATTGGTTGTATCCTCTTATTGGATTATAGACTAGTAGACGTCCTCTTATGACAATATTAAATGCACCTCTAACTCATTGACTTCAAGATTTGAATATGCTCACTTAATGCAAGCTTAGAATGTGCTTTGACTCTTTCCATGAGCACTCCTTTTTATGGTGGCTATAGATGTGCTACCATCTTCTTGATGGGTGTGCCATGTGGTATGAGCCGTTACCAAAATTCTTTTATGTCCTTGAGTAGAATTTGTCTTCGAGGAGAATTAGACCACGTGGCATAGAATGAATTTTTTCTTGTTAAGTATTGAAATATCTTGGATGATCGAGAAATGATGGAATGCATTACTTAGATGGGAACCTTTATTCTGAACATTGGAGATAATATGAGAGCATTACTTAGTTGAGCGTTCTTCCTCCTTGAGAATAGATGTTAGGGCTTAAATATTTTCTTACACCTTTATTCCAAGTGGTGATATTTACTCCTTGTTGATACAAGTATTTGAGCCTTCTTTACATGCACTCTCTCCTTCAACGTACCACTTCCATAAGGCTTATCAATGTATTTTTCCAACTATTGCAAGCTTCCTTTGTGAAAACAGTTTGTGAGATGGTTCCCTTCTTTTTCCAATGTGTTGAGCAAGGTGCAGCAATAGTATTGTCATTGTTGTCAACACAGTCAGACAGATCGGTTGATGCAGTGGACAGGAGTTAAGAGGATATCCAGAGTATGTATAGTTATTATCCAAAAGATAGAAGTGGCCCTTATGCTAAAAATCAAAAGAAATCAAAAGAAAATCACAAGGAAGAAAACTATCGCGATATCGTGACATGTTGAGAAGAAAGAAAATTGTCGCGATATCGTGACATGTTGAGAAGCAAGAAAACTGTCGTGATATCGCGACATGTTGAGAAGCAAGGAAAACTATCATGATATTGCGACATGTTTGGAGAGAAAGAGCCAGAAAGCAAAACTGTCACGATTTTGCGACATGTTCGGAGAGAAAGCGCAAGCAAGCAAAACTGTCGTGATTTCGTGACATGTTCGAAGAGAAAGCGCAAGCAAGATAAACTGTCATGATTTCACGACATATTGCAAGAGAGATAGTACGAAAGAAAAGATGTCACGATTTCACAACATGTTGGAAGAGAAAAAGACAAGTAGAAAAAGTGTCGTGATTTCGCGACATATTGCAAGAGAAAGAGGAGAGAGAAAAAGGTGTCACGATTTCGCGACATGTTTCATTTTCGTAGTCCAAAGCGAAGAGAAAGAGGAGAGAGAAAAAGGTGTCACGATTTCGCAACATGTTTCATTTTTGCAGTCCAAAGCAAAGAGAAAAAGAAGAGAGAAAAAGGTGTCACGGTTTTGTGACATGTTTCATTTTCACGGTCCAAAGCGAAGAGAAAGAGGAGAGAGAAAAAGGTGTCATGATTTCGTGACATGTTTCATTTTTGCGGTCCGAAGCAAAGAAGAAGGCAGAGAAAGAAAAAGTGTCACGATTTTGCGACATACTGCAAGGAAGGTTGTATAGACAAAAAAGTGTCGCAATTTTGTGACATATTGCAAGGAAGGTTGTATGGACGAAAAAGTGTCGTGATTTCATGACATATTGCAAGGAATATTGTACGGATGAAAAAGTGTCACGATTTCGCAACATGTTGTAGGAAAGAGAGTCCGAAAGAAAAAGTGTCACGATTTCACGACAAGTTGCAGGAGAGAGAGTCCGAGAGAAAAAGTGTCGCGATTTCACGACATGTTGCAGGAGAAAGAGTCCGAGAGAAAAAGTGTCACGATTTCGTGACATGTTGCAGGAGAGAGAGTCCGAAAGAAAAAGTGTCGCAATTTCACAACATATTGCAGGAGAGAGAGTCCGAGAGAAAAAGTGTCATGATATCGCGACATGTCAGGTTTTCACGACCCGAAGGCAAGAGAAAGAGCTAAGGAGAAAAAGTGTCACGATATCGCGACATGTCGGGTTTTCACAACCCGAAGGCAAGAGAGAGAGTCCAGGAGAAAAAGTGTCGCGATATCGTGACATGTCGAGGTTTTCGTGACTCGAAGGCAAGAGAGAGAGTCCAAGAGAAAAAGTGTCACGATATCACGACATGTCAAGTTTTCACAAACCGAAGGCAAGAGAAAGAGCAAAGGAGAGAAAGTGTCATGATATCGCGACATGTCGCATTTTCACGACTAAAGGAGGAGAGAGAAAGTAAGAAGGCAGAAGTGTCACGATATCATGATAAAAGTAAAGAGGAAGAGCAAGGAGGCGAAAGTGTCATGATATCGTGACATGTTGTGTTTTTGCGGGGTCAAAGCCGAGAAGAGGAAAAAGAGGCAGAAGTGTCACAATTTCGTGAAAGGTCACTTTGGCGCGAGCAAAGAAGAGAACCCAACCGAAATAAGATATGTGACAGTTAACTGGAGTTATACGATAGTTACAGGTGCAGTTGTAGAAGAAATGCATGCAGATAAAATAAGAAGAGTTAACTGAAGTTAGTACGTCAGTTACAGGTGCAGTGACAATGAAAATGCATGCATGCATAGAAAAGAAAGCGAACAGTCACTAAGGAAAATACGAACAGTCATGACCAAGAAGACGAACAGTCATGGTAAAGGTATATGTGTCAATTCCTTGCATGTAACGTAATGCCTACTCTATATATACAAAAGGAGTTACATATAAAAGGCGTTACAATTGACAAGTGGTAGATAAGAATATGAAAGAAACAGTTACAATTGACAAGTGGCGTATGAGAAATGAAAGAAGGCATTATAACTGGAGTTACAAAGCAAAAGGATTGTTATAAAAGGAGGTCTACACAGAGAATTATGCGTGACTCAAAAGAGGGTGAAAGTGCTACCGAAAGAGTGTGAAAGTGCTACTGAAAGAGAGTGCGCAGGAGGCGAGCGAGCAGGGTGTGTATTGTATGATGAGTGGGCAATGTTGAGAAAGCAATAGACCAGTCAGGGTCTTGTAAAAGTGAAGGCATTTTTATGTCAATCTTCTAGTTTCAGAATAGAAGTCCAAGTTGGTGCTTGGCATCAGGGGTTGGTGCTCCTTCTAGTTGGTGTCTGTAAATCGGGGGTTGGTGCTCCTTTATGTTGGTGCGGATAAATCGGGGGTTGGTGCTCCTTTCTATTGGTGCAGATAAATCAGGGGTTGGTGCTCCTTTCTGTTGGTGCAGATAAACCAGGGGTTGGTGCTCCTTTCTGTTGGTGCAGATAAACTAGGGGTTGGTGCTCCTTTTTGTTGGTGCATATAAATCATGGGTTGGTGCTCCTTTCTGTTGGTGCAAATAAACCAGGGGTTGGTGCTCCTTTCTGTTGGTGTAGATAAACTAGGGGTTGGTGCTCCTTTCTATTGGTGTAGATAAATCATGGGTTGGTGCTTCTTTCTGTTGGTGCAGATAAAATAGGGGTTGGTGCTCCTTCCAGTGGGTGCTGATAAATTGATTGTAAAATTGATATTTTACAAAGGCTAGATTTGGATTGGAGTCCAAACTGTCAATTTTGAGGAGTAGCCAAAACTGGTGAACCTTGTTACATCTTGTGTTGTGTGATGCTCTTTGGTATATTTGCTTTATTGGGTTTTTAGCTTTCTTTGTTTTGGTATTAAGAATTGAAGATTTAAGTTTTTAAGAGCTACACTGATTCACCCCTCCCTCTCAGTGTCATTGTGAAACTAACAATTGGTATCAGATCCAACTTCCCTTATCAGGCTAAATCAGCTAGGGTTGATCTTGGATTAGTACGCAATGGGTAAGAAGAATAGATCCTCCTCAAATAAGGCATCTCAGTCAGTTTCAATTCTTGTGGAAGAGAAAATTGAACTAGAAAAGATAGGAGTGAATTCTGAAAAGATAGAAGGAGTGAACTCTGAAGCATGTGATGAAAACCTTGAGGGTGAAGTATATCTAGAAGGTGAGTTGATTGCTACACTTGAAGAGTTGAATATAGAAAGGAAAAAGAACAAAAGACTATCCAAGAAGCTGGAAGAATATGAGGGTGATTTTGAAGATCTCTTCTTACAAATTCACAAAGCCAAGAAAATAGAAGAAGCCTTGAAGTCACAGATCAATGAGAAAAATATTATTTGCTGCAAATAAGAAGAGCACATTATGTTATTGAGGAAACAACTAGAAGAGGCCAATACAAATCTCAAATTTGAGAAGAGCACAGAGCTGTTAGATAAAATAATAAGGCAACAAAGAAGCCCCTTGTGCAAGCTTGGTCTTGGATATGAAGCTGAACAACCTTCATCTCCTAAATCTAAAGAGAAGAAGAAATCCACTGCTGAAGAATCAAAGTAAGAAAAGCCTAAAGCTGAATCCTCAAAAGGAAGAAAACCTTAAAGGAGATCTACAGCTAAGCAACCACAAAAAAAGAGGTTCTATCACTCTCACTTTATTCATAATAATGCTTTTAATGGCAATTGTTTTAGATGCAACCAGTATGGTCACAAGGCAATGTATTGTGGACTGAATAATAGATCAAAGAGTTATGCTGGTAGAAATACATCTGTTATTTCGGTTGAACACCATGTTCAATTTTTTAAATGTAATGGTCATGGGCACATAGCAAGGTCTTGTCCAAATCTAAGGCAAGATAGTAGATTTCATCAGACATAAAGAATGCAACACAGATAGGGAAGAAATCATGTGCATCAAAGAAAGGAAAAGAATCATCCATCAAGGATGTACAAGAGACAACCACCCAAGAGAAATGTTCAAGTTCACGAAAAGGTTCAAAATAGGGATGCAGGTGAAAACCTTCAACCTAAGTTCAAGAAATACTGGAGAAAGAAAGAAGAAAGGAAATCGTGTCTCCTTGGACAGAAGGAGATTACTCCTCTATTGCACTAAGCAGCTCCAGGTAGCACATCCTCAGGGGGAGCAATGTTAAAGTTTTATTTTAATGCTCCTATGTATTTGTGTAGTTACCTGAGGATGAAAGGCAAGTAGTCAGGGAAGTTGTCGTATAGTTGTCGAAGTATGTTTTCAGTTCATATAGTTTGTGGAAGTGTCGTGAAGTGTGGTGATTAAATTGAGAGTTGTCATTATTGGTAGTATTGATGTATGTCATTGTTGTACTGGTGATGGTTGTTACTGCCACTGTCAAAAGTTAAGGATTATAACAGTTTAGATGATTTGGTTGGTTTTGTGGTACTGTGTTTGATGCTTGCATAGAGTTGGTAGTAAAATTGCAGTGTTGGTACAGTGTTGGACAAAAGTTGGTACAAGTGTGAGTCACTTGTCAATTTTTTTGACAGATGTGAAATCAGCATTTTGAATGGGAAGATTGAAGAAGAGGTTTATAATGAGTAGCCAGATGATTTCCAGCATGGTGATGATTGGTTGAGTTGATTGATTGAGCCTTTGAAGAAGGCCTTTGGGAAATATTTGAGGACAATGCTGGGACAGATTTGAGGACAGTGCTGGGACAGATTTCCAAATGCAGATTTGGGCAGGATGTGTAGATAACAGAAAGAGTACCAATGGAGGTGCATTCTATCTTGGAGATAGATTGGTCGCATGGAACAGTAAGAAACAAGAGTTAGTTTTCTTATCCACAACAGAAGCAAAATATATTGTAGTGATAGTGTGTTGTACACAGAAGGAGCATTTATATATTTGATTATCTTTTTGCTCATGTTTATAATTTTTTCTAACTGTCATAACGTGTGCCTGAGAATGTTGTGCATGGAATCAAGGGGAGTCTGCAGCAGCCCTTTGGTATTATTGTCAAAGGGGGAGAATAATTACAGGAATGTGCATGTGTGTTGCCAACAATTCCAAAGGGGGAGATTGTTGAGCAAGGTGTAGCAAAAGTATTGTCATTGTTGTCAACACAGTCAGACAGATCGGTTGATGTAGTGGACAGGAGTTAAGAGGATCTTCAGAGTATGTATAGTTATTATCCAAAAGATAGAAGTGGCCCTTATGCTAAAAATCAAAAGAAATCAAAATAAAATCACAAGAAAACTGTCGTGATATCGCGACATGTTGAGAAGAAAGAAAACTGTCGCGATATCGTGACATGTTGAGAAGCAAGAAAACTGTCGTGATATCATGAAATGTTGAGAAGCAAGGAAAATTGTCACGATATCGTGACATGTTTGGAGAGAAAGAGCCAAAAAGAAAAACTATCATGATTTCATGACATGTTCGGAGAGAAAGCGCAAGCAAGCAAAACTATCATGATTTCGCGACATGTTCGGAGAGAAAGTGCAAGCAAGATAAACTATCGCAATTTCATGACATATTGCAAGAGAGATAGTACGAAAGAAAAGATGTCACAATTTTGTGACATGTTGGAAGAGAGAAAGACAAGTAGAAAAAGTGTCACGATTTCGTGACATATTGCAAGAGAAAGAGGAGAGAGAAAAAGGTGTCACGATTTTGCGACATGTTTCATTTTCACAGTCCAAAGCGAAGAGAAAGAGGAGAGAGAAAAAGGTGTTGCGATTTTGCGACATGTTTCATTTTCGTGGTCCAAAGCGAAGAGAAAGAGGAGAGAGAAAAAGGTGTCACGATTTTGCAACATGTTTCATTTTTGCGGTCCAAAGCGAAGAGAAAGAGGAGAGAGAAAAAGGTGTCGCAATTTCGTGACATGTTTCATTTTCACGGTCCGAAGCGAAGAAGAAGGCAGAGAAAGAAAAAGTGTCACGATTTTGCGACATACTGCAAGGAAGGTTGTACGGATGAAAAAGTGTCACATTGCAAGGAAGGTTGTACGAACAAAAAAGTGTCATAATTTCGCGACATATTGCAAGGAATATTGTACGAACAAAAAAGTGTCATGATTTCGTGACATGTTGCAGGAAAGAGAGTCTAAAATAAAAGTGTCATGATTTCGCGACAAGGTACAGGAGAGAGAGTTCGAGAGAAAAAGTGTCACGATTTCGTGACATGTTGCAGGAGAAAGAGTCCGAGAGAAAAAGTGTCGCTATTTCGTGACATGTTGCAGGAGAGAGAGTCCGAAAGAAAAAGTGTCGTGATTTCACGACATGTTGCAGGAGAGAGAGTTTGAGAGAAAAAGTGTCGTGATATCATGACATGTCAGGTTTTCGCAACCCAAAGGCAAGAGAAAGAGCTAAGGAGAAAAAGTGTCGCGATATCGCGACATGTCGGGTTTTTGCAACCCGAAGGCAAGAGAGAGAGTCTAGGAGAAAAAGTGTCGCGATATCATGACATGTCGAGTTTTCATGACCCGAAGGTAAGAGAGAGATTCCAAGAGAAAAAGTGTCGTGATATCGCGATATGTCAGGTTTTTGTGAATCGAAGGCAAGATAAAGAGCAAAGGAGAGAAAGTGTCACGATATCACGACATGTCGCATTTTCACGACTAAAGGAGGAGAGAGAAAGTAATAAGGCAAAAGTGTCGTGATATCATGACAAAAGTAAAGAGGAAGGAGAAAGTGTCATGATATTGCGACATGTGTTTTCGCGAGTGCAAATTCGAGAAGAGGACAAAGAAGTAGAAGTGTCATGATTTTACGACAGGTCACTTTGGCGCGAGTAAAGAAGAGAACCCAACCAAAATAAGATATGTGATAGTTAACTGGAGTTATACGGTAGTTATAGGTGTAGTTGTAGAAGAAATTCATGCAGATAAAATAAGAAGAGTTAACTGAAGTCAGTACATCAGTTACAGGTGCAGTTACAGTGAAAACGCATGCATGCACAAAAAAGAAAGCGAACAGTCACTAAGGAAAATATGAACAGTCATGACCAAGAAGACGAACAATCATGGTAAAGGTATATGTGTCAATTCGTTGCATGTAACGTAATGCCTACTCTATATATACAAAAGGAGTTACATATAAAAGGCGTTACAATTGACAAGTGGCAGATAAGAATATGAAAGAAACAGTTACAATTGACAAGTGGCATATGATAAATGAAAGAAGGCGTTATAATTGGAGTTACAAAGCGAAAGGATTGTTATAAAAGGAGGTCTATGTGGAGAATTATGCATGGCTCAAAAGAGGGTGAAATTTTTGCCGAAAGAGTGTGAAAGTATTGTTGAAAGAGAGTGCACAGGAGGCGAGCGAGCAGGGTGTGTATTGTATGATGAGTGGGCAATGTTGAGAAAGCAATAGACCAGTCAGGGTCTTATAAAAGTGAAGGCATTTTTATGTCAATCTTCTAGTTTCAGAATAGAAGTCCAAGTTGGTGCTTGGCATCAGGGGTTGGTGCTGGTAAATCAGGGGTTGGTGCTCCTTTTTGTTGATGCAGATAAATCAGGGGTTGGTGCTCCTTTTTGTTGGTGCAGATAAATTAGGGGTTGGTGCTCCTTTTTGTTGGTGCAGATAAACCAGGGGTTGGTGCTCCTTTCTATTGGTGTAGATAAACCAGGGGTTGGTGCTCCTTTTTTTTGGTGTAGATAAATCAGGGGTTGGTGCTTCTTTCTATTGGTGCAGATAAACCAGGGGTTGGTGCTCCTTTCTGTTGGTGCAGATAAACCAAGGGTTGGTGCTCCTTTCTGTTGGTGCAGATAAACCAAGGGTTGCTGCTCCTTTCTGTTAGTGCAGATAAATCAGGGGTTGGTACTCCTTTTTGTTGGTGCAGATAAACCAGGGTTTGGTGCTCCTTCCAGTGGGTGTTGGCAAACTGATTGTAAAATTGATATTTTGCAAAGGCTAGATTTGGATGGGAGTCCAAACAGTCAATTTTGAGGAGTAGCCAAAACTGGTGAACCTCGTTACATCTTGTGTTGTGTGATGCTCTTTGGTATATTTGCTTTATTGGGTTTTTAGCTTTCTTTGTTTTGGCATTAAGAATTGAAGATTTAAGTTTTTAAGAGCTACACTGATTCACCCCCCCCCTCTCAATGTCATTGTGAAACTAACACAATGAATATGGATAATGAGTTCTCTAGATATGAATATTCTAGAGTGTTGTAATGGAGCTCCTATGGTGCTACCTCTTAGCTGATGGTTCATCCATATTGGAGCTTGGTAAGACACTCCTTGTATTATGTAGGATATGCATTTTCCTTTGTATTATCCACATTGCAATAAATACTAGTTTTCTTACGTATGATGTTGCTTGTTGTGTAGATGTTGATTTGGTGTATTGTTACTTCTTGGTGATGCATATATTGATATCTTTAGGACCAAATCTATTCTCAAGCACTTTGAGTATTCTTTCACCGTACTGACAGCTAATATTGAGCCCCTTTGGAATGACTCTCTACCTTGCTCTAATTTTACTCCTCAAACTTTAGTAATGTGGCTGCTTGGAGACCGTATCTTGTTTGTAGCAGTGTCTTTAAGACACTCTTTCTGGTGCCAATGTAATGCAAAACCCTTTTGTAAATATTATATTTTTGCACTAAAGCTTTACATATCCTATTTGAAGCTTCCCTTGGTTCTTAAATATGGTGACACTCTGCTCTATTCCTTAAGAGCAAGATGTAATGTATTATTTCCCTCTTTGCTAGAAAACACCAACCTCTAAATTTTTACTTGGATAAATTTAGCACCAATAAATACAAGCTCTTAACCATGCATCTAATTTTAGAGGTTTAACTTTGTAATGTTCACTGTAACTTAAAATACTTAGTGCACCTTAAAATTCTTCAATAACAATTAGTATAGTGCAATATTGTTTTTTGATTTTGTAGAAGAAGGGGTTTTGAAAGGATCCCTGAACCTTTTATTATAGTGAATTATTGATCTCACATTATTCCTCCTTTAAATGAACCTTAAATCATGAACTAGTAATTGCTCCTAAATGCACTATAATCTTTGTAACTTAATTTATTTTTCTTTGCTATAACTAGATAATAGGAAGATACTTTTCTTTCTATAAAAATATATCTAACTCCTATTTTAATGTATAGGTATAAACATTTAAAATAAAATTCCTTCTACACTCTTTTGAAGACTATAATATGCAACCTTATATTTGCAACTTCTTAAAACTCTAATAAGATGCTTAATGGAACCCGATAACAATTAATTTAAAGTCCAATTAATGAACCTATTTGCATCCAAGTTGCTTACCTTAATGATATCTATAGATGAAGGATTTCTATGTGATTAGATTCACCTTATTGTTGCCTTTAATTGGATGAACTTGCAACTCTGCTTGTCTATTCAAAACAACTCTTTAACTCACATTTTTACAATTTTGAAAATCCTCTAACTTGCTTCCCGTTAACTTTAGTAGGTGACTTTGATTCTCCTTTAGGATGTATCCTAGAAATATGAATTTCTACTAGTAATGTTTTCATAATTTTTGCCCTTTCACAATCAATTTTTACACTAAAATGTTGTCCTTGAAACTCAAAATTTTGGTAGGTAATTCCCTCAAATTGTATCTAAGTTTTCTTTTAATAACCCTTCAGTATTTTACTAAAGATTTCGACAAATCCCTATCTTTGAATGAGCCTTCTAGACTTCAAATGTAGTCTTCAAACCTTTCAAGTTTGGTAGTAATGTTTAGCTCATTTCTTCTTCAACCTCCTTGTCAAATTCTGACTTCAAATTGGGCCCTCTTCTCAAGAATCTGAAAGTCTTGAGGTCTTCACCAATATCATCCTAGATTTGACAAGATCCTTGTCGAATTTATCTTAGTTTGTGCTTGTTGTCGGATGGCAACAATTATTTCAAAATATTCCTTTATCAGGAACTTCTCCTTGGTGGTAAATTTCTCCAATGAGTTCTCCTAGGAACTCCTTTAGTGGCATTCTTCGAATCTCCTTTGATGAGGCTCACAAAATCTCCTCCTTATTTCTCCTTAATACCTCACCAAGGTCTTCAATCTCACAACTCTTATGGTATTCTAAATGATACCTTTCCTTCAACCTTCTACTATGGAAGTGTTGGTAACGAGATCTTCCTCTCATATCTCTAAAATCTACTACTACTAGAATCTTGAATAGGACCTTGATAGTCCTTCTTCACTTCTACAATCTGTAGGATTTAATGGAGATCACAAACCTCTAATCTTCCAGATCTGGGAGTTTCATAACTTGACCTTCTAAGGGTCTCTTCAACTTCTTCAGGGTGAAGTCTTCAATCTGCACTGGAGATCACCAATCTCCTATCTTCACTAGGACTCTTCACTGGAGTCTTCTTCTCTCCCTTGAATTTGTAACAAGGCTCCTATGGCATTTTCTCCTTCTACACTCTGTAGGTCTACAATATCTAGTAATGGGACCTTTTATTTAGGTCTCCAAATATTTGCTCTTCTGTTAGTTGCTTATGGTGCTGGATTTATTATAAAGAAGATATTTTTCCTAGATCTTTTGTAGGAATATTTCCAACTCACTTTGAATCTTTTTTATACAACAAATTAATAGGACCATAATGGAACAAACTCTCTATCTAGAGATAATTTATCTTCACTAGTTGATTTTTCAATCTAGTAGAATTTATGTCGAGTCCTAGTCTTCACGAGTTTTTCTACAACCCTATGGAAAAACTCTAGCCAAATGTAATCTCATAAATTTAGAAAATGAGATTTTTGAACTTCTCTTAGTTTCTCTTTGTGGATCTCCCTATTTCCTATTGATCTACCATGTGCTTTGATATCATTGTTAGATTTTTATGGGATAATATTATAGGAAGTACAACCACAAGATGCAATATAACTAATTTGATATAACTATAAACTAATGGCACAATAATATGCAAGAAAATAATGATATGAACATATACAAATAACTCAAAAATATGTCATCAATGAAAGTGATAAAAATAGTACAATGCTATATAATGGAGGACATGAACAATCCATGAACAGATATGAAAGGACTACATTTTCTACTAAATTATACCACACACACTCTATATTTTTCTACTCTCACTAAAACACTCACTATGAGCCCTTTATATAGGAATATAAATTCCTTGGCCCTTACTATACCTATCTACCTGATGTACAAGTGGAATCCTTGTACATTTATAACTTGCACATTGACACTTGTGTATTTATTATAATACTTGAAGTAACTAACTAACTTTACTCTAAAGTAAACTCCTACTCTATTTATGTACCAAAGGTGGTACATTTACATGACCCAAACTATGTAACATACTCTAACATCTATGACCTCTACCATTATTTCTCTATTTTTATGGGATCCACCACTTTAGCACATATATCCCTATAGAACATGCACAACCGACAAATGGTTTGTTGCACTGGCTTATCAAGCACATGTTGTAGCACTATTGAAAGAAGTTGTTGCATTAGAACATGGCAGTCATATGATTTTAGTCCTTGGATCTTAAGTTCTTTTATAGAGACACATTTTCTAATATTCAAACTATATCCATCTAACTTTCATATTGTATAGTGTACAACAAACCCTTTCTTTCTCAACCTTCAATAGATTATAGGGTGTTAGTAGAAGATATACCTTGTTTCTATCCATTACTAGCCACAATGTGTTCCTGATATGTTAGAGTATATTACATCATTTGGGTCATGTAAATGTACCACCTTTGGTACATAGTTAGAGTAGGAGATTACTTTAGGGGGAAGTTAGCTAGTTACTTCAAGCAATGTAATAAATGCACAAGTGTCAATGTGCAAGTTGTAATGTGCAAGGTGTCCCCTTGTACAACTAGGTAGAGTGTTGGCCAAGGAATCTATCTTCCTATATAAAGGACCTCATAGTGAGTGATCAAACACATCAAGTATATCAAGTTCATCAAGTTCATTATAGTAGAGAGTAGTAGATAGTGGTAGAACTCCTTGATGGAGCACAATGTAGTTCTTTAGCTTATATCAATGGAGTGACCATCACCTCCATACTGCATTGTATTTTTGCCACTTTCTATTTATAGTATATTTCAATCATATTGCAAAATTCCATTCTTTCATATTTTTTACATCTTATTAGGACCTATGATAGATCTCTCCCACTGCATATATCCTCAAAAGCTAATAGTGGTATCAGAGCCATGGTGCATCTAGATAGGATTAGGGAGAGTCACAAGTGAGGATTGAAACAAATCTCAGTTACAAAAATTTTGAGATTACATTTGGCTAGAGTCTTTCCATAAAGTTGTAGGAAAACTCATGAAGACTAGGACTCAACATTCATTCCACTAGTTTGATGAATCAACTAGTGAAGACTATTGATCTCAAGAGATCTAGAATTTTTCATGCTAACTACTATCTAAAGTTTCTTTGTTGTAGAAAATTAACTCTTAAAAGTTGGGACACTTCCTACAATAGATAGAGAAGGATTTCACCTTCATTGCCTAAAATTCTATGTGCTTTCCTCGTGTAGAGATTAGTTTTTTTGTTGTAGGAAAATAGACACTATAGATCCATGTAGGAGAGACTCGAGGAGAAGAGTCATGGTGAAGTTTGGAGATTGGAGATCTCCATTTCTAGATTGAAAAACTTCACATTACAGAAGAAAAGGCCATAGAAGCCTTGCACCTAAAGAAAAGGCCATAGAAGCCTTGTACCAAAAGAAAAGGCCATAGAAGCCTTGATCCAGAAGAAAAGGCCACAAAAGCCTTGATCCAAAATAAAGGGCCACAGAAGCCTTAATTCTAAAGAAGACTCCAAAGAAGAGTTCTTAATCTAGAAGAAAACTCTAGAGAAGAGTTCCTAATCCAGAAGAAGACTCCAAAGAAGAGTTCCTAAAGAAAACTCCAGAGAAGAGTTCTTGATCCAAAAGAAGACTCCAAAGAAGAGTTCCTAAAGAAGACTCCAGAGAAGAGTCCATGAAATAGGAGATTGGTGATCTCCTTTATTGATTAAAGACTTATTTCTGAAGAAGTTGAAGAGATCCATAGAAGATCTCATTGGAAAACTTCTAGTCATGGAAGAGATAAAAAGGGACTAGCAAAGTCCTATTCCTGATCAGAGAAGCAACAAATTTTAGAGATCCAAGAAGAAGATCTCATTACCAACACTTCCACAAGTAGAAGGTTGAAGGAAAGGTCTCATTTGGAAGACCATAGAAGCTGCAAGATTGAAGACCTTGGAGAGGTCTCAAGGAGGAAAAAGAAGAAGGCTTGGAGAGCCTTGTTGTAGAGCTCGTAGAAGCATCATCAAAAGAGTTCCTAGAAGAACTCATTGGAGAAATCCACTACCAAGGAGAAGCTCCTGATAGTGAAGGACTTGGGACAATTGTTGCCATCCGACAACAAGCCCAAGAGGAGAAGAATTTGGTAAAGAGTGTCAAATCTTGAAGAAGAATCTAGTGAAGACCTCAAGACATTTAGAATATTGAGAAGAAGATCTTGTTTGAAGTCAGAGTTCAACAAGAAGATTGAAGGAGGATTCAGATAGAAGAAGCCTACCAAATCCAAGAGATTTGGAGATTACCTCTCATAGCAAGAAGGCACATTTTAGAGATAAGATTTTTTTGAATCTATAAAAAATAGAAGATCACTTGAAGGATCAAGCCACCAAACCCTAGGCTCAAGATAGAAGGTTCGAGACCATAGTTTGGTGAAGCAAGAAGTTATTTTGGATAGCCAACAAGAAGTTACGAAATTCATTCATCTCAAGGTAGAAACTTGGTGAATCTAAACACCAAGATCTACATCATCTATAGAAGCCATTAAAGGTAAGCAACTTGGGTGCAATTAGTTGAACTTTAAATTAGGGTTCATTATCAAGTATCATTAAGCACCATATTTGGATTAAAGTTGCAAAAATAAGGGCTCATATTACAGTCTTCAAGAAGGTGCAAAAGATAGTTCTTTTAAGAGATTTACTTGCACATTAAAATAGGAGTTGGATGTATTTCAAAAGAAATAAATATATCATCTACCTATTATCTATCTAGAAAGCAAGAAGACTACATCCTACAACACTGATTGTAGTGAAAAATTGTAGATTGTTTTTAAGGGTTCATTATAATTACTCTTAAGAATTGTAGAGATTATTAAGTGCATTAGAAACTACTTTGAGAGTTTATTTATAGGAGTAATAAGGTGAGATTATTGTTACCATTAAAGTGCATTAAGTTGGAGGTATTATTAATCCATTTGCACTATACTAGTTGATCTTTAACTAGTTACTCTAAAAAAGGTTAGTTTGTGTTTTTTGATTGTTAAGATCAAGGGCACAAAACCAATAGATTATCAAAGTGTCTAGAGACACTATTTGGTGCACAAAACCTGCAGCAATTCATGGTCCAAAGAAGCCACCAAAAATAGATCAGATTCCTCCAAGGAGTGGAGAAGAAAGCCACCACCAAAATCAGTAAAAGAAGCTACAAATCAAGACTTGGTGAGTCTCAGATTCGAGGTGCACTAAGGGTTCTTTATAGGTAAAAAATTAGTGCAGAAACTACTTCTTCAAAAGCTTCTATCTATGTGGTTATTAGCTTGGATTTATTACCAGATTAACCAAGCAAAAGGAGAGAGTTGTCTAGAAAAAGAGACAACATCAAATCAGCCCTTGCCTACAAGAAAGCCACCATTAAAACCAGCAAAAAAAGCTTGCAAAAGGAGGTGCAAAAATAAGGTATTCTATTACAAATTTTATTTACATTATCTTGCACCATAATATTCTATCCTACATAGGAAAAAGGACAAGGTCTAAGTGTCATAAAGACACATTCTTCACAAGCAAGGAACATCTCAAAGTGGTCATAGAGAAGCATCATCCAAGCAAGGTCAAAAGAGCCTTCAAAGAGCTCACATCACCCATGGTTTTGGATAGCCACAACAAGGAACCTGCAAGCACACATAGCATAGCACAAGGAAGGAGCCATCATTTACAAAGGGAGAAACACAACAGCTTGAAAGTAGGAAGGAATCAAAGCATAAAGAAAGCAATACCAGAAGCTAGATGTCTACCCACAAGGAGCATCCAAATCCACCATTGGAGTATCACAAAACTCCACCAAAGTATTGCTCAGCTAGAACCAACTCACATACCAAGCACCATCGAAGCATTGAGGAGAATATACAACAAAGAAAGAGCTAGAAATAATACATTGAAGCTTGCAAGAATACATTAAGGAGGCATCTAGAGACATTGAAGAGGAAGGTTCATGCAAAAGAGAAAAGGTGCCACTTGTCACCATTGAAGAAACCCTAACATCTCCCATTTGAGCACTCAAAATAATGCTCAAGCTTGCACGCATGAAAGGAATAGTCCAAGGAAGTGTTACACAGGAGAGCATTGGTTGTGTTAGAGAAGGGGTGACACTTGTAACCAAGGCATACAAGCACTCACATAAATACTATAATGTCTATCCTCCATTCTACAACAAATTCCAAGTGTCAAAGAGCATCTACCTTCTTCAAGCATTGAAATAAAACTGCCATGACACTTGTCATTCTCTAAAAAATCCTCTTCCTATTTAAGGCACCTAAAACCAAGGAGGGAAGCGCATTCATAGCAGCAAGGAGTTGCAACATGTAAGAAAAGAGAAGAGCATTTAAAGCTCTTGGTCAAGACATTCAAAGTAGGTCAAAGAAGCCAGATTTGAGGTGCCACCATTCAAGGATTGAAGTCAAGGAAGAATCAAAGCCTACCATTGGTCATAGCACCCAAGAGAAGCATTAAATATTGTTGTCATCCACGTCCAAATTCAATGCCAATTACTTAAGGTTTGCAACATTATAAAGGTAAGAATTTACCATATTTTAATTTGCTTTCATCAAAAGGAGTTATAAGGGTATAATATAAGGTTGAAACTATAGGGAAATCAACCACATTTGGAAGCAAAATTAAAGGAGAATTATACACCAAAAATAGCTTAATATTTGCAATTTAAAACATAGGAGAAATAAGGATTTCTACTTGGAAAAATTAAATTTCTATTATTGCAAATATTATTGTTTTCTAATATTCCAAATTAGGGAGTTATAAGGAATACTACACCAAAATTAGATTATTGGAATTTAGAAATATTAAAAGGCTATAAAAGGAAGTTCATCAAGGAATATCAAGGGTTGGAATTAATTGGTATACTTGTCTCAAAATCACATTAAAGGGACAAAATAAATCCAACCATTAGAACTTCATCAAATTAACAAGTGCTTAGTTCAATAGGAGAAATAAGGAGTAATAGAAGTTGATTTTTGCTATTTACAAAACTTTACAAAATCAACCCAAAATTGAACTACTATTCCCAAAAGCACTTTATCACTCATATAGCATATCCAAAATCACTAGGGAGACATAAGGTAGACTACTTAGAAGACTCTATCTAATAAGATACAAGCACTTTATATTCTATACTAGGGAATTTAAAAGGGTACCACAAGGATCATCATGGCATCAAACAAATTCTTTCTTGCAGAATCCTAATTACTTAAAGGTCCAAACTATTTCTCCTAGAAAAATAAGGTAAAAGTTGTTAGAGTATATTACATCATTTGGGTCATGTAAATGTACCACCCTTGGTACATAACTAGAGTAGGAGATTACTTTAGGGGTAGTTAGCTAGTTACTTCAAGTAATATAATAAATGCACAAGTGTCTATGTGCAAGTTGTAAATGTGCAAGGTGTCCCCTTGTACAGCTAGGTAGAGTGTTGGCCAAGCAATCCATATTTCTATATAAAGGGCCTCATAGTGAGTGATTATATATCATTGTAGGTAGTAGTAGGTATACTGTGTGGATCACCATATAGATTGGTGATGGGGTACAATGTAGTTCTTTAGTATCAGTTCTAGAGTGTTCATTTCCTCCATATTGCATTGTATCATTTTTATCACTTTCCATTAATAGCATATTTCAGCATCTTACATTTTTGCATATTTCATATCCTATGATTGTATTCTCCCTTGGCATACACCATCAAAATCTAATAGTGGTATCAGAGCCATGGTAGATCAATAGGAATAGGGAGAGCCACAAGAAATATTGAGAGGAGAAGCAAATCTTAGTTCCAAAATTTTTGAGATTGCATTTGGCTAGAGTATTTCCACAAAGTTATAGAAAACTCGTGAAGACTAGGACTCAACATTCATTCCACTAGATTGACAAATCAACTAGTGAAGATTCATCATTGACAAGATTTAGAATCATCTTACTAATATCTTGTTGCAAGAAAAGGAAATTGAAGGAAGCCCTATTGTAGACCTACACATTGTAGAAGAAAAGCCACAGAAGCCTATTAAAAAAACCAAAAAATAAAAGAAAAGGCCACAAAAGCCTTATTAAAGAAAAGGCCACAGAAGCCTTATTCCAAAAAGGCCATAGAAGCCTTGAACTGGAAGAGACTCCAGAGAAGAGTCCAAGAAGATAGGAGATTGGTGATCTCCTTTGCTAATTGAAGATCTATTTTAGAAGAAGTTGAAGAGACCCATAAAAAGTCTCATTGAAGAACTTCCATCCTTGGAAGAGATAGAGAAGGACTATCAAAAGTCTTATTCTAGAGATCCATGAAGAAGATCTCATTGCCAACACTTCCATAGTTGAAGGTTGAAGGAAAGGTCTCATCAAGAAGACTAGAGAAGTTGCAAGATTAAAGACCTTGGAGAGGTCTCAAGGAGAAAGAAGAAGGCTTGGAGAGCCTCATTGTAGAAATTGGAGAAGCCATCAAAGAAGTTCCTAGGAGAACTCATTGGAGAAATTCACTACAAAAGATAGTGAAATATTTGGGACAATTGTCGCCATCCGACAACAAGCCCAAAAGGAGAAGAATTTGGCAAGGAGTGCCAAATCTCAAAGAAGAATATTGAAGACCTCAAGACCTTCATATTCTTGAGAAGAAAATCTTGTTTGAAGTTAGAACTCAACAAAGAGGTTGAAGAAGAACTCAGATAGAAGAAACCTACCAAATCCAAGAAGATTTGGAGATTGCCCTTCATAGCTAAAGAAGGCACATATAGAGATTTGTTGGATTCATAGCAAAATACTGAAAGGGTTCTAGAAGGACAACATTTTAGTGAATAGATTGACTACTAAAGGACAACAATCAAGATAGCATTACTAGCTACAAGACTTTGGAGTTCTAGGCCAGATCCTGAAGGAGAAGTTGAAAATCATCTACTACAATTTTAGAGTAGCAGACTAGAAGCATTCATAGCTGTGAGCAACCACCATTCCAGACAAGAGACTTGGTGAATCAACTCATCAAGATATTCATCATCAAAGGTAAGCAACTTAGGTGCAAAAGGTTCATTACTTGAACACTTATTCAGATTACTACTTAACTTCATTAAGCACCTTATTAGAATTTGGAAGTTGCAAAATAGAAGGTTGCATTTTAAGTCCTCAAAGAAAGTGCAGAAGATAGTTTCTATTAAGGTTCATTACCTGCACATTAATAGGAGTTAGATACATTCTTCCTATTATCTAATTATTGAGAAGAGGACTACATTAAGGAATTTGTAGTGATCATTAGTGCATTTGAAACTACTTTGAGAGCTTATTAATAGGAGCAATAAGGTGAGATTATTAAAGTGCATTAAGTTGGAAATATTATTGGTTCATTGCACTATACTAGTTGTTCATTAAACTAGTTACTCTCAAAGGGTTATTTTGTGTATTGATTGTTAAGATCAAGGGCACAAAAATCTACAAATAATCAAAGTGTCTAAAGACACTATTCAGAACTCAATACCTGCAAGGTATTGTGGCCTATAGAAGCCACCAAGCAGATCAAAATTCCTCCAAGGAGTGGAGAAGAAGAAGGCAGCCATTAAATCAGTGATAGAAGCCAAAAATCGAGACTTGGTGAGTCTCAGATTCAAGGTGCACTAAGAGCTCATTACAGGTAAAATATTAGTGCAGAAATTACTCCTTCAAGGGCATATTATCTACATGATTATTAGCTTGGGTTCATTACTAGATTAACCAAGCAAAGGAGAGAGTTGTATAGAAGAGAAGACAACATCAATCAACCCTTGCCTACAAGAAATAGTACAAAGAAGCCACCATTAAAACCAACAAAAGAAGCTTGCAAAAGAGAAGGTGCAAAATCAAGGTATTGTATTACAATTATATTTACATTATTCTGCACCATAACATCTTGTCCTACATAGGAAAGAGGATAGAACTTGAGTGTCTTAAGGACACATCCTCCACAAGTGAGGAATATCATACAAGCGGTCATAGAGGAGCACTATCCGAAGCAAGAGAGAAGAGCTAACAAAGAGCTCTCATTACGGTGTCCAAAGACACCCTTACAACCATAAAAGTAGGTATTCCCAACAACCAATCTAAAGCACAAGATATCAAAAAGGGTCATTATCCATCTACATTGGCTATCATCTATTGAACATTGCAAAGGGAGCATTTCGAACCAACATATTGAAAGAAAAGCATAGAGTGAAAGAAGCAATACCCAAGCTCTTGCTTGGAGAAGATGTCCATCAAAGGAGCACTCAAATCAGCTCTTGGACCACCATAGAACCATCTCTAAGCTCCTAAGACCTCCATCGAATCAAGATCCAACCCATACTCGCTTGGAAGAAGCATTGAGGAACAAGAAACAACTGGATTTACGTTGGCAAGAGGAATATATAGAAGAAGAGAAGCATTGGAGGGAAAATACATGCAATCTACCATTTGTCATCACTAACAAGAAGTGCTCAACTCATCTCATAAGAAAACACTTGAATGTTAGAGTGAAGGGAGTTACAAAGCATCTTTGATAGGAAGGAACATTACAACATCTCCATTCATGATTGGAGCCCATAAGCCACTTGGAGAAAGCATTAGAATCAGCCATAAGCATTACAAAAGAAGCCCCATGCACGTTGGAGCTCAAAAGCCACTTGGACATCACTCAAAGAAGGATTAAAAATATCTCAGACATTACTCAAGATGCACGTGCCACGTAGCTACATAAACATTCAACTCCAAGGTAAGAAGTGAAGCAAAATTACAATGTTTGAGTGAGTAAGAGCATGCTAAAATCAGAGTCAAAGGAGGTAGTGAGGACTATCATAAACCAACATTCAATTCTTATGGTGATAAGCACCCATTAAGGAGGAGACCAAGCCAAAATAGGTATTATAAAAGTGTAGAGCTCGAAGGAAGAACACGTAGGCCATTCATTGAACAACAAGGTCAAAGCAACATTAATACAACGTTGAGATACATACCAATCAACCATCAAAGTACGTGGAGCTACTCAAAGATACATAGAGCATCAAGCCTTACAAAGGTAAAGATTAAAATTGCTTTCTTTAATTAAAATCGGAGTTATAAGGTGATATAGACTATTACATTGGAATAAACTTAACAAGCATTAGTGATTATCAAGCAAGCTTATTTCAAGATATTAAATATTCATATTTGCAATTAATCAAGTAGGAGACATAAGGTTGTCAACTTTGATTAAATCATTATTAAATTACAAATACCATTATTTTCTAATATTCCAAAAAGTAGGGAGATATAAGGCATACTACTTCAAACTAAATACATATAATTGGAATTTAGAAAATTAATCTATTGGAAAGAGAAGAAAATCAATTGCCTTCATATAGAGTTGGAATTAATTGGTAAAAATTATCTCATACTCATTCTAAGGAGACAAAAATAAATCCAACTATTAAAGCATACTTCATTGGGATAGATAAGGTAAAATTAAAAAGTTGATTATTCTCAAAACATTACAAAATCAACTTAGAAGGTGAACTAAGCATATTCTAATTATTAGGGAGATATAAGGAAGCCTACAAAACCTAATTCTAAGAAAGATTTTATCAAATTAGTTCACATCTCTTAACTAGGGAGAAATAAGGAATTCTACAAAACCTAAGACTTGAATAGATTTATCAAATTGGATCATATACTCAATTTACTTGAGGAAGATATAGTATTCTACAGATATTAAGGAAACAAAAAGAATACTACACTTCATCTACTAGGGAGACATAAGGTAGTCTACTACAAAGGATTCATCAAAAATATTCCAAAATAGGAAAAGCTAAAACTAAGAGAGATGTCTACCTCAAGTAATACAATGAACAATGATATGAACAACACTATTAGAAAAGAAAGAGCAAGTGTCATAAAAAGTGGAATCAAGAATTTACTTATAAATTCTGAAGGAAACTTAGACCTTACTTCAAAAAGGATACATAGTGAAGCTTTAAAAGATAATTTTGAAACTATGGAACATTATCTACATGCTCGAGTCACTGAAGCAATTGATAATGGAAAGAATGACATTCAAATTCCTTTAGAATATGGAAGCATATTATATATGGCACTACTTACATTCAAATGTTATAAGGATGAAAATGTAGAACAAAGAGGATTGATAGAATTACTTAAAATGAAAATAGAAATGGATGAATCATCTCTAGCAAAGATATTTCAATCCTCATGCAGTATTAGTACTTCAAGTTCTACTAACACAAAATCTTATCATGATGCTCTAAGTGTATGTTCAGAAACTTCTATACAGGACATGGAGAATGATAACAAGGACAAAGACAAAGAGAAAATACTCTTGCAAGAATCTGGTGATAGTACATCTACCTATGAAAGTATTGACTCCAATAAGGAAGAAGAAGAGGAACCAATTCAAGGAGGCATACAATGCAATGTGAATTAAAGATAATGCAAAGGACCAGATCAAGCTGAAGGATGTATGAAGAAGAAGATCCATATTGAAGACTAAAGTCTTCAATACCCAAATAATGTAATACAAGGGGTGTTAGAGTATATTACATCATTTGGGTCATGTAAATGTACCACCCTTGGTACATAACTAGAGTAGGAGATTACTTTAGGGGGTAGTTAGCTAGTTACTTCAAGTAATATAATAAATGCACAAGTGTCTATGTGCAAGTTGTAAATGTGCAAGGTGTCCCCTTGTACAACTAGGTAGAGTGTTGGCCAAGCAATCCATCTTTCTATATAAAGGGCCTCATAGTGAGTGATTATATATCATTGTAGGTAGTAGTAGGTATATTGTGTAGATCACCATATAGATTGGTGATGGGATACAATGTAGTTCTTTAGTATCAGTTCTGGAGTGTTCATTTCCTCCATATTGCATTGTATCATTTTCATCATTTTCCATTAATAGCATATTTCAGCATCTTACATTTCTGCATATTTTATATCCTGTGATTGTATTCTCCCTTGGCATACACCATCAAAATATAAAAAAATAAATATTAGTATATGAAAAACTTTGGGAGATAGCTCAAGGAACAACAAAAAGACCAAGCATAGGTGATACCGAGATTCAAAAGTTTGAATAAAATGATGCAAAATCCCTAATGATAATAACCTTTGCTATTGTTGATGAAATACAATATTAGTTCAGCAAAGACATCTATAGAAGCTTGGAAAAGCTTAGAAAAGGTATTTAAAGGAAAAAATAAAGCCACTATCCTTCATCTTCAAACTCAACTACATTTCCTTAAAATGAACAATGGAGAGAGTATAGAACTATTCCTAAGGAAGGTAGAAGATATTAAAGGGAAATTATTAACCTTAGGAGAAGAGACTAAAGATGAATTTATTACCCAAGTAACCATGAGAGAACTTCTAGACAAATACAAGCATTTGGTTACATCTTTACAAGTCCTAAGTAAAGATACTTCTTTTGATGACTTAATCAATATTATTCAAGAGTATGAGGTGGATAACATAGTTAAAGATGAAATGACTAAAACTGCATTGGCATCAAAATACAATCCATAGGGAAATATTGCTTCATCATCAAAAGAACAAAGACCATGGAATAACATATATTGTCAGATATGCAAAAGAAAAGGTCATAATACTAACTATTGTAGATTCAATCTCAAAAATCATAATCAAGGAAATTGAATGAACAATGGAAGCAAATTTCAACCATGACAATATCAAAATAATCCTCATCAATAGCAATTTTAGTGTCCAACCAGTTATCCCCAATTGGAGTATTTAAAATAAAATAAAAAATGATACTTAGCTCAAAGGATAGAAGAAATCGAAGAACTGGAAGAACCTACATATGATTATTAATTCAAATCTCTTTCAACAAGAACAATAGGTTATGAAGACACTAACTACTTGCTTGAACAGGTTACAAAAAATAGATAAGGAGAATACAAACTCCAAAAGCAAGAAGAAGATCCATATTGAATATTGAAATCTTCAAATACCCAAATAATGTAATATAGGGGGGTGTTAGAGTATATTACATCATTTGGGTCATGTAAATGTACCACCTTTGGTACATAGTTAGAGTAGGAGATTACTTTAAGGGGAATTTAGCTAGTTACTTCAAGCAATGTAATAAATGCACAAGTGTCAATGTGAAAGTCATAATGTGCAAAGTGTCCCCTTGTATAGCAAGGTATAGTGTTGGCCAAGGAATCTATCTTCCTATATAAAGAGCCTCATAGTGAGTGATCATATACACATAAAGTACATCAAGTTCATTATAGTAGAGAGTAGTAGATAGTGGTAGAGCTCCTCTATGGAACACAATATAGTTCTTTAGCTTATATCAATGGAGTGACCATAACCTCCATACTACATTGTATTTTCACCATTTTCTATTTATAGTATATTTCAGTCATATTGTAGAATTCCATTGATAGATCTCTCCCACTATATATATCCTCAAAAGCTAACATGATAACCATATTTTTTAAATCTTCATGGGATTTTTTGCCATCCTTTGAATTTTTGTTGATACCTAACAATATTTCGAATAGGCCTTCACAAACATTTTTGTCTGCATGCATCACATACAAGTTGTGATGAACTAGATGTTGTTCATAGATAGCAACATCAAAATAAAATTACTCATCATTGAGAGACATAACAACATATACAAAAATAAAGTTGTATGTCACACCTTCCAATACGTCATATTGAAGAATATAGATTTCTTCTTCCATCCTGTTGTAGGAACAAATACTCTATCATAATTTGTGTCGTGTTTCTTTTTATTTGAGTTGCTCTTTCACAAATTTGGTAGAATTCCTTGTACTATTTTCATCCCATTTAAAGGTTTGAGTGATTTATTGAGCTCTTTTTTACCATTGAAATATATCCTCTGATGATGAAACATATAATTTGGATGAAGTAATCTCATGTGGCCCATGTAAGAGATCTTTCTACTGCATTTAAGATATTCTACATAGGTGTTATCCTTGCATATTGGACATGTTGTCTTTATCCTTGTCATACATCCTGATAGGTTTCCATAAGCAAGAAATTTATGGATGGCCCACATCATTATTGCTCTCATATTGAATATAGTATTGGAAAATGCATCATACGTTTCTGCTCCTTTAGTCCATAGTTCAATGGTTGTAGATAAACATCAATACTATTTCTTGGTTTCTTGGGACCAGGTATTAATAAGGTGAAAATCAATTTTTTTCTCTTCATCCACATCCATAGTGGGAGGTTGTAAGTGACCAACACAATGGGCTAGCAATTGTAAGTAGTCGAACTCATTGGTTTTTATTGCAAGTCGTACACTGCATGGATCATCGATGAAATATTTCCACTTAACATCTATAGTTTTCCATGTTTGGTAGGATTGGATGTTGCATATTACACTCTGAACTCTTGTGTCTCTATAATCTTTTAAAATCTACAAGAATAATGTAACTCACTTCAAACGTATCTAACAAATGTTGAAAGAAATAAACAAAACAAAGCTAATGATATAATAAAATCACTTACCTATACATTCTCTTCAACCTTGGTATAATGGAGAAATACCTCAACACCTTCGTAGGAAAATTAATTGCATACCTTTTGTGAATGAGGGTCAAATTTCCATCGAGATGCACCACATGTTGGACAAGCTTACTTCTTTTCATGATCTTTCCAATATAAAATACAATTATTGATGCATGCATGTATCATTATATAATGGAATCCCAATGATCTCATAATTTTCCTCATCCTATATATGGACTTTAGAACTATATTTCTTATTGGGAGCATATCTTTTAGAAACTCTAGTAAGTCATTAAATATTTTGTCCGACAAACCATATTTTACTTTGAGATTATACAATTTAATGATCATCGATAGCTTTGTGTACTTTGTACAACCTGGGTATAATGATCGTTTGGCATATTTGAGCAAGCTATGATATTCATCAGCAAGAACCACTTCATAAGATGATTGGAACTCGACATTATTATCTCGTAGATCTTGTCTACTCCCTAAGCAATCAATATTGGATAATTTTTGTGTCATTGACCATTTCAACAATGTCATCTTGTACATATTTGGTAATTGGACCCTCATCAATAGTAGATCACATGTTTGATGCATATTTTTCAAAACTAGAGGGTTGTTATCTAAGAAAAACAAACTCAATATATATCTTTTCAATCCCATGCCAAATCAAGTGGTCATGAACCTCTAAAAAATTAAGAGTTTCCATATTTTAGCACTTTTGACATAGATATATAGTTATTTTAGGGTTAGTTGAATTCTTTCTTGTGAAATCAAGGAATTGATGAACTCCACAATAATAGTCCTCACTATTTCTACAAATATACCCCCCCAAAAAAAAATTAGAAAGTATAGTTATACAAGTATATCTGATCGAAAGTACAACTTTTTTTCATTAATGGAGGTAACATAGTTGAAATACCTAACTGCTCCTAGCCAAGATTTATCCATGATGCTTGACAAAATATCTCTTTATACCTAGCCACATCATGGATAAGGTGAAATTTATCTTTGATTTAACATTCTTACAACTATATATTGTATTTTACTTGTGGTCAAAATCATTTTCAATTTTGTTTTGGCATGAAACACCATATGCAAATTGATAACTCATTTGATACACCATATTATTGATAATAATTTTAAGATCTTATGTCAGATAGCAAAATTTGTATACTATAAAATAAGAAATTACTTGAGGAAGCTTTTAGAGAGCCTACAAATTCTTAAGTGGAACAACAAGTTGCTGCCACATAGATATTTTTGATAGATCCAAATGGTTTGGGTCAAGTTAAAGGTACAAAAGACCCATGTAAGTGATAATTTGTTTTCTAGGATCCACAATCTGAAGAATAAGAAACCAATTACATGTGACCAAGAACTAGGTTAGGTTAATTATTTGATGCCAAGGAGGTGAATATTCTAATCTTTGTTACTGTTATGGCATAATCAGTGCTTTCAAGTCTATTTGACTATGCACTTACCCTTTTGTTGTCCAACCATCCAAAGTAGAAGCAATATGGGCTATTTATACCTAAGGCATAATTTCATGTAATCAAATGTACTAAATATTTTGGTCCCATTGGTGTTGATCATGATGTTAGCCCAATGGCCTTGCTTAAACCTTAAAAATAGTATTCATTTCCCTATTTTTTATTTCTTTTTACCCCTAGGTAGGTATGGGATGTCTTGGATCTTATTTTCTTTAAGTTTAGTGCTCCTACACAAAGAAAATTAATAATTATTTTACACGAATGCAAGACTAAGCCTCAAAATTGAGTCAGAATCCTTGAATCCTTTTAGCACTCTAGACCATGGGGACTAGTGTTGCCCTAAATGTTGCCTCAAATTTTGAGACACAATCTACAATGAAGAATATATCTTTCATTATACAATATGATCTTGTGGTTTATATTGCTACTCAATTATAAGTCAATATGTCCATAGTTTCAAACATTTTTTTGAATCTTTCCAAACTTTTCTAATATCCTCAACTTTTGGGAACCTCTCCACCTCTCATGTCTACCAACTCTTTAGAATAGTGTAACTATGTAACTGCTACATAGGAGCCATGAAAAACCATATAAAGGTACAAAATAACAACATATATCAAATATATGATTTAGGATCTAGAAAAGAGGAATTTATTTTAAGCATGCCTATTGGCAATTTGAGTTATTTTGTGTTGTCATTGATGTCACATGGATCACATTGAGTTTTGGTGGCAAAAGCACTTCATAAATAATCATTTATGATATTTTGGAGAGCATGGATATATACAGGGTTTTGTGGCACAAGAGGCATATAATATTTAATTTTTTAAATATTATATTAATGGTTTTTATTAAAACCAATGGTAAAGGTTTTTATTAAAACCAATGGCAAGGGTTTTTATTAAAACCGACGAAAGGGTTTTTTATTAAAACCAATGGAAAGGGTTTTCATTAAAACCATTGGAAAGGGTTTTTCATTAAAACCACTATGCTAAGACTTCTCCAAATTATGATGGATGAAAAGGTTTTCCAATAAAACCTAGGTGCAAAAAGTTTCATGACGAAATTCAAAAGAATGAAGGAGATATCCCAATTCAAAGTTAAAAGGTGAATTATTAAATTTTTATTTAATAATTCTAAGGTCTAAGGTTGTATTATATTATCCGCCGACGTGCAAAGGTTGGGGAGATTAATAAATATTCGTCGACGTCATTCGAAGGCATGGAGGTGCATATAAATAAAAGGTAAAAACCTTTGTTTATTGAAGACTTGACATAGCGCATGAGAGAGAGTCGTCGAAAGGGGAGCAGCGAAGAAAGAAGGATAAATAACTTTTGATTTGAGAGCAAGGTCAAGTAAACAGCATGGGAAAGTGACGTCACGTAGGAGCCTATAGCGCAGTTGGTAGCGCACGAACTTTGCACAAGGTAGGTTCGTTGTTCGAATCCCGCCAAGGGCAAAGTGTTTTGCTAAGAAAGTAAAATCGAGTTTCAGATTTGAGCGCAGGTTAAAGTTGGGTGTTTGGGATTAAAATCCCAATGTGGGCTAGCGCCCACGTGGTAAGCGCTTCACAGTGCTAAGCGAGAGGAATGGAGTTTGACTCCTACGAAGGTGTGAAGGCGCATTAATTTTGGCAAGGCATTTTGGCAAAGATGATTTTGAAGGTTACGAAGGCAACAAATTTCATATAAAGGTATTTATCTCCAGCGCATGGTAATATTTGTTATTACCAAAGTTTTGGTGCATTGAAAATTATTTCTATGATAACTAGGGAGTCATAAGGTATTTAGTGAAAATAAATGATTGTTGTATGTGTTAATGTGCTTAGGGAGTTATAAGGTGTAGAATTAAATATTTGTGATTGATGTGTGTGCTTAGGAGATATAAGGTGTGAAATAAATATTTGTGATTGTTGTATGTGGAGTTATAAGGTGTGGAATTAAAAATAAAAGCATAGGTGCTTGTTGTATGTGTTAATGAAATTAGGGAGTCATAAGGTTGAAAAGTGTTGAACTTGTTATATGTCCTAGTGCATGATTTAATTATGAAATTAAACTAGGAACTTGAGACCTAGTTAATTGCTACCTTGAGTTAGAAGACATGCACATGAGTTAGGGTTTGAAGTTGAAGACAAATTGCTTGATTATGTGCCTTGGCTATTGAGAGGAAGTGGATGGATTAGAAAATCAATTTTATGGAT
This sequence comes from Wollemia nobilis, assembly GCA_028583015.1. NCBI lineage: Eukaryota > Viridiplantae > Streptophyta > Pinopsida > Araucariales > Araucariaceae > Wollemia > Wollemia nobilis. The sequence goes on from JAQPPZ010017164.1 coordinate 2,728,670, forward strand.
AAAATTGATGCTTGAGTTCCATGATTGCTTTAGTGGAGTTCATTGAGAGTATTGCCATTATTGAGGAGGTTTTTGCTATTGCTTTGAGGAGATTATTGTTGGTTACTTGTTAAGTCCATTGCCACTATTTGAGACCATTGAGGAGATCATTTTCTAGTCACTTGTGGATACATTTGTCTTTCATTTGAGGAGATCATTGTTGGCTATTTGAGAGCTCTTTGCTTGAGGGAGTTGTGCTTGTTTCTTGAGAGCTTATTGACATTGCATGAGGAAGATATTATTGAGAACCTATTGCTATCACTTGTGGAGATTGTCCTTGGTTGGTTGAAGTCCTCATTGTTATTTCTTGGAGAGGTTTCCATTAGAGAGCTCATTTGTCATACATTTGAGAGTACCATTGTTGAGCATTGTTGTCATCCATTTGAGAGTACATTTTAATTTGTATCAGCATTTGTCATCCATTTGAGAGATCATTTGTCATACATTGTTGAGATCATTGTGGATCATTGTTGTCATCCATTGAAGAGTACATTGCCATTCATTGTTGAGCACATTGTTGAGTATTGTCATCATTCATTTGTTATCCATTATTGAGTTCATCATTGAGCCTTGCCTTCATTGATTTGTGGTTGAGATTTGAGTGCTACTTGAGAGTCATTGGTTGAGCCTTTGGGAAGGCTTTTGGGACAAAATTTTTAGATATATTTGAGACAACTTTTGTGCATGATTGGTTGAGCCTTTGAGAAGGCTTTTGGGATAGAATTTTTGGACAGATTTGAGACAAATTTTGTGCATGATTGGTTGAGCCTTTGAGAAGGCTTTTGGGACAGATTTGGGACAACATTTGAGCAGGATTGTTTGAGCCTTTTGTGAAGGCTTTGAGAATATATTTGGGACAACATTTGAGCAGGATTGTTTGAGCCTTGTGAGAAGGCATTGAGGCAGATTTGTGAGTAGTGAAAGAGACAGGACAGAAATAGAAAACACATCAACACCAGTTGCCTAGCTGAGCAGATCAATGGATAGCCTAGCTAAGCAGATCAGTGGATAGCCTAGCTGAGCAGATCAGTGGATAGCCTAGCTGAGAAGATCAATGGATAGCCTAGCTAAGCAGATCAGTGGATAGCCTAGCTGAGCAGATCAATGGATAGCCTAGCTAAGCAGATCAATGGATAGCCTAGCTGAGCAGATCAATGGATAGCCTAGCTGAGCAGATCAATGGAGAGCCTAGCTAAGCAGATCAGTGGAGCCCACCTGAGCAGATCAAGACAGCCTAGCTTTGAGCAGATCAAAGTAATCATTTGTATTGGGATAAGGATCCCTATTTATTTATGAAATATTATAAGGAGAATATCTTGTGGACTACCCCACATTGGGGGAACCATGTTAAATCTTGTGTCTCAATTGTGTGTGATGATTTGTGCACTTGCTTACTATTGCTATCTATGTTATTAATGCACACTGCTATATTTGGTTATTGCAATTGAGGACACTAATTGATATTGGTTTGGAAAGAAAGTAAAAAGTGGGTGCTATACTGTTCACCCCCCTCTCAGTATAAGCTTGTGTTCTTCAATTGGTATCAGAGCGGGTTCCTTCAAAAAGGCTAACAACTTGAGGGTAGATTCTACAAGAACACAGATGGCTTCACAGAATGGATCATCTACAAGTAAGGCTCCACTATTTGATGGTAACAATTATGCTTTTTGGAGCATGAGAATGAAGAACTATTTGATATCACAAGGATATGAGGTATGGCAGATGGTTGCAAAAGAGTATAAGGTTGAAGGTGATCCCGAGATAGATAAGACTATCAGGAAATTGGTTGAGATCAATGCAAAGGCAATGAATTGTATTCTGAGTGGGCTACGTGAGATAGATTTTGCAAAGGTCATGGTATGTAATTCAGCTAATGAAATGTGGACCAAGTTGTGGAATACCTATGAAGGAGATTCCAAGGTAAAGTTGGCAAAACTACAAACTCATAGAAGAAGATTCGAGGAATTGAAAATGGAAGATTCTGAAGATATTGCAAAGTTCTTACTTCGAGTTGATGAGATTGCTAACACCATGAGAGGCCTAGGATTTGAGATGAAAGAATCAGATGTTACTCAAAAGGTTTTGAGATCACTTCCCATGAAGTATGATGCAAAGGTTTCAATGATAGAAGAAACAATGAATATCGACAAGCTAACAATGGAAGAACTACAAGGAACTCTCACAACTTATGAGATGAGGATAGATAAGCATCAGGCTCCAAAGAAAGAAATTGCATTCAAAGCTTTAGAGAAAAATAAAGGGAAATATCCAGAGATAGATAGAGATTCAGATAATGATGAGGAAGCTAACTTCATCAAAAGGAAAAAGGACTCAAGGAATTACAGGGATATGAAGAAAGTCAAATGCTACAAGTGTGGTGATTATGGTCACTATGCAAACAAGTGTCCACATGAAGAAAATAGTGATGATGAAAAATAGGGTCACAGAAGAAAAGAAGAAGGAAAGCATAAGCATGACAAAGATGATAGGTACAAGCAAAGCAAGCATGAGAAGAAGAAAAGTTTTCATAAGACAAAGAAAACTTTCTACATTGAAGAAGCAAATGATAGCTCAGATCACAATGATAGAGACAAGTCAGATGATGAAAAGGAAGAACATCTATTCTTAGGAATAGAAGGTGAAAGAGAACAATGCTTTGTGTGTGGTCAAAGAGATCACAGATCAGGATATTGCAATGGCTTCAGTGATAGTGAAGATGAAATGACACATCAAGGAAACAAGCATGGTCAAAGAATTCATGAGAGTTTGTTTGCTATAGAAGATGATAATGATCTCAGTGATAGTAAAGATGAAGAAGTCTCACTTTTGGTAAAATAAAAAGAAGAGGATGAGCCAAGAAAACAAAAATCAGAAGTCAAAAGGCTAAAAGAAGAAATCAGGAATCTTGAAAACAAGATTCGAACAGATGTCAAAATCAGAGAAGAACTACTTCAGACAATCAGTGATCTAAGAGATGAGCTTCAAGATGCAAAAAGGATAGAGGAAAGGATGAATGAAGAACTAAGGGTAATGATGGCAAGACATGACACATTAGATGAAAAGGTTCAAAAAGGAGTGGAAACATATTTTAAGGTTGTATCTCATTTCCAAGAAAAGTCACACTCAAAAGGAAAGGAAGTTCTAAAATATGAAAGCAAGGAAGCACCTAAGATTCATGAAGAAAGTTCCAAAGCTCCTATGGCTCCAAATATCCATTTTGGATCTTGTTTTGAGATAGGTGAATCAAGTTCAAGAGGCAAAGAAATTCTTGAAGAAGAAAGCAAGGAAGAAGTTAAGGAAGAAGATTTGGATACCACAAAGAAGGATCAAGGATACAATGCACAAGTCAAAGATGATCACAAGGATAAAGGTCAAGAAAGGGGAGAAGTTTCAAGGACATTTTTTTCTAATGAATACAGGGTCTATGGATCAAAGAAAAAGTTTGATTTCACTAGAAGGATCTTCAAAGGAAGAAGATATGGTTTTCAGGGACATTGCTTCTTATGCAACAGGATTGGTCATAGAGCTTCTCAGTGCAAAGGAAATGAGCAATATGGTTTTGATTATAGAGCTGCACAATTCAGAGGTCATGGTCAAAATGATTATGGAAACAGAGCTTCACAATACAGGGTTCAGGAAAGGAATGGATATGGAAATGATTTCAAGAAAGAATTCAGGATATGGGCACCATCCAAAGGCTACAATATCAAGTGTTTTAATTGCAATAACTTTGGACATATTGCAAGATGGTGTAGGACTCAATTCCAAATAGGTTCAAGGCAAGAAGGTCAAACAGGTTCAAGACAAGAAGATCAAGTAACTCATCAAGAAAAGGATATCAGAAAGATGTGGAAGGAAGTTGACAAAGGAAAGGAACAATGTAATATGGGAGTAAATGTACTCCCACCCCAAAATTAATCACCTCAAGAGAGAAGGTGGTAGGGGGGCTAAGCTTAAGAGTCATATATTTTAGCCCCATAGGTGTCCCTTTTGCCATTGATGTCAAAGGGGGAGAGATTTGAGTAAGGGGGAGAGTATTGAGTTAGGGGGAGCAACCTCCAAAGAGAGCATTGAGATAGGGGGAGCAGCCTCCAAAGAGAACATTGAGATAGGGGGAGCAGCCTCCATAGAGAGTATTGAGTCAGGGGGAGCAACTTTGATTTTCAGAAATGGCTTTTGTAGTGATTGTGGTGATTTGCATTAGAGGTGTTGCCATCAATGACAAAGGGGGAGATTGTTGGCAATTTGAGTTATTTTGTGTTGTCATTGATGTCACATGGATCACATTGAGTTTTGGTGGCAAAAGCACTTCATAAATAATCATTTATGATATTTTGGAGAGCAAGGATATATACAGGGTTTTGTGGCACAAGAGGCATATAATATTTAATTTTTTAAATATTATATTAATGGTTTTTATTAAAACCAATGGTAAAGGTTTTTATTAAAACCAATGGCAAGGGTTTTTATTAAAACCGATGAAAGGGTTTTTATTAAAACCAACGGAAAGGGTTTTCATTAAAACCATTGGAAAGGGTTTTTCATTAAAACCACTATGCTAAGACTTCTCCAAATTATGATGGATGAAAAGGTTTTCCAATAAAACCTAGGTGCAAAAAGTTTCATGACGAAATTCAAAAGAATGAAGGAGATATCCCAATTCAAAGTTAAAAGGTGAATTATTAAATTTTTATTTAATAATTCTAAGGTCTAAGGTTGTATTATATTATCCGTCGACGTGCAAAGGTTGGGGAGATTAATAAATATTCGCCGACGTCATTCGAAGGCATGGAGGTGCATATAAATAAAAGGTGAAAAACCTTTGTTTATTGAAGACTTGACATAGCGCATGAGAGAGAGTCATCGAAAGGGGAGCAGCGAAGAAAGAAGGATAAATAACTTTTGATTTGAGAGCAAGGTCAAGTAAATAGCATGGGAAAGTGACGTCACACAGGAGCCTATAGCGCAGTTGGTAGCGCACGAACTTTGCACAAGGCAGGTTCGTTGTTCGAATCCCGCCAAGGGCAAAGTGTTTTGCTAAGAAAGTAAAATCGAGTTTCAGATTTGAGCACAAGTTAAAGTTGGGTGTTTGGGATTAAAATCCCAACGTGGGCTAGCGCCCACGTGGTAAGTGCCTCACAGCGCTAAGTGAGAGGAATAGAGTTCGACTCCCACGAAGGTGTGAAGGCGCATTAATTTTGGCAAGGCATTTTGGCAAAGATGATTTTGAAGGTTATGAAGGCAACAAATTTCATATAAAGGTATTTATCTCTAGCGCATGGTAATATTTGTTATTACCAAAGTTTTGGTGCATTGAAAATCATTTCTATTATAACTAGGGAGTCATAAGGTATTTTAGTGGAAATAAATGATTGTGAATGTATGTGAATTAGGGAGTTATAAGGTGTGAAGATAAATATTTGTGATTGTTGTATGTGGAGTTATAAGGTGTGGAATTAAAAATAAAAGCATAGGTGCTTGTTGTATGTGTTAATGAAATTAGGGAGTCATAAGGTTGAAAAGTGTTGAACTTGTTATATGTCCTAGTGCATGATTTAATTATGAAATTAAACTAGGAACTTGAGACCTAGTTAATTGCTACCTTGAGTTAGAAGACATGCACATGAGTTAGGGTTTGAAGTTGAAGACAAATTGCTTGATTATGTGCCTTGGCTATTGAGAGGAAGTGGATGGATTAGAAAATCAATTTTATGGATAAAATTGATGCTTGAGTTCCATGATTGCTTTAGTGGAGTTCATTGAGAGTATTGCCATTATTGAGGAGGTTTTTGCTATTGCTTTGAGGAGATTATTGTTGGTTACTTGTTAAGTCCATTGCCACTATTTGAGACCATTGAGGAGATCATTTTCTAGTCACTTGTGGATACATTTGTCTTTCATTTGAGGAGATCATTGTTGGCTATTTGAGAGCTCTTTGCTTGAGGGAGTTGTGCTTGTTTCTTGAGAGCTTATTGACATTGCATGAGGAAGATATTATTGAGAACCTATTGCTATCACTTGTGGAGATTGTCCTTGGTTGGTTGAAGTCCTCATTGTTATTTCTTGGAGAGGTTTCCATTAGAGAGATCATTTGCCATCCATTTGAGAGTACCATTGTTGAGCATTGTTGTCATCCATTTGAGAGTACATTTTTAATAATTGTCATCCATTTGAGAGATCATTTGTCATACATTGTTGAGATCATTGTGGATCATTGTTGTCATCCATTGAAGAGTACATTGCCATTCATTGTTGAGCACATTGTTGAGTATTGTCATCATTCATTTGTTATCCATTATTGAGTTCATCATTGAGCCTTGCCTTCATTGATTTGTGGTTGAGATTTGAGTGCTACTTGAGAGTCATTGGTTGAGCCTTTGGGAAGGCTTTTGGGACAAAATTTCTAGACAGATTTGAGACAACTTTTGTGCATGATTGGTTGAGCCTTTGAGAAGGCTTTTGGGATAGAATTTTTGGACAGATTTGAGACAACTTTTGTGCATGATTGGTTGAGCCTTTGAGAAGGCTTTTGGGATAGATTTGTGGACAGATTTGGGACAACATTTGAGCAGGATTGTTTGAGCCTTTTATGAAGGCTTTGAGGATAGATTTGGGACAACATTTGAGCAGGATTGTTTGAGCCTTGTGAGAAGGCATTGAGGTAGATTTGTGAGAAGTGAAAGAGACAGGACAGAAATAGAAAACACATCAACACCAATTGCCTAGCTGAGCAGATCAGTGGATAGCCTAGCTGAGAATTAGTGGATAGCCTAGCTGAGCAGATCAGTGGATAGCCTAGTGAGAAGAGCATAAAGATCAGTGGATAGCCTAGCTGAGCAGATCATGGATAGCTAGCAATATGGAGAGCCTAGCTGAGCAGATCAGTGGATAGCCTAGCTGAGTAGATTAGTGGATAGCCTAGCTGAGTAGATCAATGGAGAGCCTAGTTGAGCAGATCAGTGGAGCCCACCTGAGCAGATCAGGATAGCCTAGCTTTGAGTAGATCAAAGTAATCATTTGTATTGGGATAAGGATCCCTATTTCTTTGTGAAATATTATAAGGAGATTATCTTGTGGACTACCCCACATTGGGGGAACCACGTTAAATCTTGTGTCTCAATTGTGTGTGATGATTTGTGCACTTGCTTACTATTGCTATCTATGTTATTAATGCACACTGCTATATTTGGTTATTGCAATTGAGGACACTAATTGATATTGGTTTGGAAAGAAAGTAAAAAGTGGGTGCTATACTGTTCACCCCCCTCTCAGTATAAGCTTGTGTTCTTCAATACCTATGCACACAAACATGAAACCAAGAACATAAAAGTTATTAATATCCTAAAGCATCTCAAGATGGAGCATAGAGAAATTTTAAAGTCCCTTTTTAAGCAACCTAATCCCACTACTTTTAAGTCAATAAAATACTTCAAGCTTGGACAATCCATAACTGGTTAAAAATACTGAAATAAAACACAATTATGAAGTCCCAAAAACTGTTCAATGAAGCAAAACAATGACTTAACAAGACTTTGAGCTACAATGCTTGAGAACCTGAAGTGATATGAAGTTGTTATACTCCTGACAGTCCATAATAACTAAAATTCAAATAAATTCAACAACTTTTGAGTTAATTAAAGACTCCAAGCATGCAAAATCCATGATTTTTTAACAACACTAAAATAAAACAAAATCATGAAGCTGCAAAAACTAAAGTAAAACCAAACTATGACTCAACAAGACCTTAAGTTGCAATGCTTGAGAAAATGAAGCTATATCAAGTAGCCACAATCTTGATTATCCAAAATAACTAACATTCAACTACTTTTAAGTTAATTAGTGACATCAAGTCTTCAAGCTTCCACAATCCATAATTTGTTAAGAATGTTAAAATAAAACAAAATCAATGATTCAACAATACCTCTAGATGCAATGCTTGAGAACTTGAGGGTGAGTCAATTAGCCACACTCCAGATGTTCCAAAAAGAATTAAAATTAAACTAAATCCAACTTTTATTTTTACTTATTTATGGACTTCCAGCTTTGATAGTCCATAAATGGTTGACATAAACTTTAGTAAAAATTTCTATAATAGAGAATTTTGACTTACGTAAATTTGACTTAAAGCTTCTAGAATTCATATTATACTCATAATACTTATGCAACAAACTGTGTAAATGAGAAAATTTTGAACCGATGTTTTAGATCACACTTGGTCAATTGGTTTTAGGTGATAAAAAGGATAGATTAGTTCCTCAACCCCTAACATGTTTCAATCAACCTTCCACTAGAACACCATTTCACATTGCCTGTGGAGCATTTCATATGGATGTGCTAATATATGTCAATCAGCATGTAGTCCCTTGCTCTGCGATAGCTGAAGCTTCCTCGTACTGTAATATATGCCCAAATGGACAAGGCACCATATGCTAGACTTTTAGACTTTGTGATAATGACCAAATTGGACATGGAACTACTAATAATAAGTCTTTTCCATAACTTGTTGATGGATTGCCAAAATATGCTTCATTGAAGTTGCTTGAGTATGGTTTATTCCATACCTATGTTTTGTCAAAGTCAAGTGATGTTTGTATTTGGGAAATGAAGAGGGGTCTTGGTATTCTCCCTAACCCAAGACCACTAGGTGTAGGTTGTGGAGATGAACTTTACCCTTTAAAATTAGTAGATGAGAGGTCATATAGTCCACTATTTTTTGGTCTTGTGGATGTAGATTATAGTGTTGCCCATATTTTTGTAGTTACATATATTGGTTACAAAATTTGGGTATGGGTTCATAGACAAAATGGTATTTTAGGAAGAGGAAGTATACTTGATAGTTTAGTTCCTTTTCTAGTTAGTTGGCCACCCCCAAGTTCACTAGAAAATAAAAAATATGATGAAAAGAGATGATTAACAAGATAAAAAAATAGAAGATGACTCTGACCTGGATAAAATTACAAGTTTGAAGGAGTGTCAACATCGATAGAGGATGTAGATGTTTCTATGGACTTCTAAAAACTATTTTGGCTATGAAATTCTCCATCTAAAGGGAAATTTGCACCCACATATTTGTAGCAACTTATGACCTCGTGGCAGTCTATGGGTATTTTTTGTATCTACCCACACCTAGCTAGTATCAGCTATAAACAAGGTTATGCATAGTGGCAAATATTAGGATTTCCAAAATTGGAAATTGGTGAATATGAGGACCCTCGACATAGGTCCATTCATCTAAAATTTTTGAGATCAATTTTTCTCAGGATTAATTCACCACAATATATATCCAAACATAGGCATATTTGTACTCATTGGAAAGATCTTCTCGAGCATGATATACTAGTGGCATTTTATGAATTTATAAGATGATTTAATAGGTTAAAATTTACCCCAAATATGACCTTAATTTTTAGGGCTTTAAATGCCCCAAATTTTGGTGTGAAGATGATTGATTTTATTTGCATAAGATTCATATTGATTCACCTTGATTTCGATTGGGATTCATCATTTTTTACAAGTACATTTTGATTCCAAACCCTTATGCATAACACTGGCTATAAATTAGGTTTGATTTTTTGCAAATAAAGCCAGAGATTGCCAAAAAAAAATTTAGCCCAGAAGCCCTGCTAGATATGAAGTGGAGAAAAATTGAAAAGGATGAGGAAGGCGGGCCTTGAGCTTGCTATAGCTGCAACCCTAAAGCTCACCGAAGTCTACTGAGGCATCAAAAGAAAAATAATATGGGAATTGACAAAAGAATGAGATGTTTGGAATAATTATGCTCAGTAGTGCAGTTTTGGTTCTATGGCTAGAGGATAGAATTTAGTTCAAATTGGCCATCTCTTGAAGATACCAGAATATGTGCACCTGACCAAAACCCAGGATGACATCAATTCTCCATCCACTGGTTGAAGGATGATGAAAGAGAAATAAAGCAGATGGTCAAGTCTAGAGAAATTTAGAACATTTGTGATGGTTGGAGCCTGATAAAATGTCAAGCATCCATCCTAGTTCTAGAAGAGAAAAGGAGGAATGAAATGGCCAAGTCTAGAAATTATTGAAATAATTATACCCGATTAAAACTCGATGGGCCCTAAAAGCCCATCATTCTCTAGGATAGGAAAGTTTTTAATTTTAGAATAGATTAGAACAATTAAGCCAGATCAAAGCTCAGTAGTACCCAAAATTCCTGATCAGATAAATGACCAAATCCATAAGGCATCCAAAATTTTATGCCTGGGAAAAATCTGATGGTGTCCAAATTTCCCGTCTAGAGTTTGAAATATGACAAGAAGAGTAAGATAGAGAAATGGCTAGAACCATAGAATACCAAAATATTCATACCTGGCCAAAACTTGATCAATAGTTAAAGTCTCGATGCATGCAAGAGTAGATTATAAAACAAGTGTTGAATGCACCAAAAGAATTACATCCAACTAGGGTCAACCAGGGTTCTAAATAGAGGAGATATTTGATTAAGGTTTAAAGCCACTAGGAGGTTGGTGTACATTCAAAAGTCTTCCAAGAGATAAAAGAGCATCCAATAGGTGCACACACGATTAGATAACTGCTTCTCGGCAAGAAAAGATCTCTTTTTCCCACAACATTTGCCTATCAAAATATCTCAATGGTAAAATCCATCATGTGAATGATAGGGTGACTAGATAGAAAAGAAATCAAGGGACCAAATATAGCCAACAAGTAGGGCATAACTCAAGGTGATGCATATTCAAACCACATCAATCAACCACATTCCGGTTGTTGGAGCAACCATGCTTCTAAAATGGCCCAACAGGATGGTAAAATCTATGACATAATAGTAGTCCACTTCTAAGGCAATGATGCTTTTGACTACTATAGTATTGTAAAATGTTTATAAATACTATGATTTAAAATGAAAACTGGTTGGCTTGTAGGCATTTACAATTCATATGTAATGAAGATATCTTTACCATTCGATACAAAGGGTTTGTTGTTTGGCTCTTGGTTTATTCTATTTGCAAATTATATATGTATGATAATTGCTTATTTCTAATTTAAGCCTATTGGATTCTCATGGGACTTACTATGAATCTTGCATTTGTGCTCATGTTCATTCATTAGTTTTGGAATTTGTAGTTTGATTAGATACTAAATACTATGACTAACTATTTTATGGGTAGTGATAGAACCAACTAGTCTGTTAGGCATTTGCTTAGTTTGGTCATGAAATATCTTAATATGCATGTCTTGATGTTGCTTAATCTACACCACTTTAAGTTTTGGATTTAGTTATTTTTATTTATTTTAGCACCCTTTTCCCCCCACACTTAGGAATAGATAGATGGGACTTCAATGAACCGGTCTTTTCTGGAGATTGACTGCTATAATTTTTATAGATCCCCTATCATTCAATGTTGGTAAGGTATGTGGGCACACAAACCTTTCCATTATACAGATTCTCTGACCAATAGTTTTTGGCATGCCTTATTGGATGCTAGGGTCCTGTATTTGGATAGTATAGGATATGTGATGTCCTTTGTTATCATATCTTATTAGAATAACCTGACAACTTTGCTTAGATCTAGAGACCTATCTATGACCAGTTGCCTTTGAAACCTAAACAAAACTTGGTGATACTCTATTTAGTCTAGAATATATATCACCTCATGAATTTGCTCAGATCTAGAGGTCTATGTTTTATGATTGGTTACCTTTTTTGACTCTGCTCAGGTCTAGAGGTCAGAATATATATCACCTCGTGACCCTATGAATAGTCAAAATCCTCATGATATTTTCAAAGCTACCTTCAAGTCCTTGCAAACTTTTGATGGGATAGAAAAAATTACATTTGAGCATTGCCAGGACATTGCTTCCCTAGCAATGGTTCATAATATCATGCACAAATATGTAATGCTCATACTCCTCTTTGTCTCTCTCAAATAAAGGGCCTGAATATGGTAAAATTTTCTTAGAAGATGGAAGTATTTATACATGGTTTGATCTAGCGAGAGCACTCATTGATGCTTTTGATGATGTAGGATATCCTTTTCATCTACTCAACCAGTTATCATTTATCAAATGTGATCCTCAAAAAGATATCATTGATCTTAACATATTTTTCAAAATAACATGGAAGGGGATCCCCTATGAGCTTCGACCATCCCCTTCTTAGGCATACCTGTATTATACCTAGACCTTCTAATTAGATATAAGCCTCATTTTGTAGTAGTACAGAGAGAGGAGGTTCCAAAATATTTACAAGGAGGTTAGACGGTCCAAAAACATATTAATTCAAGTAAGAAAGTGGTATCGCAGAGATGTTCCTGCTTTATATCAACCCCTATTAGAAACATTCCTAGTTTCATCCCCTAAAGAATACACATCAAGCATCCCCCAGATTGTAAGTAACATCCTCATAGTCAATTTCTATGAAAGTAATCCCTGATAGAATGAGAAATATTGAGAAAGATTTGGACTCTCAAAGAAGAGGATGCACACTAGGTGGCCTTTCCCTGTGAGCAAAATACTAGTACCATAGTTTTTCCTCAATCGGTGCAGAACATGGGTACTTGGAGACAAGTGCCTTGAGAGCTACCATATTTTCCCACAAGTAAACATATTTTGATGGAAAGCAAGAGGTCATTATTCTTATTTCGTAAACCTGAATAAAGAGGTGGAGGGTCGACACTCTTCCACAACCTATTTCAAGGACCTCATATTTAACCAATTGAATTACAATACGATTCTAGCTCGAAAGAGTAGAAACCAGCTTGGACACTTCATCCCAAGCCATGTGGCATATTTCCTATCGTAGCACTCTTGGAAGATCTAGTTATCATCTTTTAAACCTCTTGGTAATCAATGCATGACAATTTTAGTGGTTGGATGATAATGCAAGAAGCAATGGGAACAAATAAAAATGGGGCATAGACATCGAATAAGATGAGCTCAAGTGGGAGACAACACTGATACCCTTACCCAAATTACTTGAGTACCAAAGATAATCATATCAACATCCATCCTTTGTTGATTGATTATGACCTAGGTCTACTGATTCCAAGGCTGGATACTAAATCCAGATGGTACTTTGTGAGATCTAAGAATGGTTATAGACAACACTAGAATCAACATGAAAAAAAACTCATATTTGGTGTCATCTAGTCTGGATATTATAGATTCATAGGATGACCTGCAATATTTATTATCCAAGCATACTAGGTACATCCATATTTTTTTTTAAATAATTAGCAAGTAAATAAAACATGTGATAGTATATGGTTGTTGATGGATCGTAGGGAAACCACTACAATAAGGAATTTACAACTGGCCTGGGTGTTAGAAGCTATGAAATGAAGAACATAAAAAATTTCCCTAGGTTACGTCTTGGAATTTTAACACTTGCTCTTCCCCTCCTCATTTTCTTCTATGTTGTTCTTTATTTGTTCTTCCTTTTTTTTTATTGTTGTTGTGACCCCATAGCCCAATGGATAATGACAAGAAAATACAAAGTGCTTCACATACTGTCCTTGGAAATCTAAGATCACTTGGAGAAAAATTTGGGACTCATGTAAGCTAGATAATACACCATGGCTAGATGGACATGAAATAACTAGAGGATAAAATTCAAAGAAAAAAAGGATCCATACTCATGCGCCAATTGGACCTCCATACGATTCGACACATGCCAAATCTATCCAAAATTTATGCAAACATCCTATAAATAGACCCTATGCACAACTAAATAAGTATTCAAGAAAAATGAGTCTCAAAGTGCAATAGAAGCTAAGCATCCTCGGGGTGAGTGGTAATAAGCAAAGAAGGTCCTTGTTGGATTGCATAAAAAAAAGAGTTATAACAAGATGGAAAAATATCTACGACATTCTATATGCTCTTAGAATTTTGGTGGGCTATAGTGGGGTATGTTTATGGGAGTGCAATCTATGGGGGTGTCCCATGGATTGGGATATCCAGTCTCATGATGTTATGTGATGGCCCTCATATTTCCTTCCCTTTTGTGTTTTTACTTTTTTGCATCCTTCTCCTTCCTCTATTTTTCCTATTTGCTTGTTGTCACCAACCTTATTGGTTAGTGGCTTATGTTCTATTTTCTCTGCTATTTTCCATTATGTCTCCTTTCCTCCTGTGTTGTCTTATCTTGGTCTTCTATTTTTTCTTGTTGTTTCCTTTTGTTATCCCCCTTCTTTACTTTTTCTTCGTGATGTGCCACTATGTTATTTTCACCCCATCGTCCTCTACCCCCCTTTTCTTGTAGACTCGACCGACTGTATTTGTTTTAGCTTTTCTTCTAGCTCCTTATTCCCTTCCCTTTCTCTTTGAAAGTATTAAATACAAGAAAATTTTGGCCTTCTATTTTCATTGTTTTCGCAAAGTGAAAATCCCCTATGAGTCACCAAGAATGTGGGTATTTTTTTGTATCTACCCACACCTTGCTAGTATCATCTATAAATTAGGTTTATTTTTTTGTAAATAAAGCTAAATATTGTCGAAAAAAATTCAACCTAGAAGCCCTACTAGAGATTGAGTGGAGAAAAATAAAAAAAGGATGAGGAAGGTGGACCTTGAGCTTTTGGTAGCTACAACCCAGAAGCTCATTGAAGTATAATGAGGTGCCGAAAGAAAAATAATATGAGAATTGACAAGGGTATGATATGTCTAGAATAATTGCGCTTAGTAGTGTAGTGCTAGTGCTATGGTTGGAGGATAGAATTTAGTTTAAATTGTCCATATCTCAAAGATGTCAAAATATTTGCTCCTGATCGAAACTCGAGATGACATCAAGTCCCCGTCCACTAGATAGAGGTTGATGGAAGTAAAATCAAGCAGATGGCCAAGTCTATATAAATTTGGAATATTGATGATAGTTGAAGCTCGATACAATATCAAGCATTCAACCTGGTACTAGAAGAGAAAAGGAGGAATAAAATGACCAAGTTCAGGATTTACCAGTGTTGGCAATTTTGGGTACTTTGGGTACATTGCCTTTGCTCAAGTGTATAAGTTGTCATTGATTTCAAGAAGCTCTTGAAGGAATTTGATTTGATGTCAAATAATTTGTTTTGATGAAGGTTATGGCATGACAGTTTCAAAGGTCTTTTGCAAACCCCAAGTTGGCAAGTTTAAATATTACAGGTGGATGCATTGGTTTAATGCATTTGGGTCCAGGAGGAAGTATTTATTTAAATAATTAAAAACCTTGTTAAGGTTCCATTTAATTATTTTTAAATAAATAAATTATTATTTGCAATGGGTTCTCCTAATCCATGGCGCAAATGTTTTAACATTGTGGGCACTAGCCAAGACCTCCGCCGACGTGTTAAACTCCTCGTCGACATCAAAGAGCTTATGGTAAATTGCATATAAATCTCCCTTTATGAAAACAAAGATTAATCCCATCCGAATTTCAAAAGGAGTTGCTCGTTGTAAATTCAACTGTGTCTTCACTGATTTTCATGGATTCGATGTTCGTTTGTCTGCACTCACTGTTTGTCGAATCCGTCATAAATTTTACTGTTGTGTTGTTGTGGCAGAGGAAAGGAAGGGACTATAGTTTCATTTTATCCTTGGTGCAGAAGGATCAAGGTTAACAGCGTGAGGTTTAAACCTCATCGGGTGCCTTTGGCGCACCGGTAGCGGCTAGGCTGTTGGTGCGCTACCCGAATGGGAGGTTTCGCGTTTGAATATCATGAAAGGTTTTTTCGTCATGAAGTGGACATAGTAGGTGGTGTTAGAATTCATGCGAAAATTTCCCCATAGCAATTTTTTGATGTGGCTAAGGTATTTTCAAAAAAAAAATTGCTAAGTGTTTTTGTGGATGGAGGAAGTTTTTTAGAGGGAAAGGAGTTTAAAACTTGTTTGTATTTTGATAAAATATTCTTTTTGAAGATGTTGTTGAAATATCTTATTGCATTCTTATGAGAGATAAATTTTATTTGTGATAAGACTATAAGGGAGAAATAAGGTGTATAAGGGTTAAATCTTTCTTGTAATGTTGAGAGTGCTTGTGGTTGTTTATGGAAATGAAAACATGATGTTTTAAGGTCAATTGCTTCTTGTGTGAAGTTGTGAAACCTTAAGTGGGCAGCTTTGAGATTGATATTTGCTTTCATTAAATTGGTAATAATCAAGCTATTCTTTACTTGGTTAAAGTGTTGAGCTTACTCCTTTATTGATGATTTGAAAAGTTGTGTGTGCTATTGTGAGTTGAGTTGGTGGATGCTTTTGTTCAAACAATATTGGAGAGAAAAGGAGTTCTACTTGTTTCCTTTTCTGATGTTGATTGTGAAATGCTTCAAGTTTGTGTTTTGATCTGAATGGTGTTGATTGAACCTTGTTTGATGAGCATTGTTGTTGAAGCCCTAATTGATGGTGAAAAGAACATGAGTATCATTGTTATGTGATTCTTTGCATAGTTGGCAATTGTTGGAGTTTCATGTTCTTGAAAGAAAGCATTCTATCCTATCCATTTCAGATATTGAGTTGAGTTTTCAGATTTGAGATTGAGTTTGAGTTGAGTTTTTATATTTGAGATTGATTTTGAGCTGAGTTTATTTGAGTTGAGTTTTGAGATTGGGAGTTGAGTATAGAACATATTGAGTCTCTAACAATTCTCTTTATGCTTCTATGATTTTGAAAAATTGCATTGGGTCTCTAACAATTCACCTTGTGATTTCCTACTAAGAAATTTTTTCTTGGTGAGCTTGCTGAGGTTTTGGATAGGTTTAGATGGGGACTTGTGAGCAGGTTTTGGACAGGTTTAGGTGGGGACTTGTGAGCAGGTTTTGGATAGGTTTCGATGGGGACTTGTGAGAAGGTTTTGGATAGGTTTCAGTGGTGACTTGTGAGTAGGTTTTGGATAGGTTCCAGTAGAGGACTTGTGAGCAATTTTTGACAGGTTTCGATGGGGACTTGTGAGCAGATTTGGATAGGTCCTAGCAGAGGACTTGTGAGCTGAGTTTTGATAGTTCTATCAAAGAACTTGAGGAAAAAGGAGGACTGGTTCTTTGAGAAGAACCTGAGGACAGATTTGGCAAGTCTTGAGAAGGCTTTTGTGCAGAGGATTGATTTGTTCAAGTGTTGGACAGATCTGACAGACAAAGGAAAACATGTACTAGACCGACTGACTATGTTTGGTACAGGTTGTTGAGCTGTTGTGGACGTGATCATAGAAGGCAAAGGTCTCTTAGGCTAAGCATTGAGGACAGGAGGTCTTCGGTGGAAAGGAGTTCCACGTGCTGGCAAGAGGTAGAGGCAGTTGATCTTTTGAGGGATCATTTCCAGAGCAAAGGGGAAGGTATCTCATTTGAGCAGAGGCTCATAAATTTAGATAGAGGGGAAGGTATCTCCTTTGAGCAAAGGCTCATAAATTTAGAGCAGAGGGGAAGGTATCTCCTTTGAGCAGAGGCTCATAAATTCAGATAGAAGGGAAGGTATCTCCTTTGAGCAGAGGCTCATAAATTTTTATTGGAGGAAGGTATCTCCTTTGGGCCGAGGCTCATAAATATTGTAATTTGGAAGGATTCCCAAAGAACTTTGAGATAACTTTTAGAGAAAAATTTTGTGGACATAGCCCAACCATTCTGGGTGAACCACGTTAAAATTGGTGTCACTTTGTGGATGATATTGTGCATTGCTTTGATATTGCTTTGGGTATATTGCTTTACCATTTTGAAGTATAAAGGAAAAATTAAAAAGAGGTCTTATACTGTTCACCCCCCTCTCAGTATAAGCTTGTGTTCTTCAACCAAAACAATTGTACTTGATCGAAACCAAGTGGGGCCCTAAAAGCCCGACCTTCATTAGGATAGAAAAGTGTTTAAGTTTAGAAGAGGCCAGAAAAATTAAGCCCAACTAGAGCCTAACCGCATCTAAAAGGTATGGTGAGATAAATAGCCAGATCCATAAGGCACCAAAATATTTGTGCCTAATCGAATCCCGATAGTGTTCAAATTCCCCATCCAAAGTCTAAAATCTGATAAGAAGAGTAATATGGAGAAATGGCTAGGACCAAAGAATATTAGAAGCTTCATACCTGAAAAAAACTGATCAACGCTCAAAGGCCTAGTGCACACAGTAGTAGAAAATAAACCAAGTTTCAAACGCACCAAAATAATTGCACCCGATTGAGGCCAGCCAGGGTTCTAAATGTTCAACACAACAAAGGAGATATTCAGTTTAGTATTAAAGCCAATGGGAGGTTGGTGTACAACTGAAATTATTCCAAGAGATAAAAGGGTATCTCATAGGTACGCACATGATTTGGTAGTTTCTTTACAACAAGAAAATGTCTCTTTTACCCATGATGTCTACAAAGCACGATTCTATGTTAGAATATGTCAATGGTAAAAGCCATCATATGGATGATAGGGTGGTTGTGTAGAAAATAAATCAAGGAACAAAATGCAGACAGCAAGCGAGGTATGACTCAAGATGATGTAGATCCAAATCACGTCAATCAACCATGTTTAGGTTGTTAGAGCAGCCACACTTCTGAAGTGGCCCAACAGGATGGTAGAATCTATGACATAAAAATAGTCCACTTTTGAGACAATGATGCTTTTGACTGCTATATGATTGTAAACTGTCTATAAATACTATGATTTAAAATGAAAACTGGTCAACTCTTAGGCATTTATAATTCATATGTAATGAAGATATTTTTATCGATCAATACAAAGGGTTTGTTGTTTGGCTTCTAGTTTATTCTATTTGCAGAGCATGTATGTATGATAACTACTTATTTCTAATTTAAGCCTATTGGATGCTCATGGGACTTACTTTGAATCTTGAATTTGTGCTCATGTTCATTTATTGGTTCTGGAATTTATAGTTTGATTAGATACCAAACATTATGACTAATTGTTTTGCAGGTGGTAATAGAACTAGCTAGTCTATTAGGCATTTTCTTAGTTTGGTCATGAAATATCTTAATATGCATATATCTTGATGTTACTTAATCTACACCACTTTAAGTTCTGGATTTAGTTTTTTTTATTTCTTTCAACACCCTTTTCCCCTACATTTAGGAATAGTTAGTTGGGACTTCAAGGAACCAACCTTCTTCAAAGATTGACCACTATAGTTTTCACAACTTCTCGGTCATTCAATGTTGGTCAAGGTTTGTAGGTACACAAACCTTTCCATTAGATAGATTCTCCGACCAACATAGTCATAGTCATATCTAAGTGCATATTTGAATATTGGTTCATTTTATCAAGGACAAACCTTTGGCGATGATCTTTACTAAGGATATCTCTAAAGTTCCATGAATCCTTTATATATATATATATATATATATATATATATATATATATATATATATATATATATATATTGTTGGACATTTTGAGCTCATTTAGTTGTCATTGATGTCAAGGTGAAAAGTTGTCATTGATGCCAAAATGAACATATGAAGTCGTCATTAATACCATGGAGCACACCGTCACTAACACCAGGAACAATGCGAAGAGTTGAAGAACAAGTTGGCAAAATAATATTTTATGAAGGTTTAATTAAACCCATGGTGGCAGAATATTTTAAATCAAATCAGTGGAGTACAAGTTGTAGGTTTAAATTTACCCCATGGAAGACTTTAATTTTATTAAAGTCAAAGGTTTTAAAATATAATTTATAAAATTTAAATTCTATTGGAATTTAAATAATTTATAAATTATATAAAGGTTTAGCTAGCGTCGACGTCATCAAAATTAAGGAGCACCGATGTCTAAATTTGAATGGTGGTTTTGTGTATAAATTAATGCCCAAAGGGGTATTCGAAACTTACCCCTTGATGAATTAATTCCCATGAGAAAAGGTTGAAGGTATTTTGTGCATCATGAATGTTGAGGAAGAAGACAAAGAACATTTTCTTATTAGTGCCAAGGAAGAAGACAAAAAGAGGATAGTGTATGGTTTGAGCCACATAGGACACGGTGGTCCATTGGTAGCACACACTTTGCAAAGGCATTGGGAAAGGAAGAGCCCATGTTCGATTCTCATGGGCGTGCCAAAGGAAGACTTTTTGTTTGCATTCTATTCAAGCTCCAGGTATAGAAGAAAGAACACGAAGTGCTCGTTGGTTTCAAACGTGCGTCTAGCGCACACGGTGGTCAAGCCCATGGCTAGAGCTCACGTAGAGGCAGAGATCGTGGGGTCGAATCCCACTAGTGGAAAAGGTAATTTTTTTATTAGAATTTATGTTGCCTAAGGTTTTATTAAAGGGTCATTTGGAGTTATAAAGGTTTGTGAAGATTTATTTTTAAATTGCATTTGGAGTTATAAGGGTTTGTGAAGCATTATTTTTATTGGAAATTGATTTGTGCTATTTGGAGTTAAAAGGATTTTTGAAAGATTGTTTTGTTGAGAAGTGATTTATGTTATTAAGGTTGTTAAAGAAAAAAGATTTGATTTTTGCTAAAGTTCTTCTTGCCATTAAAATTGATTAAAGAGGTTTTGAATTATTTTGGTGGATGTTGAATTTATTATTAGTTGGGAGTTTATAAGGTTTTATTGGATAAATGCTTTATGTATGTTGATGGTTGTTTTTGAAAGGTGGAGTGATAAGGTGTAATTGAGTATTTATATTATTTTGTGACAAAGATTTATCATCTAACCTCTTTGAGTTTGGCATATAAGTGTTTGTGGTTGTAACAGATTTATGAGATCCCTTCATCTTCAATAAAAAGGTATGAGCACATTTTTCCATAGTTGAGTTGATTGATTGGTTTTCTGGAAAATTTTGGAGTGAAAAGAACTTGATTATGGTTTCCTTTTAGACAGTGTTTGAGTTAATCTTCAAGGTTTTCTAGAATAAAGAGTTGTTATTAAAACCTTGTTTTATAAGAATTGTTGTTAAAGCCATTGGTTGTGTGAAGAACCTGAGTTAGGGTTGTGCAAAAGAACATGAGTATCATTGTTATGGGAAGATTGTTTTATAAGCATTGTTGTTGAAGTGAGTTGTTGTGGAAATAACTTGAACTAGAGTTTGAAAAGAACATAAGTATCATTGTTATGTGAGATTTATTATTGAGCATTGTTGGAAACATTTTGAGTTGATGTTTACATGCTTGGACTAGGGTTTGTAAGCAAGAGTTGTTTATTGAGTGATTGGTTGAGTAGATTTGGTTGAGCCTAGTCAAGTGGGTGTATGAAGTGATTGTTCAAGTTCCATAAAAAAAACTATCCTATATTCTTATTTTAGTTGATAAAGTTTTTGACCATTGAATTGAAACATATTGGGTCTCTAACAATTCTCTTTATGTTTCTATGAGATTGGTTAAGTTCTGTGTGAGTTTATTGAGCAGATTTGGATAAGTTATGAGTGAGCTTGTTAAGCAAATTTGGACAAGTTCTGAGTGAGCTTGTTGAGAATATTTGGACAAGTTCTCAGTGGACTTGTTGAGAAGATTGAGCAAGTTTTGAGTGGAATTTTTAAATAGATTTGAGCAAGTTCTGAGTGGACTTTTTGAGCAGATTGAGCAAGTTCTAAGTGAACTTGTTGAGCAAAATTGAGCAAGTTTTGAGTGGACTTGTTGAGAAGAATTGAGCAAGTTTTGAGTGGACTTATGGAGCAGAGTTTGGTGTATATTTGAGGATAATTTTGTGCTAAACCAGAGACAGATATTGAGAATATTTATGTTAGACCGAAGGACTACGTTTAGTGCAAATTTGAGACATATCTTTGGAGGTGATAGAGTAGAGAAGATAATAGTCTCCAGTGGATAGATATCCATTAGCTAGGGAAGTGAGGACAGGTCTTTTGAGTGGGGACAAGAGTCTTTAGTGGAGAGAGATCCACAAGCCAGTGCAGTGGAGGCAGTAGTCTTCTAGAGGATCACCAGCCAGAGCAGAGGAGAAGGAGTTCTCCTATGGATAGAGATCCACTAACTTGATTTAGGGGATTGGTATCTCCTTTGAATAGAGGTCCATAAACATTGTAATAGGGAAGGATTCCCAAGAGATTGATTGAGAAAATTTTAGTGAAATATTTTCTTTGTGGAGTAGCCCACATTGGGTGAACCATGTAAATTGTGGTGTCTCTATTGTGTATGGTGTTTTGTGCATTTCTTTGATTACTATTATTGATATTGCTATCTATACATTGCATAATATTGATTGGGAAATAAAAGTAAAAAGTGGTCTTATACTATTCACCCCCCTCTCAGTATAAGCTTGTGTTCTTCATATATTAAGGATGATTTTTAAGGGTAGTTTAAACTACCCTCTTAGGGGATGGTTTTTTACCGCCATAAAAAACTATCTTTTTGCCATGCTTAAAAGCCTTTTTTGGTGTAGTGTTTTAAGGGTGGTTTTAAAATACCCTCTTAAGGTCTATTAGGGTGGTTTTTTACCATCATAAATAACCGCCATCTTTTAGACACCCTTAAAAGCCTTTTTTGGTGTAGTGCTAACCTATATACCTCAAAGGCCTCCCTATATACCAAAGGTCCCAATATACTTGACTTTTCACTATATACCTAACAATACATGAGAGAAAATAAATATGTAGGATGCCAACAATATATGGATGTTACCTTTAGAATACATGGACAAGGTGGTATATGATAGGTAAGAGTGTACCTCCTCATGACTCCCACTAGCCAGCTGCAATATACTCCTTAGTAGGCATAAGTATGCATGAGATCCTACTTGGGAAGTTAATCACCCAAGCTCTCTACATGCCCAATATAATCTAGTAACTCATACAATAGCTACTCAAAGAACCATAAACATCCCCATTAGAACTAGCACTTGGTTTTGTTATTATATAAATTTAATATCTTAACTAAATAAACAAATTAGGCTATGCATATTGAATTGTTATATTGTATATTGAAGAATGAGATGATATTATGGATAATGTATCCCAGAGGATTTTTTCTAAGCTAGTTGCCCTAATCTACCATGATATCGTCAAGCACCATTTAGATAGTTGTCAAATATTTTGAAAGTCAAGCTTGCCCATGTAGAAATTAGCTTGTGGGATAAATATACCAAGAGTAGTCTCATGCCAATTTTTATGCCTAAGAATATGTACAGGAGAAGAAAGCTCAAATATGACATTATATGGTCAATTCATTATAGATTTAATTGAATGAGTAGAATTTACTTCAACGACATGTGTAGACACTAAAATATAGGCACTTCCATTACACATCACAATTCTGCATAATAATATATGCCTAGGTTTAAACTTAGTCATATAATTCTTGCACATTATTCATTGGCATTACACACCACAATTCTGCATAATAATATATGCCTAAGTCTAAACTTAGGAATATAATTCCTTCACATTATTCATCCACATTGCACATTTCAGTTTTGCATAACATTATGTGCCTAAGTTTTGACTTAGGCATAAAATCCTGCACATAATTATATTTTCTAGATTTTATTAAATCTGGAAAATATCCTCCTAGGCTACCCTCTCTCCTCACTTGACATGTGTCCTGGCCACATCACCATCACTCCTTTGCCACCTCTCATAAACCCTTGTTTCATTTTTCCCTTCACATGGGGTAACCCTCCACATTTCACTCCACTTGCACCTACTCACTTGCCACATCTCACACCTCACTCCACATTTCACTCCACTTGCACTTACCCACTTGCCACATCTCACACCTCACTCCACACATCACTCCACTTGCACCTACCCACTTGCCACATCTCCCCAGTTAAGTGAGACACTTCCAATGACTCATTGCAACTATCTAGGATAGGTGGCTATCCAGTCCTTACCACTTGGCAGTCCTAGCTTGCCACCTATCCTTCCCTCCAAAACCCTCAAAGGCCTATAAAGGCACCATCACATGTCCAACGAAAAAGAGGAGAAAATGCTAATGTTATGTTGCCCGGATTGTGTTGTGTAAGCCATACTCATTGTTTGTTTTCTTCTATCAATATTCATTTACATTAGTCATTTTTATTTATATTTATCATTATCATTGTGACAGGTGCTACTAAATCATTGTCCATTTCCATGTGTGCATATTTCAGGTTCAACAAGCTCCAGCTCATCACGGTGGTCACGACAAACCCACCTTCCACATTCTTGTAGCATGAAGAGACGAAGACACCATCCTTGATCTATAAAAGGGATTACCCTTTGGCACATTTCTTTGTAAAATACACCCTAAAAGGGTCAAAGTGTATCAAAAGAGACTTTCCCGAGCTTAATAAAATGTTTTATTTTATTGCAATGGTGTTGTATTTTTATGTATACAAATTGGCAATCACGGTCTTCTTACCCCTTTTCCCTCCTATTTTTTTTATTTAGAATATTAACTTTGTATCTCTTTGTGTAATTGTAGGGTTTACCAATCCATACCGCATCTTTATAAGGAGCAATAAAAGGTTTGAATTTCGTAATAGAAACCTCCTCAAGAGCAGGAAATCCAGATAAGTGTTCTTTAGTTTCTAGAAAAAAAAATCCTTTAATTTTTTTTTTAATTTAAAAAAATATATTGTATTGTGTTTTTAAAACTTCTATCTATTTTAATTTCATTATACAATTAAATTAAAAAAAAACTTTATTTTCATTTATTTAATTTTTTTTTTAAATAAATGCTCTATTATTCTTCTTTTGATTATTATATTTATAATTAAATTAAAAAAAATTAAAAAAATAATAATAATAAAAAAATTTTAAAAATTTTAAAAAACAAATTAACAAAAAAAAAAAAACCTGTGCAGTTCTGCATATTAACTTCGCAGTTCTATACAGTCAACTAACTGCATAGTTGATTATGCAAGACTGCACTGTGCAATTAACTGAACAGTTAACTACACAATTTGTGTAGTTAACTGCTCAGTTAATTGTATAGTTAGATGCATAGATTGTGTAGTTAACTATGTAGCTAACTATACAGTTAGCTGCTCAGTACTACACAATAATTGCCCAGACCGTGCAGTTAACTGCACAATTAACTACACAGTATGTGCAGTTAACTACACAGTTAACTATGCAGTACTACATAGATTGTGCAGTTAACTGCACTGTGCAGTTTACTGCACCACAATTTTTTTTTTTAAATCATTAATAAAATAAAAATAAATAAATAAAAACATTAAAAATAAAAATTTAAAACTTTAAAAATAAATAAATAAAAAAATTATTATAAACTTTTGAAAAAAAAACAAAAAAAATAATAATAAATTTTCTTTTTTTTAATAAAAAAAAAAATGCAATAGAAAAATATTTTAAACAACCAAAAAAAAAAAAATCCACAACTTCAACTATATTGCATTTTTCATCTTGAAAATATTTTAGGCATCATATTCGTTTGCACGACACTTTGCATCTTTAGCGTTCATTTTGCATTATACAAAAAAAAAAAAAAAAAAAAATCAACTTATTTTCCTTTTCAGTTTTTATCTTGTCAATAAAACAAAATTGTTCAAACAAATCAATCACACTTAACAAAAATTAAAACAAAAAAAAAAATCACAAACTTAAAAAAAAAATAAAAAATCAATTTTGCACAACATTTTTGCTTACTTGTGTAAATATTGTTTGCCCTTGTATGTTTTTATTTTCGCATTCATAGGCAATAAACGAAATTGCATACTACTTTGCATCACACAATAGAAAAAAACCTTCACACACTTGCACGTTTCACAATAACATTGGTAGGTTGGATTTAATCACCAGCCTCCAATTTAGACCAGTGACGTTGGAATTCATCTCCTTCTACCGGATTGTCCCCTAGATGTCTTAGATAGAATAGGGCACTCTCTTGAGTTGGTACATGTCACTTGTGTATAAGCTATCTCCCACTGTTGGAACGATTGTTGAATCAGAGTGGAAGAGCTAGGCGAACCCCCCACTAGGATTTAAGTGGTGTACCCTAGACTCTTTTGAGAAATCATACTTGACACTAGTGTTATTAATCATCATATTAATCGAGCTCCTTTATTCTTATCAAAAAAAAACAAAAAACTTCAAAATTCCAACAACATAAAAACTCACTGAAACTCAAAACAAAAAAATCAAAAACTTTAAAAATCCAAAAACAATAAAAAAAATTCAACATCAAAAACAAACTTTGAAAAAAACTTAGAAAACATTGTTTGTGTATTTGATTTGTGTGTTATTCATGTAT
This sequence comes from Wollemia nobilis, assembly GCA_028583015.1. Taxonomy (NCBI): domain Eukaryota; kingdom Viridiplantae; phylum Streptophyta; class Pinopsida; order Araucariales; family Araucariaceae; genus Wollemia; species Wollemia nobilis. The sequence goes on from JAQPPZ010017164.1 coordinate 2,754,811, forward strand.
ATTTCCACCACATTTTCACACACATACCTTCACATTCGCCACCTCATTTCACCTCAACCACCTTCCACATTCATATCAAAATTCAAAAAAAAAATCACCCTAGGATACCTTGTCTCTCCCATGTGATACATGTGTCTTGGACATCTCACCCAACATCCCTGTCACATCTCACCCACTTTTGTCCCCTTTGTCCTTGCACATGAGACAGATTCCCAACACTCATGCCACAACTCCTTTGTTATTGTCCCCTTGTCCCTTCACATAAAACAGCATCCCGCATCCCACTCCATCTGAAGCCACATCACCCTAGTTAAGTGAGGTACACTGAGTGACTCACTATAACTATCCCTTCCACCTAGTAGTCCAAATTTTCCACTTGGCAAGTTAGGCTTGCCACCTCAGATTCCCCTCCAAAGCCCCAGGAAGCCTATAAAGGCACCATCAAGCCACCAAACAAAGGGAGCTGAATTTACATACTGACAGGCTGCCATAATACATCTAGACCCAATGAGAAACTGAGAGCATGAGCTCGAATTTGATCATTGGCATGCATATCAAGGCAAATTGTCATCTTAGCTGAAATCGCCCACCCATGGTTTTACAATCGAAAATGCGGTAAAACAAAACATTTTATTAAGTTCGGGAAAATTTCTTTTGATACACTTTGACCCTTTTATGGTGCATAACCAATTGAATGTTTGTATACATAAAAACACAACACCATTGCAACAAAACAAAACATTTTATTAAGTTCGGGAAAGTCCCTTTTGATACACTTTGACCCTTTTATTATGCATTTTACAAAGAAATGTGCCAAAGGGGAATCCCTTTTATAGATCAAGGATGGTGTCTTCGTCTCTTCATGCTACAACAATGTGGAAGGTGGGTTTTTCGTGACCACCGTGATGAGCTGGAGCTTGTTGAACCTGAAATATGCACACATGGAAATGGACAACAATTTAGTAGCACCTGTCACAATGATAATGATAAATGTAAATAAAAATGACTAATGTAAATGAATATGGATAGAAGAAAACAAACAATGAGTATGGCTTACACAACACAATCCGGACAGGATAACATTAGTATTTTCTCCTCTTTCTCTCTTGGACATGTGATGGTGCCTTTATAGGCCTTTGAGGGTTTTGGAGGGAAGGATAGGTGGCAATCTAGGACTACCAAGTGGCAAGGACTAGGTAGCCACCTATCCTAGATAGTTGCAGTGAGTCATTGGAAGGGAGCTGAATTTGCGTACCGACAGGCTATTGGAATACGTCCAAACCCGATGAGAAATTGAGAGTGCGAGATTGAATATGATCGTTGGCATGCATCCCGAGGTGACCTATCATCTCAGTCAAAACCATTCGCCTATGGTTTTGTAATGGTGTTATGTTTTTATGTTTTTAGGGTTTATACATGCATTATTCTCATTGCTCATATATACAGGTGCTACTAATCCCTTTTGTCGGTTGGAATGTGTGCAAGTGACAAGTAATTTAGATAAGCTGCTAAAGCTGGAGTGGTCCCTTGCTGGATACCAAAGCCCACTCACCTGTTTGAAGCTGTAACAGAGGAACAAAAAACACCACACCCTACGGAAGAGCTAGAAGATCTCCCCTCCTCCATGAAAGCATTGGATATCAGATAGATAGGAAGAAGCATAGTAACATTTCTACCAACACACTTGGGGAAATTCAAAAATCCTTTTTGTAACACACTGTATCACCATTAATACAAAAAGGGACATTTTGGAAAAATTACTTCTTTCTCTCTATTTTATTTAAATAAATTATGCTCAGTTCTTTGGTTACATAAATGGCAATCATACATAAAAACTCTAAAATCTGGGCACTTGCATTACACATCACAATTCTGCATAATAATATATGCCTAGGTCTAAACTTAGGCATATAATTCTTGCACATTATTCATTGGCATTACACACCACAATTCTGCATAATAATATATGCCTAAGTCTAAACTTAGGCATATAATTCCTGCACATTATTCATCCACATTGCACATTTCAGTTTTGCATAACATTATGTGCCTAAGTTTTGACTTAGGCATAAAATCTTGCACATAATTGTATTTTCTAGATTTTATTAAATCTGGAAAATATCCTCCTAGGCTACCCTCTCTCCTCACTTGACATGTGTTATGGCCACATCACCATCACTCCTTTGCCACCTCTCATACACCCTTGTCTCCTTTGTCCCTTCACATGGGGTAACCCTCCACATTTCACTCCATTTGCACCTACTCATTTGTCACATATCACACCTCACTCCACATTTCACTCCACTTGCACTTACCCACCTAACACATCTCACACCTCACTCCACACATCACTCCACTTCCATCTACCCACTTGCCACATCTCCCTAGTTAAGTGAGACACTTCTAGTGACTCACTGCAACTATCTAGGATAGGTGGCTACCCAACCCTTGCCACTTGGCAGTCCTGGATTGCCACCTATCCTTCTCTCCAAAACCCTCAAAGGCCTAAAAATGCACCATCACATGTCCAAGAGAGGAAGAGGAGAAAATTCTAATGTTATGCTGCCCAGATTGTGTTGTGTAAGCCATACTCATTATTTATTTTCTTCTATCCATATTCATTTACATTAGTTATTTTTATTTACATTTATCATTATCATTGTGACATGTGCTACTAAATCGTTGTCCATTTCCATGTGTGCAGATTTTAGGTTCAACAAGTTCCAGCTCATCACGGTGGTCACGACAAACCCACCTTCCACATTGTTGGAGCATTAAGATATGAAGACACCATCCTTGATCTGTAAAAGGGATTCTCCTTTGGCACATTTCTTTGTAAAATGCACCCTAAAAGGGTCAAAGTGTATCAAAAGGGACTTTCCCAAACTTAATAAAATGTTTCATTTTATTGCAATGCACCCTTTTTCAATCATTTTTTTGTGTTTTTATGTATACATAAAAACACTTGCAAGTGAAGTTCATTTACTAAATATTGCGTGTCGATGACCTTAAGAAATCTAGAACTAGTGCATGTGATTGTGATGTATATTGCCCCATATTGAGTAATTTTGAACGGTACCTTTTTGGGTTTTCCTTTTGGCTAGCTTACCTGTATGTGCGTTCAGAGGTCTCTCTCTTGAGAGAGAGACATGTCATCCTGCATGAGTTTATTCCACTACCAGTCAAGCGTCTATAGCCCCGGTGGAGGCTCACTCCATAGTCCAATGGTTTGATATTTAAGCCTTTGTGATGACTACATAACTTTCTGAGGGGAACATAGTATGATCTTTTCAGCTTTAGATATCTATGGTGTGTGTTGTTAATTGTTTTTGTGTAGAGTTTTGGGGAATCGGATTCTCAACCGAAGTATGATGAGAATGTTACCCTATCCTTACTACTCTACATTTATTTATATTTGTTGTTTCACTATGGTAGTGGTGATAACCACTATTTTTGTTTTTGGACTATGTTGCATGATAGGGTAAGCAAAGAATTTGACTTTTTTCGCTTTTTGAGGTTTACCCAAATTGGCGTTATCTTTCTATTATTCAAGATGTTTTAAGATTTGTAAAAGTGTATTTGGTTCTAGATTTTTTTTGGGTCAATCTACCATACTAAATATTTTCTTAATGTGATGAAAGTGCTTTGGTCCTAAAGAAAATTGGACACTTCATGAAGTTTGGTTTTTCACTAGACATGTTTGAGTGACTGAAAATTGTATGATATATCATATATGATGTGTATGATTTGTGAGTTGTAAAGAATCTTAGTTGAATACCCCCAATTCTTGGAACTTCTTTTCCTGGTCGTATCATCACCAGAAAAAATGATCAAGTGGGATACCCCCAATTGCAAATATGAACGAGGAAAGGTCAAATACTCTAAGCTAAAAAATATTACACTAGCAACATGAATACCATCATTTAGTTACATGAATAAAAATCAAACGTATTTTACAAGTTTAGTTTCATTCATCATCATAGCAATACCATAGAAATATTAGATTGCATTATATAAACATTGCAAAGCATAAATAAGAAGAATGCATATACAAATAACACATGTGAATACCGAAATAACATGCCATGTATATATATATATATATATAAATACGAAAGTCTACAAAGTACAAAATACCCGAAGGCAAAAAACATCGAAGCACTGAGGCTCATACTAAGATAAAATATACAAAAAAACAAAAATAAGGCAATAAAACAACTAGCTAGTGCCAGCAGGATCCCTTCGTGGACCCTACGCTATAGAATCCCTATGAGAGGTAGAAGTACAATGAGTCATGTGACTCATCATAGTCCCTTAGGTAGCAGTGGCAAAAAATGATGGAGGAATAGGTAAATGAATCTGATGCTCATGAAGAATGTTCTCCAACATCTTGATGTATACAGCCTGCTTACGCAGGCTCCTCAAATCAGCACCCTGGCAAGTGACCCTCTAAGAAATCTATACCCGTAGAGAAGTAATATTCAAAGCAGAATCATCACCTCTAGCATCTGACTGCAACCAAGAAAGTTCACCCTATAAACGAGAATCTCACCACCAAGTCTAGTGATCTCTGCATCCTTAGTAGCCAGAACAGTGCTGCTAGGTCTAACCTGTAACTCGTCCACCTCAGCCTGAAGATGAGTCACCTCACCCTGATACCATGTTAACTCGGCCTTCACTTGACCCAGCTCCAAATACAGGCTATCTCGCTCAGCCTGGAGAATCCCCCACTCCTCCTTTGACCATTGAGGAGGTAAACCCTCATCATCATCGCCTCCACCCTCCTCAGGCTACTAAACGTTCATGCCCGTGTCAGCTATCAAAGAGCTACCACACTGGTGCTTCACCGACCAAGGAACCCATCCACACATATCAACATCGTCACCACTCCCATCATCATCTACAATGACACTAGGAATCCATAGAGGCTGACTCGCAAACCAAGCATCATACTCAGCAGTCGTGCCAACATCATCCAAGTCAAGCACCTCCAAGTTTGAGTCATCAGCAGGATCATCGACTCGCTAGAAATCAGGAGCAATAGGAAACCCCAACTTATCACCCCATCACCTGTATGTAACAGGTGCATCCAAAATATCCTGAACAAGACCAAACTACCGTAGTACATGAGAAAATTGGAGAAACTCCATATCCCTCAAATGGGTGAAGCTCCACTGCATCCGTTGCCCAATCCAAACCCCTCTAAGGCCGCCAACACATCAAGTCCCTAGTCAGAGAACTCAAGATATCTCTGAACTCTAAAGCACTTGCAACATATCAATTGACTTCCTCACTGAGCAACCATCTGTATGCCTAGGGAGAGGTGGCATCCATGCCATAAGGTAAACTAATAGGGCGACCAATAATAATATGCTTCCAACACCAAATCTAGAGTAATAAACTATAGCCCATGCCCTTACACCCGTGCCTCTTCACCTCATAGAGCTCGCTATAAACCTCGTAGAGAAGAGCGGGAGCCTAAGCTAACCAACAAGGATCAACTATCAAATCTAGAACAATAGGCACCTGATATCAAATCTCTGAACTCTAAAGCACTCGCAACATATCGACTGACTTCCTCATTGAGCAACCATATGTATGCCTAGGGAGAGGTGGCATCCATGCCATAAGGTAAACCAATAGGGCGACCAATAATAATATGCTTCCAACACCAAATCTAGAGCAATAAATTGTAGCCCAGGCCCTTACACCCGTGTCTCTTCACCTCATAGAGCTCGCTATAAACCTCGCAGAGAAGAGCGGGAGCCTAGGCTAACCGACAAGGATCAACTATCAAAACTAGAACAATAGGCACCTGATTCCACGAGATTCTCGATCTCATGGAATTGGGCAACAACATGTTGCTCAATATGTACATCATAAAGATAGGCAATGCACCCAAGATGCCAGCTATAAAGAGATCCAAATACGCAATGTTGCCCCTACTGTAATCAATGTCCCACATCTCACCAAACAAAGGGAAAAGGGCCTCCTTGTCAAGGCCAAAACGAACGGTAGGACCCTCGATAGAAATGCAGAAGATACGGTAGATATCCTCGAGAGTGATAGTCATCTCCCCTATTAGGATATGAAATGTGCCCCTGTCTGGATCCCAACGCTCAACAAGTGTCAAAAGGAGATCCTCATCAGCTCAGACGGTTCCTAACCGCCCACAACTGTCTAAACCAATGCTCTGAAGTAAATTCCAATCATCATCAAAAAGTGCTTTTCGCACTTTTCGGATGGTCCTCGACCACCTATGTCGAGCATCAAGAAGCTTAACCTGAAAAGAAAACATATAAAAACAAAACAAAAAATTAGCACAACATGCTAGAAATAAAAGCAAAAACATTTTTTTTTTTTTTTTTTACCTATGCATAAACGAAAAATTTTACCTATGCATGTAATAAACAAAAAAAAAAAAACTACCTACCCTAGGTAACAAAAGGAAAAACGAAAAATTTTCACATACCTAGGTAATAAAAGCAAAAACGAAAAAAAAAATTTACATACCCTAGGTATTTAAAACAAAAATGAAATTTTTTTACATACCCTAGGTAATAAAAACAAAAAAAAAAAAAAAAATTATTACCTACCCTAGGTAACAAAAGAAAACGTTTTTTTTTTTTACCTACCCTAGGTAATAAAAGCAAAAAACGAAATTTTTTTTACATACCCTAGGTATTAGAAAGCAAAAACGATTTTTTTTTTTTTACATACCCTAGGTATTTAAAAACAAAAACGAAATTTTTTTACATACCCTAGGTAATAAAAACAAAAACGAAATTTTTTTACATACCCTAGGTATTAGAAAGCAAAAACGAATTTTTTTTTTACATACCCTAGGTATTTAAAAGCAAAAACAAAATTTTTTTACATACCCTAGGTAATAAAAGCAAAAACAATTTTTTTTTTTTTACCTACCCTAGGTAATAAAAACAAAAAACGAAAAAAAAAAAAAATTACCTACCATAGGTAATAAAAGCAAAAAAAGAAAAAAAAAATTGCATACCCTAGGTATTAAAAAGCAAAAACAAAAAGCTTTACCTACCCTAGGTAATAAAAAAAAAAAAAAAAACAAGTTCATTGCCAGCCCCGCTTAATGAGCAAACAATAATCATTTACCAGCCCCACTTAATTATCAAACAAGAAACACAAACGCAAACAAAAAAAAAAAGGGCAACATGCCTACCTCGGCAAACCGGCCACCAACTTTCGCTCCAGCCAAGCCACCACCACCGCTCCCCTCGCCAAACTCCATCTCACTCATAACTTCAACCAATCAACCAATGACAACTGGCAGAATGATTTTGAAAATGATAGCAGCCTATAAATAGCCGCTTTTTGCGTCGAAAAATGCAAACCCGCATTTTTCGTAGCGCGCGAAAACTCAAACCCGCGTTTTGAGGTGTAAAAACGCAGAAACGCGGTCTCATAGAGCAAAACGCAAATCTGCATTTTTTGCAAAAATAACCGCAAGTAAGCGGTTTCAAAAAAAATCAAAACAAGTAGCAATGAATCAGGTCGATAGGTCTCTAAATCTATGAGCTTAAATGTGTTCAAAAACAAATTTGCCAAGGTAATCCTATAGAACCTTCCGTTGGGTCAAAAGCGGAACAACAAACAACAATTTGGTAATAATCAAAAATCGCTTGAGCATCAAATCCTCGATGACTGGTTCCTTAAACCCATCATTTGGAAGGAATTGCTAAAGTCAGAGTGGATGAAAACTCAAAAGAATGGTCAGAAATTTTACCAAATATTCTACACATTAATGAAACCAAAAACAAAGTTGCAAGAACACAAATAATCCCAAGCTTGGGGCAAAAGAAATCAGGACAAAATTCATTAACAAAATCAAAATTATTCAATAAACAACACACTTTCAGCATTCATATTTTGTCAATTGGCTTATGGGTGTCAACCTTTACCCAATCGTCAATTGAGGGGGTAAGCAAACAAATCAAAAAATTTAAATTCATTCATTTTGTGTGTCAAAGAGAAATGAACTCATTCGTCCAATAAAGTTAGATGTCATTAGTTTTTGCACCCCATTGTGTTGTACACAACATGGTACAAAAAGGGGCAATTGTAGACACCAAAATCTAGCACCCTTTAGTTGACATTCACCACCTCACCATCAAATCCTACATAATAAAGATACATGCCTAAGTTCTAACTTAGGGATATAAAATCTTGCACATCATTATATTTTCCTAATTTACTTAATTAGGAAAATCACCCTAGGATACCCTGTCTCTCTCATGTGATACATGTGTCTTGGACATCTCACCCAGCATCCTGGCCACATCTCACCCACTTTTGTCCCCTTTGTCCGTGCACATGAGACAGATTCCCAACACCCATGCTACAACTCCTTTGTTATTGTCCCCTTGTCCCTTCACATAAAACAGCATCCCACATCCCACTCCATCTGAAGCCACATCACCCTAGTTAAGTGAGGTACACTGAGTGACTCACTATAACTATCCCTTCCACCTGGCAGTCCAAATTTTCCACTTGGCAAGTTAGGCTTGCCACCTCACATTCCCCTCCAAAGCCCCAAGAAGCCTATAAAAGCACCATCAATCCACCAAACAAAGGGAGCTAAATTTACGTACTGACAGACTGCCATAATACATCCAGACCCAATGAGAAACTGAGAGTGTGAGCTCGAATTTGATTATTGGCATGCATATCGAGGCAAATTGTCATCTTAGCTGAAACCACTCGTCGGTGATTTTACAATCGAAATGCACATCCACGGTTTCACAACCACAGGTCCGTGGTTTCCAGCCTGCAACCGCGTTCCCGTAGTTCCACAGTCCCAAGCATGAATCACACGCACATCAGAGATCTGTAATAGAATTCACTTGATTAGCAAGGCTTTTATTTGTTGATTTTTTTTGTCGTTTGTTTCACATTATTATCTACTTAGGGTTTATGCATGCATTATTCTTATTGCTCATATATATAGGTGCTACTAATCCCCTTTATCGATTGGAATGTGTGCAGGTGACAGGTACTTTGGATAAGTTGTTGAAGCTGGAGTGGTCCCTTGTTGGATACCAAAGCCCACTCACCCGTTTGAAGCTGTAACAAAGGAACGAAGAACACCACACCCTACGGAAGAGCCGAAAGATCTCCCCTCCTCTATGAAAGCATTGGATATCATATGGACAGGAAGAAGCATTGTAACATTGCTCCCAACACGCTTGGGGCAATTCAAAAATCCTTTTTGTAACACACTGTATCACCATTAATACAAAAAGGGGCATTTTGGCAAAATTACTTCTCTCTCTCTCTCTGTTTTATTTAAATAAATTGTGCTCAGTTCGTTGGTTAAAACATGAAACATCATGCCATAATTTTGTGTAAAGAGTTGGCATATAAATAAAATCTATAATATGTAGGAAAATTGAATAAAGGTGGCTTGCCACATAAAGGAATTTTTTGAAGAAAATTGCAAGGAAGCTTGGCATCCCATGAAGCATGTAAGAAGTACTCTCTGCTCACACTATCCCACTACCTTTGGCTCTTAGTCAATTTTGTAGTTGATGATAAAGGAAGGTGATGATAGACTCTCTCTTCTGATGACTCCCATTTTATTTTCTACTTCTTTCCCTAGAGTATAACATGTTTTAATAAAAGCAAAGTCAAGAGGCATAAGAATAAGGGAAGAGAAGGGAGTGACCTGAAGAGATTCACATACTGATTAATAGAAGACGATCACTAGCTAGAAAAAGTTTGCTAAATATTAAAAGCATGTGCTTTCATATAGTATCAAAATGTTCCCCTGTGTATCCCCATTTCATCACCATGGGCACAATAAGCATTATTTTTGTAGATAATTTTAAGAAACATTCATTCATTATTTAATTTGTTTCACCCTATTTCATTTCTCCCTCTAGTTTTCTTTTCATCCCTTCCCCTCTTCTACCATTTTGACTCTGCGACCCAATGGAAAAGATAGCCCAGGTCATCTATTACAAACAACTATAGTCATTTCACATGATTGTGATAGCACATGTAATTGATGTTCCTAGTGTCTTTATAATGAAAATAGGCACCAAGGATCATCACAATGATGTCACAAGGTAAGTAGGCATGTGTAGGCTGAACATATATTGTGCTAGTTTAAAAGTTTTAAAAAATAAACATCATACTGAATTAAAAACCATATGTTGTGATGGCAAGGTGACAAAATCAAACTTATGTTGCATAAATAGGAATGTCATGACTTAGCACTCTGGTTGGCTAAACAAAAAGAAACTAGGCTTGTCATATGAGTAACTAGATCTGAGAAACCAGTACCAGCATAGACAAAATCCAATCTAATTGAAGATCCAATTATCATCAACTTCAACAAATAACTATAAAAGGTAGTTTAGGGCTATCTAATGTATGTAACTCTTAGAAGTAACCATGTAGAAAACTAAAGCAATATCTGGTTCTATAACACATTGTGACTTAGATGGATACTATCTCTGCAGCTATGTAAGGAAGAAGATAATCAAATAAGGAAAATTCTTGGAGGCATGTAACATTCACTAAAAGCTTTAGATCTAGACTTGAAATAATGCTCAATTGTAGCAAAAAAAGCTCATGGAATCTTAGTCTTGCAAAAGGTGTCTTCTTTCAAGTATCTATTTCCTTTGCTCTCTCTTCCCTTACCAAAATTCCCCTCCACTTTGTGTCACTATATTTCACACCTTGAAATTTATCACCTCCATAATCATCTCCTCACCCTTGTATGCCTAAAACTCTTGCCATTGAAGTTCAACAATCTCATTTTTCTCTTCACTTGCCTTTCTCACCTCTTGTGGCCTTCACCTCTCCCTTTCTCTACATCATCCTAATCCTATTTTGAAATTATTTTATTTTTGCTAGCCATCATTCTTACTCTCAATCATTTTATCTTCAATCTCTATTTCCCCTCAAAACTTTGTATCTCATAGATAAGGCATTCTAGGTTCTCAATTTTACAAGAAAAAATTCTTTAAAGTCACCAATAATGTAGGTGAATTTTATCACCTACATCCACTATGTGGTATATTTTAGACCATGTAGTTATTTTTCTATGACAGTAGTGCAGATATTGATCATGCAATAGTTTAGAGGGCAATTAGAAGGGTACCAAATCAGGCTACTGAAGGATATTTGAGGATGAAGAAATGGTTTAGAGTATGCCAAAATATTGTAGAAGCCTATAATAAGTAGAGAAGCAAATTCATATGCAAATTATGCTAAGGCAAATGACGGAGCAATAAGCAGATGATTGTTGGACAACATTTTGGTGCTGAGGCATTAAACCCAACATCTGGTCAAATAAAAAAATAAAACAAACGTTTGGTTAAGTATGGAGAGCTAGCTAAAAATTTAAGATGCTAACATCAATAGCAAGAAAATAAAAACTCGATATTCATCGCCTAGCATTTGATAGTCTAGTATTGAATACAAGTGAATAAAACTAGTCGAACAAACTATAATGTTGATGTCAGCAGGGTGGCATAAATATCCAATGTAATGAGTAGCAATTCCTATCAAGAAATAATCCAAGGCATTGATTCCAATACCTGATTTTCAACATTATGGCTTTAGAGGCATCATACTTTAAAATATTATGATGTTAGCACTAGCGACATAAAAACTTGGCAATCCAAGTAGAACATCAAATCAAGATAATTCTAATTATGGTAACCTAAAAATAAAGCATCAAGGTTTAGAGTAAATTCACCTGGTGTCTGACATCAAACATGATCAAATAAAATAGTTAAACTCTTTAAACAATGACATCATTAAAATTTAATAAGTTACCTGACATCAGGCAAGAAAAATTTTAGAGCCTTGACATGAGAAATCCAAAGGAAGCTATACTTGGTCATAACAATAGCCCAAAAATAAGCAATATGCTTTCATGCTATCAACCACTGCACAAGTGACCTAGAATAGTTCACATCGATAGGAGTGAGTGTGTTGATCATTTTCCAGGCATCAATATTGTTAGAAGATATTATTGGTCGAATATTTCTTCAACATACACCTGTCCTTGCTTAGTTGGTTATACATAATATAAGGGAGTGGACCATCAATAGATGGTTATAATCCAATGATGTAGCATGTAAGCCAACCTCACCACAAAATCTATGTCGGCCACATCAATAGAGATGCTCAAAAAACTTAAGCACAATAGAGCTAAATGTGATAGCCACTCTCTGCTCCTTCCCTAAAACCAAATATATGCTCAGACTACAATCATTCTTAGATAATTGAATACATTGCAAATATCTATATATACTAGGATACAATACATTCTAAGGGTTAGCTCTTTGGTATTTATAATTGGTATGATTGTATTGATTGAGGCTATATGCTTGCTTGAATGAGAATTAGATTGTTGTTTGGACTCCTACTAACTTCTTGTGCAAAACATGTATGTATGTCTTACTGAGTAGCTAAATATTTTTTATTAAAGCTAGGAATGGGTAATTTTGCTACAACTATTCTGCATTTTAGATTTCTTCTTGGATTTGTTGTTATAGTTCTAGAATGACTTAGCATCACTCAAAGTGCTTAATGATTAATTTTTTGAATGCACAAGAAAATTAGGTTGTTTTGTTAGGTGGTTTAATTTAAATTCAATTTGTGAGACTCTCTACACCATGTCTCTTGATGTTGCCAAATATGTACCACTTTTAGCTCATATTTCTAACCCTTTGCACTCCTTACTTTAGTATAAATCCCCCATTTAGTTAGATTAGCTAAGCATAGGAATCAACCTTCTTTGGAGGTTGACTCAAAGACCCCTATTTTTGAGCCATCCAATATCTTGGTCAAAGTCTTGAGGGTGCATCTCATTCACTTAGGTAGATTTTAGAACCAAGAGGATCAAGGGAGGTCTCAAAGGATGATCAAATTATGGATTTCTATATTATTCTCTAGATACAACACAAATGTGAGAGATATAATTAGAAGAATGAATTGCCTCAACCATCCCTTGGTTTGAAGGTGGGGCATTCCTATAGTGAATGTTATTCATTTCAATTTGATTATAATTATGATTAGGAAGTGGATTTTAGAAAATTTTAATATATTGATTGGAATAAAATTGAGATTCAAAGTCATTGAGAACAAGTTGGCCATTGTCAATTAGGTATTGGATCAAATTTCTAAGACTCATGTATCTATCAATTGCATGACTATTGATTCAATGGAAGGGACATTGCTCATTAGGATAAAACCAAGGAGCATTTTCCCTTTCAATTTTGAAGGGTTTGATAGGGAAAAGATCTATCATTTTGGCTTTCAATATTTTATCTAAGATAGCTAAAATAAATTTATCTAATTGGAAGTACCTCCTTTTAGGTTTTTGTTATTGAGACTTTCCTAAGACAAGCTTCTAGAGGTTTACAATTCTAACATTATTGGCTTGGCATGAGTCCATGAATCCATTGCCTACAACATGTTTATTCTTGTACTACCTCTTCAAGTTAGAGGAAGACATATCTTCCTCTTTATGGGACTCGATTTTCAATAACCATTTTTTGACCAAGATAATATCTACTCTCTTGGCCATATCAATTGTCTTCAAAGGAAGACACATTGGTCATCTCTAAATAGAAGCTCAATTTCTCATTAATATTTCCTATGAAGATGTATAATGGGTCTCTATGTGCAGGGACATATTGGAGTATCCTCACTATAAGGTTGTCATCTTTCTAAAAAATTGACAAAATTCTTATCTTTAGACTGTGTTGAGTGGTAATTTTTCCCAATTGCAAAACCACACTCACCTTAGGATTTTGATGACAAAATCATCTCTTGTAAAGAAGTTAAAGCAAAAACAACTTCTCCAAGGTTCTGCTTTATAAGCATAGCACATTTGTATTAGTAATCTCAATGAAGATACATCAATTAAATGTTAGGAATACCTTAGTGATTGCAAGTAACTGTTAACAAGGGGCATGTGTTGGTGTATTTTATTATGCCATACTTATGATTGTTCATAAAAACTAAAGTAAAGCAAATGTGAATTGGTCCTCATATGACCACGATGTAGTACCTTAATTCATTTTATCTTGGAGGATTTAAAGTAGATTTCATCTTCCTTTATTGTTGGCAATTTTGGGTACCTTGAGTACATTGCCTTTGCTCAAGTGTAGTTGTCATTGATGTCAAGGAGTTCTTGAAGCAATTTGTTTTTATGTCAAAGAATTTGTTTTGATGAAGGTTTTAGCATGGTCAGTAAGTTTCCAAGAAGATCAGAGTAGCCCAGTTGCAAAAAGATCAAGAAAAAGGCAAGTAAGAAAAAGTATGCAGGCGGCTGGAAAAACTGTCGCGATTTCACGACATGTTTGAGGAAAGAGAGAGTGTTGGCAAAACTGTTGCATTTTCGTGACATGTTTGAGGAAAGAGAGAGTGTTGGCAAAACTGTCGCAATTTCGTGACATGTTTGAGGAGAGAGAAAGTTTTGGAAAAACTATCATGATTTCACGACATGTTGCAAGAGAGAGAGTCCGAAAGGAAAAGTGTCACGATTTTGCGACATAATGCAGAAGAGAGAGTTCAAAAGAAAAAGTGTCACGATTTTGTGACATGTTGTAAAAGACAAAGTGAGGATTGTTGCGACTTCGCAACATGCTGCAAAAGACAAAGTGAGGATTGTTGCGACTTCGTGACATGCTGCAAAAATCAAAATAAGGACTGTCGTGATTTTGTGACATGCTAAAAATCTTGAAGAGAGAACTATCGTGATTTCGTGACATGCAGCAAAAGGAAGAGTCTAGAACAAGAAGCATCACGATTTCGTGATAGGCCACAAAGAAGTTGTACGAATGCAGAAAGTGTCACAATTTCGTGACAGGTTGAGATGGCAGCATTAAGTTGCAGAAAGTGTCACGATTTCGTGACAGGTTGAGATGACAGCATTAAGTTGCAGAAAGTGTCACGATTTCACAACAGGATGAAGAGAAAGCTTGCGAATGCAGAAAGTGTCACGATTTCGTGACAGGTAGAGTTGGCAGCTTTCAGTTGGAGAAAGTGTCACGATTTCACGACAAAAATTGGAAGTAGGTCTTCTATAGGAGAAGTGTCATGATTTCACGACAGAAGCAGAGAGGAAGGCTTTGTAGACAAAAGCGTCATGATTTCGTGACATGTTCCAGTTTTGCGGGCATATGGCAGAAAAGAGCTTAAGGGAGCGAAAGTGTCACGATTTCGTGACATGTTTCGTTTTCACTAGTGCAAGCAGAGAAGAAGGCCATGAAGTCATAAGGGTCACGATTTCATGACAGAGTTAAAATATGATGTCAGCAGAAGCAGATGTGTCACGTTTTCGTGACAAAAGCAGAGAAGAAGGCAATGGAGTCTAAAGTGTCACGATTTCACGACAGAGTGAAGATGACATCAGCAAAAGTCTGAAGTGTCACGATTTCATGACAAGAACGTTGTCAAAGCAGACAAAGGCCAAAAGTGTCACGATTTCACGACAGCAGGCAAAAGAAGGCATACGACAGGCAAAGGTGTCGCGATATCGCGACATGTTGTAGTTTCACAGGGATAGCTATAGAACCAGAGGTGGTTAAAGGATAGAGTTAACTTTGAGCCAACAAAGTTAAATCTAGGCCGACGCAACGTAGGGTTTACAGCCGACGTAGTTGAAGGGCAACAGTCGACTAAGGTTGAGTGTTTTGATCTTGAAATTTATTCTATAAAAAGAGGGCTGTTTTCAAGATAAAGAGTGTAAGAAAAATATCGAACTTGTGCAAGTGAAGCCCACAGAGCGCAGAGACCGAGTCGAGTCGTATCGATCGAAGTGTGCATTCGAAGTGCGACTTTCATAGATAGAGTGCGGGGAGAAGTTCGATCGCAGAGGAGCATAAGTGGATGTTTGATCAAGTGTTGTAATTGTGTAGAGGTATAGTTTCGAGGACATTAGTGCCAGACCGAAGGACTATGTTTGGTGCAGACAAGAGGGTAGCTTTTGAGGTGAAAGAGTTGAGGACAGAGGTCTCCAGCCAGAGCAGGGAAGATAGGTGTTTTTTGTGGATAGAGTTCCACTTGCTAAGGGCAGCAGAGACAGAGGTCTTCTAGAGGATCACCAGTTAGAGCAGAGTTAGGGGAAGGTATCTCCTTTGGGTTGGTGCCATTGTAATCGGGAAAGGTTTTCCCAGATTTTGAGTTGATAAAATTTAGTGAAAATTTTATCCGTGGAGTAGCCCGTGTTGGGTGAACCATGTAAATTGTTGTGTCTCTTTTGTGAATGGTGTTTTTGTGCATTGCTTTGTTTACTGCTATTAATACTGCTGCATAATTTTGATCTGCAAGTTGAATTGAAAGAAAAATTGAAAAAGCGGTCTTATACTGTTCACCCCCCCTCTCAGTATAAGCTTGTGTTCTTCAATTGGTATCAGAGTGGGTTCCTTCGAAAAGGTTTAACAGCATGAAGGAAGAACTGGTTAAGAACACAATGGATTATTTAGGTGGCAATGCAGCACCTATTCTTGATGGATTAGATTTCGGTCTGTGGAGTGCAAGAATGAAGGTTTATCTAATGGCACTTGGTAATGAGGTATGGGAAGTGATTGAAGATGAGTACACTATTCCTGGACATGGTCCTTATACTAAAGAAGACAGACTCATGCTTCACAGCAATTCAAAAGCCATGAATGCAATCTTGAAAGGCTTATAGAAAGCAGATCTCACCAAAGTTATTCACTACAAGACAGCTAGTGAAATGTGGAAACAATTGCAGGTGGTTCATACAGCTGATGTAAATTTCCAAAAGGCCAAATTGAGACACTTTAAAGGTATTTTTGAACAACTCAAAATGAATGATGATGAAAATATTAGTGACTACATGCTTCGTATGGTTGAGGTTGTTAACTCCATGAAAGACCTAGGTCTTGAGCTTGCTGAAAATGATGTGTGTGATAAGATTTTAAGATCTCTTCCTAATAGATTTAGTGAAAAGATTTCTGCTATTGAGGAAGCTAAAGATTTAGATAATTTGAAAAAGGATGAGCTCCATAGTATTCTTGCAGCATTTGAGCTGAGAACTCAAGTGAAAGTTGATGTAAAGAAAGAGGCAGCTTTCAAAGCTACCAAGAAATCAAAGGGCAAATAGATTCAAGAGAATGATGAGTCTTCTAGTGAGGAAGAGGCATATTATATCAAGAAATGCAAGTTCTCTAGAAAGCACAAAAGCAAGAAAAATATAAGATGTTTCAACTATGGAAGGTTTGGTCATTATGCTACTGACTATACTGTTTCCAAGAATGAAAGTGATGAAGATATACAGGATGTTAAGAGCAAGGATTCTGAAAAGCACAGATATTACAGAAAGAAAAAAGATGAGCATAGCAATCAAGGAAAGAGGTATTCACACAAGAACAAGAAGAGCTTCTATCTGGACAAATCAAGTAAGTGTTCTAGCAGTGATAGTGAAAGATCTTCTAGTGATAATGAAAATGAGATGTTGTTCATTTTAGAAAAGGAGGAAGAACCAAAACATAAATTCACTGTCATGAAATGTTTTAGATGTGGAAATTTTGGGCACCTTGAGGATGATTGCACAAATAATGAATTGGTTGCTAGTATGTATGAGGATGCTTCAAAAAATTATAAGGAATATGCATGTATGGTTTTTGAAAAGGGTAGCACCTCTAGTGATAAGAAATCTGAAAAAGGCCTTGATAATTCAAAATGCAATCAAATAGAGGATCTTGAATGTGAACTTACTAACGCTCTTAGTGTTTTGAAAAAGGAAAGAAAGAAGAATGCTAGACTCAAGGATAAGTTAGATGAATGTTGTATGGAGAGAGATGAACTCATAGAAAGTCTTGACATCTCTATGGCTAAGACACAAGAACTCAAGAATGAATTAGAATCTAAGGTGCTTGAGTATAGTGAATTAGAACAGAAAATGGCTTCTTTGAAAGAGGAAACTAAATAGTACAAGGATAAGCTATACAGGTTTCAAGATAGCTCCAAAAAGGTTAAGTCTCTCATCAAAGGACAAAGAAAGACAACAGATAAAACAGGTCTTGGTTTTGTTAAACCACACAAGGAACAGGTTGGGGAATCTAGTAAGAGATTTCAAAAAGAAGAGAGTTCTGATGAAGAAAGTATTTCATAGAAAGAGTCTATGAGTGATAAATGCACAGAAACAGAAAATAGAATTTTGAATGCGAAGAAGAAGTTTTCGGGACCCAAGAGGTCAAACAGAAGAATATTTCACGGTAGATGTTTTGCATGTCACAGGTTTGGTCACACGGCTTCTCAGTGCATGGATCAAATGAAGAGGGTAAACAACAAATTTAGAAGTCTTAGTTTCTTTCAAGGGTATTGTTACTCTTGTCAACAGTTCGGGCATAAGGCAATTTTTTGCAAGGCTAATTACAGGAACATGGTTAGTTATAACAGGCGGATTCAAAGAACAGGTATGCCGAACAGAAATAACATTGTTACTTGTTATAAGTGCAACAATGCAGGCCACATAGCTAGACAGTGTAGAGCTGATCTTCCAAAGTACAGGAACAAGAATAGAAACAGTGGTATAAACAGGTCCAAGGATCAAGGCATGGACAAGAATAGGGATGAGAACAAGAACAAAAATAGTGACAAGAACAGAAATACGAACAAAGAATTAAAGAGAAGGCCCGGCAAGGAAATTGTAGACACTGATGATGATGAATTTACTCCCACCCCTATTTTAATCATCTCATCAGGAGGTGGGGGAGGGACTATGCTAAGAAGCTCATTCTTAGTCCCGAGCCCCAAAGGTGACCCTTTGCCATTGATGACAAAGGGGGAGAGATTTGAGTAAGGGGGAGAGCTTCAAGTGAAGAAGAAAGCTTCAAGTCAGGGGGAGCAAAACTTCAAAGAAAGATTCTCAGTTGTCAGCTCAGATTGATTTCAATTTTGGCTCTTGAAGATGTGCTTTTAGTAAAGGTTTGCCATCAATGACAAAGTGGGATATTGTTGGCAATTTTGGGTACCTTGAGTACATTGCCTTTGCTCAAGTGTAGTTGTTGTCATTGATGTCAAGGAGTTCTTGAAGCAATTTATTTTTATGTCAAAGAATTTGTTTTGATGAAGGTTTCAGCATGGTCAGTAAGTTTCCAAGAAGATCAGAGTAGCCTAGTTGCAAAAAGATCAAGAAAAAGGCAAGTAAGAAAAAGTATGTAGGCGGCTGGAAAAACTATCATGATTTCGTGACATGTTTGAGGAAAGAGAGAGTGCTGGCAAAACTGTCACGATTTCACGACATGTTTGAGGAAAGAGAGAATGCTGGAAAAACTGTTGCAATTTCACGACATGTTTGAGGAGAGAGAAAGTTCTGGCAAAACTGTTGTGATTTCATGACATGTTGCAGGAGAGAGAGTCCGAAAGGAAAAGTGTCACGATTTCGTGACATAATGCAGAAGAGAGAGTCCAAAAGAAAAAGTGTCATGATTTCGTGACATGCTGCAAAATACAAAGTGAGGATTATTGCGACTTTGCGACACACTGCAAAAGACAAAGTGAGGATTGTTGCGACTTCGTGACATGCTGCAAAAATCAAAATAAGGACTGTCATAATTTTGTGAAATGCTGAAAAGGTTGAAGAGAGAACTATCACAATTTCGCGACATGCAGCAAAAGGAAGAGTCTGGAACAAGAAGAGTCACGATTTCGTGATAGGCCACAAAAAAGTTGTACGAATGCAAAAAGTGTCACGATTTCACGATAGGTTGAGATGACAGCATTAAGTTGCAGAAAGTGTCGCAATTTCATGATAGGATGAAGAGAAAGCTTGCAAATGCAGAAAGTGTCGTGATTTCGTGACAGGTAGAGTTGGCAGTTTTCAGTTGGAGAAAGTGTCATGATTTCATGATAGAAACTGGAAGCAGGTCTTCTATAGGAGAAGTGTCACGATTTCGCGACAGAAGCAGAGAGGAAGGCTTTGTAGACAAAAGCATCATGATTTCGTGACATGTTCCAGTTTCACGGGCATATGGCAAAAAAGAGCTTAAGGGAGCGAAAGTGTCACGATTTCATGACATGTTCCGTTTTCGCTAGTGCAAGAAGAGAAGAAGGCCATGAAGTCATAAGGGTCGTGATTTCATGACAGAGTTAAAAGATGACGTCAGTAGAAGCAGATGTGTCATGTTTTCATGACAAAAGCAGAGAAGAAGGAAATGGAGTCTAAAGTGTCACGATTTCATGACAGAGTGAAGATGACGTCAGCAAAAGTTTGAAGTGTCATGATTTCATGACAAGAACGTTGTCAAAGTAGACAAAGGCCAAAAGTGTCACGATTTCGTGACAGTAGGCAAAAGAAGGCGTACGGCAGGCAAAGGTGTCGCGATATCGTGACATGTTGTAGTTTCGCAGGGATAGCTACAAAACCAGAGGCGGTTGAAGGATAGAGTTAACTTTGAGCCGACAAAGTTAAATCTGGGCCGATGCAGCGTAGGGTTTGCAGTCGACGTAGTTGAAGGGCAACAACCGACTAAGGTTGAGTGTTTTGATCTTGAAATTTATTCTATAAAAGGAGGGCTATTTTTGAGATAGAGAGTGTAAGAAAAATATCGAACTTGCGCAAGTGAAGCCCGCAGAGCGTAGAGACCGAGTCGAGTCATATCGATCGAAGTGTGCGTTCGAAGTGCGACTTTCACAGATAGAGTGCGAGGAGAAGTTCGATCGTAGAGGAGCATAAGTGGATGTTTGATCAAGTGATGTAATTGCACAGAGGTACAGTTTCAAGGACATTAGTGCCAGACCGAAGGACTATGTTTGGTGCAGACAAGAGGACCAGCTTTGGAGGTGAAAGAGTTGAGGATAGAGGTCTCCAGCTAGAGCAGGGAAGACAGGTGTCTTCTGTGGATAGAGTTCCACTTGCTAAGGGCAACAGAGACAGAGGTCTTCTAGAGGATCACCAGTTAGAGCAGAGTTAGGGGAAGGTATCTCCTTTGGGTTGGTGCCCATAAACATTGTAATTGGGAAAGGTTTTCCTAGATTCTGAGTTGATAAAATTTAGTGAAAATTTTATCCGTGGAGTAGCCCGCATTGGGTGAACCACGTAAATTGTTGTGTCTCTTTTGTGAATGGTGTTTTTGTGCATTGCTTTGTTTACTGCTATTAATACTGCTGCATAATTTTGATCTGCAAGTTGAATTGAAAGAAAAATTGAAAAAGCGGTCTTATACTATTCACCCCCCCCTCTCAGTATAAGCTTGTGTTCTTCATTTATTAAGTAGATATTAAACAAGTTTTATCTTGCATTAAATCCTACTTTAAGCATGAAGTAGAATATTAAAACCTATCTTTAAACATGAATTTCAAATGATGAAAGAATTCCTTTTATGTTGCTTTAAACCTCAAGATGGAATAATCTGGATGACCAACTTTGTAGCTATAGTAGCCTTTGATATAATAAATAAATTATCCCTCTTTGATGAAATTAATTTTCATAAAGAGAATAATTTATTGCTTTAAAATAATGGCCTTAAAATGTCATTGTAAATTATCCCTCTTTAATGAAATAATTTTCATAAAGAAGAAATAATTTAATGCTTTGAAACATTAACCTTTGATGTAATGTATAAATTACCTCTCTTTAATGAAATCAGAATTTTCATAAAGAAATCTGAATTTATTGCTCCGAAAATTATAAATGGCATAAAAATTAACCCCCTTTAATGAAATTGAAATTTTCATAAAGGGAATTTCATTTATGCTTGCAAATAAAAATGTAAAACTAAAAAAAACTTATTTGCCTTTAAAATGTGAAAAAATAAAATTTCGAAATTATAAAAATCTTCATAAAACAACAATTTTCAAAAAAAATTATAAAATCGAAATGGCTTCGAAATGAGTTCAAATTTATTTCGAATGAAATATTGTAGCTCATTCTTCACACCCATGTATTTATTTTTGTCATTTTAATTTTTTTAATTTTTATTTTAATCCTCGAAGTTAAAAAAAATTACAAAAAGAAAAGTTAGAAAAATAAAATAAAATTTGGAAATGAAAATAAAATGCAGAAAATCTAGAAAATGAACTAATAGCAGTTTCATGCTACCCTATCATGCAAAACCCGAGATATGAGAGTTTTTTGAACATAACCCAACCTAACTAAAACTGCATTTGCATATCCAAAAATAAGTTAGATATAAGCTTCTAAGTAATAAAAAGACTCATATGTCTCCATATAGTCAACAATGCAACCATGAAATGCATTAAAATTTACCTATAAATCTGAAAATCGAGAAAGGAAAAATGGACATTAAACACAAAACATTCAGAAATGGTTATCCTCTTATTTTGCTCAAATGATGCAAAAATACTGCAACATTTTCATCAAAACACACCAAAATATTTATGTTTTAAATCTCCATTCCAGCAGCATCTGGCCTTCCCAAAAGAATCCAGCCCTTGTTCTTGAACTTCAATCTTTTTTTTTAAACTTGAAGTCTGTCCTTTCGTTCCTCTCTATTTCGTTTCATTTTTTCATGCTCTTCACCTTCACCTGGTTCCCCAAACATCCTTCTATTTTCTCATTTTGAGTTTTGTGAAACTTGTTTCGTGTTTCATGGTTCATAACGCTTTCTTCAACCATCCTTCCTTGATTTCACAACCATACGTTACTTTTTTTTCACACGCACCACTTGTCTTCTTCTTACCTGCACGTAAAAGACACGTGAATTAGCATTGAAAAAAAAAAAACAAAACAAAAAAAACAAAAAACTACAACCTTTACCCTAATAACTAGTCCTTCTAAAGCTTTAAAACTAAATACTATAAAACCAACCATCCGACAAGAATAAAAAGTAAAAAAATAATAAACAAAAAAAGAAAAGATTATATATATATAATATTTTTTTTTTGTTTATTATTTTTTTACTTTTTCTTTTATTTTGATTTATTAGATTTTATATATATATATATATATATATATATATATATAATTTTTTCTTTCTTTTTTATTATTTTTTTTACTTTTTCTTTTATTTTGATTTATTTATATATATATATATTATTTTTGAATGTTTTATTTGTTGAGCAAGGTGCAGCGACAGTATTGTCATTGTTGTCAACACAGTCAGATATATCGGTTGATGCAATGGACAGGAGTTCAGAGGTTATTCAGAGTATGTACAATGATGTTAAATGCTTATGAGGATGTTTACCCACCTTTTTGCATATTTTCCAAGAAGACCGAAGTGGCCCATATGCTAAAGATCAAAGAAAGAGCAAAACACCGCAAAGAAAAAAGTGTCGCGATATCACGACATGTTGCATTTTCGTGGCCAAAAGAGAAGATAAAATGCAAGGAGAAAAAGTGTCATGATATCGCGACATGTTGCATTTTCGTGGCCAAAAGAGAAGAGAAAATGCAAGGAGAAAAAGTGTCGCGATATCGCGACATGTATTTTCGCGGGCCAAAGCAAAGAGAAAGAGCAAGGAGAAAAAGTGTCGCGATATTGCGACATGTTGTATTTTCACGGGCCAAAGGAAAGAGAAAGAGCAAGGAGAAAAAGTGTCGCAATATCGTGACATGTTGTATTTTCGTGGGCCAAAGGAAAGAGAAAAAGCAAGGAGAAAAAGTGTCGCGATATTGCGACATGTTGTATTTTTGCAGGCCAAAGAAAAGAGAAAGAGCGAGAAAAAGTATCGCGATATCGCGACATGTTGCATTTTTGTGGTCCAAAGCGAAGAGAAAGAGCAAGGAGAAAAAAGTGTCATGATATCGCGACATGTTGCATTTTTGCGGTCCAAAGCGAAGAGAAAGAGCAAGGAGAAAAAAGTGTCGCGATATCGCGACATGTCACATTTTCATGACTCAAAAAGGGCAGGCAGGCAAAGAAACAAAAGTGTCACGATATCACGACATGTCGCATTTTCCTAACTCAAAAAGTGCAGGCAGGCAGAGAAACAAAAGTGTCGTGATATCGCGACATGTCACATTTTTGTGACTCAAAAAGGGCAGGCAAGCAGAGAAACAAAAGTGTCGCGATATCGTGACATGTTGCAGTTTCGCCAAAGGAACAGAGTAGTTAACAGTGCGTCTAATATTAGTGATGAACACCAGGATAGTGAAACTGAAGACTGCATAGTGATGTAGACCCATAAGGAATCTTTAATGATTTGAAATCATTTAAGATGGTCGTTACACATGGAAAGAAGCGGATGCATGCCCATGTGGAGAAAACGAACAGTCATGGAAGGAGAAAATGAACAGTCATGGAAAGAAGCAGATGCATGCCCATGTGGAGAAAAACGAACAGTCATGAAGGAGAAAATGAACAGTCATCGATGGAGAAAATGAACAGTCATGGAAAGAAGCGGACGCATGCCCATGTGGAGAAAATGAACAATCGTGGAAGGAGAAAACGAATAGTCGTTAAAATAGAAACGAAAAGCCTTTTTGGAAACCAAAACGCATGCATGCACAAAGGAGAAAATGAATAGTCATGAAGGAGAAAACGAACAGTCATGGTAGGAGAATATGGTGTCAATTCTTTGCATGTGACATGTTTGACGAAATGCCTTCTCAATATATACAAAAGAAGGAGTTACAACTAGAGTTACAAAGAGAAAGGATGGTTATAAAAGGAGTGTTGCTTGGAGAATTTAATTGGGGATTTTATGTTGTGAAGTGTGAGGAGTGTGTGTGTTTTGTGAATTGTGGTAGACGTTGAGTAAGCAATAGACCAGTCAGGGTCTTGTAAAAGTGAAGGCATTTCTATGTCAATCTTCTAGTTTCAAGATTGAAGTCCAAGTTGGTGCTTGGCATCAGGGGTTGGTGCTCCTTCCAGTTGGTGCTAGTAAATCAGGGGTTGGTGCTCCTTTCTATTGGTGTAGATAAATCAGGGGTTGGTGCTCCTTTCTATTGGTGCAAATAAATCAGGGGTTGGTGCTCCTTCCAGTTGGTCTTTGGTAAATCAGGGGTTGATGCTCCTTTCTATTGGTGTAGATAAATCAGGGGTTGGTGCTCCTTTATGTTGGTGCAGATAAATTAGGGGTTGGTGCTCCTTTCAGTTGGTGCTGGTAAATCAGGGGTTGGTGCTCCTTTTTGTTGGTGCAGATAAATTAGGGGTTGGTGCTCTTTTCTATTGGTGCAAATAAATCAGGGGTTGGTGCTCCTTCCAGTGGGTGCTAGTAAATTGATTGTAAAGTTGTGCTTTGCAAAGGCTGGATTTGGATGGGAGTCCAAACAGTCATTTTTGAGGAGTAGCCAAATCGGTGAACCTCAATACATCTTGTGTTGTGTGATGTTATCTTGTTATACCTTTTTATTTGGTTTTAAGTTTTCATTGTTTCGACTTTAAGAGTTGAAGATTTAAGTTTTAAAGAGCTACACTGATTCACCCCCCCCTCTCAATGTCATTGTGAGACTAACATTATTTTCATAATTATAATAAACATATATATACACATATATATTTATTAGAATTATAATTTTTTTTATAAAGCAATCAAATAACTAATTTCCAAAAAATTTACTCATTGAAAATCATAATAAAGGAAAACTTTTAAAACTAATCAACATAAACAAAACCTATTATCCTAAAACACTAGCAAAACTAGTAAAACAAGAAAACATTAGCCAATGCTAAACCGTGAAATCTATCAAAATTAGCACTTAAAACTCCTCAAAAACCAAAATTTTAAGGTGGGTCCCCAAATTTGGGGCTAGTTGTGGAATGACCACAACATACTACTCGAGTTGGTATCGGTCACTAAGGGTGGTTTTTTCCTCAATGTAGATAGAGAATTGTTTGAAAAATATTTTGATAAGGTCACTAAAGCTTTTCAAGGAATGCCTTGGTATTTTGTATTACTATTCCAAGGTGGGGCCACTAAAGATCTTAGGAAATATTTTAAGTAGCAATATTTCATTAAAATAAATATCACTTCAAACTCTTCTACACAACCTAAGGTGTTTGGTCCAACTTTTTGGAGAAATTTTGTACTCAGGTTAGTCATTGGACTTACAGATGGTTGTATTTTTTTTGTCAGGTTTTGCTCCTCAAATCTGTGGTTCAAGCATTACCTGTGTACAGGTGTTTAATTCAAGTTGCTCTGACAAGTTTTCTTCATGATCTTGATTATCTTTCACAGAGATTTTTGTGGGCTGGTAATTTGGAATCCTCTAAATGAAGTTTGGTGAAATGGGAGTCTCTTTGTAGACATAAACAAGAGGGCAGTTTGGGTCTTCACTTGAGTTCTCTTTCTAGGTAAGCTCTGGCTACCAAAATTTATTGGCGTTGGTGTACTAATCGTGACCAAACTTGGGCTAAAATTATTTCTTATAAATATCTCTGTGGGGTGGAAGATGATGAGCTTCCTCATTATAGCTTGAGTGGGAAAGGTTATTTTGTTTGGAACACACTAAATAAGGGAGCTTCTCTTATCAAACGGGGGTTGTTTTTTATTTGTCACAAAGGCTCTAAGGTTCTTTTTTGGCATGATTCTTGGGATGGTTTTCCTACTCTTTTATCTGAGTATCCTCATATTCTTAGTCTTGCTCAACATTTTTTGGGTGTTGGTTGGTCTAGAGTGATGGATTTTAAATTTTTTAAGAGAATTGATTAGATGGAAATGTTCCAATGGAGATATCCCATTGAATGGTCTATTGGAGGCTCTATGGAGGATAGAGAGGAATTGTCGTGCATTCTGGCTTCTAGAGAATGCTCTTCTTTGCAATATGATGATGTGTTAGCTTGGGGTTAGGACAATAGAGGAATTTTCTCAGTTACCTCTGGATATCATGATTTGGATCACCATCGTTATGGTACTGAGGAAGTTCCTTAGTGGAAGCAAGTGTGGAATAAATTTGTGTGGCCTAAGTGCAACTTTTACTTGTGCGTTGCCACGTAATCGATGTATCACTTGGGATAACCTTCAGAAGAGAGGTTTTCATGGCCCTTCCTTTTGTTTCCTATGTGAGAATAGTGAGGAATTTGTTGATCATGTGCTTCTTCAATGTGGTTTTGCATGTCAGCTTTGAAATTTTTGGTGGTGTATGTGGGAACAGTCTTGTGTTTATTCTTCTTCTCTTTTGGATTTTTGGAGGAGTTTGGGAAGGCCTCCGGCTAAGGTCTTCTTTTTACAAGTTTCTTGGCATATTGGTCCCTCCTACATCTTCTGGAAAATCTCGCTTGAAAGAAATCAAAGAATTTTTCAAGGGAGAAAGCTCTCTTTTTTTCAAGTCTAACAAAGAATTTTGAGAATGATCCAAGAAACTGTCTACTAAATGTTAGATTAATATTCATGTGAACATAGTGGAGGTCCAGATTATGCATGGTTTGGATTTGATAGTTGTCTGGTCCATGTGCTATTATTTCTTTTAGCATGAGGAGATTCAATAAAAAAGTGTAGAGAGATGGTAGAT
Source organism: Wollemia nobilis (assembly GCA_028583015.1). Lineage (NCBI taxonomy): Eukaryota > Viridiplantae > Streptophyta > Pinopsida > Araucariales > Araucariaceae > Wollemia > Wollemia nobilis. The sequence continues at coordinate 2,782,193 of JAQPPZ010017164.1, forward strand.
GGCAGCCCCCTCCTAAGGGGGTTCTTAAGATTAATAATAATGGATATTCAAGAGGTAATCCTAGAAATACTGGTATTGGTGGAGTGGGATGTGATTGCAGTGGTGTGGTATGTTTCTTTTTCTCATGTTTTAAAGGAAGGCATACCAATAATTATATGGAAGCCCTTGTTGTTATTTATGCATTGGAGCAAGGATATGCTTTGGGTTGGCACAGGATAATTTGTGAATCAGATTCTCAAATTATCATTAATTTGTTGAATACTTGTAATCTTACCAATGTTAATTGGAGGTTGGTAGGGGTGGTTAGGTAGATTCTTCTTTTTCGTTGCCATATGGATTTCATCACTTTTACTCATATTCCAAGGGAGTGGAATGGTGTTGTTGATTGTTTGGCTAAATGGGCCTCTGAATTTCAATAAGGTTGGAGTGTTAAGGAGTGGCATCAGTTTCCTTCAGTATGCTCTCAAATTCTTACTAGTTTATTGAAAGCTGATATGCCTATATGAGGCAGTTTTTTTGTAATCTGATTCTTGACTCTTGTATGTTTTTATGATTTCAATAAAAAATTTACCCCTCTTTAAAAAAAAAAAACCTAAGGTGGTTGATGGGATCCTCTTTCCTCTTATACATTTGAAACTTCAGGGTTAAAATTTAGGAGCAAAAGAACAATAGCTACAAAAGGATCTAGGGGTTGATTACACAAGTCATAATATGTATAGTTGTAGTTGGATGAAGACCCTTGGATGATGGTCATTTTTTGTTCCAATTGCTCTAATAAGAAGTTAAATATTAAATTTTAGAAGTATGATTTGATGACGCAAAAAATATGTGCTAATAAATTGAAGGAATTTGTTGATTATTAACATAAAAATAAGGTTGGTATACTTGGGCATACAATATTGAAGCTGGTATTGTATGATTTGTTTCCAAGGTACCTAGATGAAAGGATTAAAAGGTGAATATGAGAGATTGTGGGGTTAGGATTTTGTGTGAATACCATACCTACACTTGTGATATTAGGTTAAATATTACAAATTTGTACACTCTAATTAGAAGTGTAGCTTGTGCCTACCTATTGAGATACGAGGCAACTAGTATTTCCCTACAATAATTCCTTAAGGGTAGGTAAAGATGAATTATGTTTCAATGGGTTTAACAGAGTTTATATCTTAGCATCCATGGAAGTGGTGATAATAAGAGTATTTGAATCAACTAAATGAGATTTTAATGAATTAATGTTTGCACTTATAGTTCCAAAAAATGGATCTGTTTGTTTTAAAGGCAAAGGATTTAAATTAGGTTTGTGGGGAGATTCCATGAGTGAACTTTCTCCTATAGATATGGCTAGGGTTTCATGACCTTCCCTAAGAACGTAAAATTATTCTTGATTTGGATGATAAAAGTAAAGACGACTTTTCCTTTTAAAGGGTAAGGATTCAAGAGGGGGATGCAAAAAACAATCCTAAATGCAATTATGATTTGATTTTGATGATGGTAATATTAGAGACTTAGTTGGTCCCCTAAATGGTTAAAATGATAACTACTTTTCTTTCATTTTCTTAATCCTTGATAAATAAACAAAAAATAGAAAACAAGAATATATTTTTAGTATATAACAAGCAAATCCTAAGGCCTAAATTCTAAAAATAAAGAGATTGGATTAGAAAAATCTATTTCTACCATAAAGGCAAAAACATTATCATTCCCACAAAAATTATTTGTGTGCTACTATGTCCCAATGGCACTATTGCTTACCTATAAAAAAAACTTAAAAATAATATAGTAGTGGTAAAGGGGTTTATCTAAGCTAGAGGAGAGTATGATCTTCCCTTGGCCAACATTAGACCCTTATTATGATATGAGTTGAGAAGAGTGAGATGATAAAATTATGGATTATATGATTAATGGTAAGAGTGTCCTTGGGTGTGTGATAGTGCTATTAATGCTTTTCTTGAAAGATAATGTTTTACCTGATAGAAAATGCTTTTACTATTTATCATTGTGTCCAAAATAGAGAGTGATAACACCACCAAACCACAAGCAAATTTATTGTTCTAATATGTGAAGATTGATTTCCTCTTGGGGGAACTTGATGAGCTTTCTTGTTACTTGAATATGCTTAAGAGCTTGAGAGCTTAAGTGCTTGAATGCTTAGAGAATTGAGAGCTTTAATGTTGATGTAAATCCAACTACAAGAGGTCAAAACAAAAACCTCCAATCACATAAAAACTATCATAAATAGAAATAAAGCGGTAAAACCCTTCATTCACATAAAACTGTGACAAATAGAAATAACCGGTAAAACCCTCCATTCAAATTAAAACTATGATAAATAGATATAACCAGTGAAACCCCATTCTCATAAAAACTGCAATACATAGAAATAAATTGATAAATACTTTATTTTATCATTCTTGGATTCACCTCCCCATTACAATGCAATACCAAGGGAATATATATCCCCAAAGAAACCCTAAAGCTTAAAGCCCTAAATATTTTTTAAAAATTTACTATTTTTGGCAAACTATTTTTCATCAAAATTTTCTATTTTTAGTAATTACCATTTTTAGCAAATGTAATCACCATTTTCGGCAAATTATTTTTCATCAAAAATTGCAATTTTTAGTAATTGCTATTTTCGACAAATTGTCTTCTCATCAAAAAGTTAGACTAACATGCAAATTAGCACACAACTTCGTAACATCCATATTAGGCATCCTAGAAAAACTCAACACCTAATCATGCATCAAAAATTATTTAAAAACTCACAATTTCTCATAGTTCCTATGATCAAACTCATAATTTCTCTCCATAGAGTAACATACATCTGCAAGCACTCCTTAGAGTATCAATCACCTTCTTTCAAGGTTTTATATCTCAAACCTCTTGTGAGCACTACACATAGTGTCAATTTATTCCTTCGAGGTTTTACATAGCAAACCTCCTGCAAACATTGCACAGAGTACTAATTTATTTCCTCTGAGGCTTCATATAAGAAACCTCCTGCAAGCGCTAAACAATGTGCCAATTTTTTTCTTCTAAGGTTTTATATCTCAAACCTCCTGCAAGCACTACACATAGTGCATATTTCTTCCTTCGAGGTTTTACATAGCAAACCTCCTACAAGCACTATGTAAAATACCAATTTCTTCTTGTGAGGCTTTACATAACAAACCTCTTGCAAGCATTGTACAGAATGCCAATTTATTTCCTCTGAAAGGTCTTTCCACTCAAAAAATTCTTTATGCTACTCAACCAATCTATCAACTCTTCTGGTTTCAACCCTCGTGTATACTCAGGGACATCAACCTTAATCCCATCTCTATTTCCTTCCAATGACATAATCAACTTGTACTCGAAATGATGCTCCTCTAGCTTCCCCTCTGGTTCTTCCTTTACATGAACATTTGATCTATTGTCTTCTCCCATAGTCTCATTATCAGAATCTAGACTTGTAAAATTTGTTGGATATATTTCCCTTATACGAGCCATCATTCTAGTCAACTAAGTAACTTGTACCTACAACTCTTGCATATACTTTTTAACCTGGGCATAACCTCATCTTCCTCTCTTCATGCTAACTTGTTCTTTGTTATTCCAAAAAAAATATAAGAGTAGCAAAATAAATTTAATCGACAAGATTACCTTCTCTCTCCCAACAAGATCCAACTTGCTTTGATACCAAATGATGTAAATCTAGTTGCAAGAGGTCAAAACAAAAACCTCCAATCACATAAAAATTGTGATAAATAAAAATAAAGTGGTAAAACCCTCCATTCACATAAAAACTGTGATAAATAGAAATAACTAGTAAAACCCTTTATTCACATAAAAACTACTATAAATAGATATAACCAATGAAACCCCATTCTCATAAAAATTGTAATACCTGGAAATAAATTGATAAATGCTTTATTTTCTCATTCTTAGATTCACCTCCCCATTACATTGCAATACCAAGGGAATATATATCCCTAAAGAAACCCTAAAATAAAACCCTAAAGCTTAAATCCCTAAAGATTAAAAAAATTATTATTTTCGACAAATTGTTTTTTCCGCCAAAAATTGTTATTTTTAGTAATTATTATTTTTGACAAATTATTTTTTTGTCAAAATTTACCATTTATAGTAAATAGCATTTTCGTAAAATAATTTTTTCATCAAAAATTGTCATTTTTAGTAATACTATTTTCGGCAAATTGTCTTCTCATCAAAAATTACCATTTTTAGTAATTTGCAAAAAAACTCGAATTGACATGCAAATTAACACACAACTTCGTAACACCCATATTAGGCATCCTAGAAAATCTCGACACCTAATCATGCATAAAAATTTATTTAAAAACTTAAAAAAAAAAAACACCCTCTAAAAGATAGGCTCCTACATCAAATGCTTTCATAAGGTCTGACATGAATAAAGATGAGTTCCTATGACTTTATATGAAATATGGCAGAATTGTGTTATATTGCAAGATGATATCTATCAAAAATTTGATAAATATCCTTAAAATTTCATGGATTGGACTCCCCTAAGTATTGGCTTTTTAGGAAGCCATGGCTTCTTGGGGGAAGAATTGTATTTAAGATGATAGGGTTGACAAGGGAAAGAATTTGAATTTGGATGAAGATGTAACAATAGATTTGAGATTAAAATGGTAATTTTTAGGCCTTGGATTTCTTTTGGGGCTACAAACTATATTTATTTGATCAGGTATATTTTTGGAGTGCATCTTAGAAGGTACTAACTATCAAAATTTACCTTTTAGACTCTAAAAGTCATTAGCATTACAAGATAATAGTGTTGGTAGTGTTAATGCTCGGACACTTTTGCTAAAATAACTATTGTAAGTCAAATTAGGTGAGAAATGGTTAAAAAATAAATTTTGTAAAACACTACCTTGAGGTAAAAGCCTCGTCAATACTTTTGCTCATACCTAGTGCTTTTGCTTCTAGAGCAATAAATGCTCTCGATTTGATCTTGAGGATGATTGATTTATTTTGGTTGCTTGATTTTCTAATTAATGAGAATGTTAGCAAGTTTGGAGATTGATGATGCACTCAAAATTGAGTGTTTACAAATAGACCATTAGTTAAATCATACTTTGTTATAGAACTCCCATATAATGGATTTTTATTATATTGAAAAAGTTGAGAAGGTTATAAAATGTCATGATAACATTGAATGAAATGTTGAGAATGGTTCCTTATATAATTTCTACTAAGTATAATGTTTTTTTTTTCTTTTTAGAGGTCAAGTCTAATATGATTATATTTATCATAGGGATGATCGTAAAGTTAAATCATCGTTGTTTTACTTTGTTCTTCTCAAATTTTACTATGTTAATGTTTGACAACATTTTTTCATGGGATATGTATTGGCAAATAAATTTGCTAATGTATTGTTCCAATTTTTCCATAAACATGGACTCCAAACCATATGATCCATGGACATGCTATGCATATCAAATTTAGAATTTTAAATGAAATGGAACTATAAAATTTATTGACTATGTTATGATCATGGTAGGTTATGTTTCGTGGGCATTTATATCAATGGATAAAATATTCTACATGGTATACTAGGTTAAACTTTATAAGTACTATCTAGATGTATTTTAGTAGATTTATAAATGCATTGCAAATAATATACCAAAAAATTTAATTAAATCATAATGCTAGTGAACATAATAAAAAACAACAAAGATTTAACTTCCCTAATCATGCAAAAATAATCTTTTCATTTCTTTGCTAAATAATTTGAAAATGCAAAGCAATAATAATTTGATGAAGTAATATGTCAAACTTTAGCAATTTTTTTAAGTTCAATTGAACTTGGATCTCTTTAATTGATGTTATCTTGCATTTTTATTTTATATCTATATAAATATTGATGAATATACATATTAAATTTGTATATTTTGATATTAAAAAAAATATTAAAAAATATATTGTAAATTTGGTATAGCAATGTACTAGTTCTTGTCCACAAATATTATTGTATGTAAATATTGATAGTAAGCATGTTTACTATAGGATATATATATATATAGAGAGAGAGAGAGACAGAGAGAGGAAAATAACTCCTTTACTAATATGGTCTAGAAAATAGACAATGGTTTATAAAATTTTGGTGGTTCTGTCACCATAATTCTTTTCTTGTGGTCCTTCATGAACCAAACCCTTATGGGTTTATGCATATGTTGTTGCAGTTTTATTTTTTATGCAACCTTTGTTTCCAAGTCTATATAAAGGAGTTAGTGATTTCTCTTATTTTCTTACTTGTCAAAGTTTAAATATTAAGATCCATTCTTAATACATTATCTTACCCTATGTCTTGTAGAGGTGCCTTGAGGATGATTGCTTGCTATTAAAGGGTTCTTACATTTGAGGTTTTAGAGTAGTTCAATCACAATTGTGTAGTCATTATCTATTATTTTTATTGTTTTGAATGCTTTTTGTTCAAATCTGTAAGAACATTAATGATGCTTTCATTTGAAAGAAATTGAGATCTTTCTTTGATAAGCACACAAATTTGTACAAAGCAAAGCTAAAATAATTTATATTCTAAATCGTGTAATATATTGATTATTTCAATGGAATGTTAGTGTGAATGCATGAAGAGGACCTAAGTTTTGAAAATAAATATATATTTATATAATTAGATAATTGCTTACCATTTATGTATTTGTTATCTACAAAGGTATTTTTTATTGATTTCTAGGTTCTAAAAATATTTTATATGATGGGTACTTTATATAACATATTTGGTATTAAAAGAAGAACTTTTCACATATTTCATATGAAGTGTCTAGAATGTCCTCAACATATATCAAGAGTATTGTTATAGACTCATTTGTTTAACTTTCATAATTATTTGATTTTAAGCTTGACCTCAATGTTTGTTCATATGCACATTATTATCGATTTCTACAACTTTTTTCTTATCTTTCTTATTTACTTTGTAAGACATTATCATCTATCATAATTGGGTTTTTTTATTTGAAATTCTATATGATTTGACCATTTGGTTGGTTAGTTGTATTTCTAAACATTTATTTTAAGATTTTGCTTATTTTTGTAGAGTATATTGATTTTGTGTTATTGCTTTCATTAATGTATTGGCCTCTTATTTGTCTTAATTTAGTATCTATTAAAGTTTGAATTTCATAAATGTTATTTTTTAATTATTCATGAAATATTTTGTTAATGTTTCTTTACGTAGACATTTTCGAGTTTTTACATTAAGATATCTAAAATTAAATTTTAAACTATTTTCTTAATGTTTTGATATTTCTCATTAATACATATTTTTTCAAAATATTAATTGATATAGAAAAATATTGTTTTGAAATCCATTCCTTTGTACTTTCAAGTTAGACGTAAAATTTACTTATATTTTTTTTTTAATTATGTATTTTATACTTTGTATTAAATTCTACACATTTATTCTTAAAATATTTTTTCTTAGCATGATCTAAAATAACTTCTTGTAGTAATGTTCTTTTCTATCTAGTTGCATTAGATATAATAAAACATGAGTAGTTCATTGTGTTCAAATGGGTTATGTTTACATCTAGGATGGAATATTTTGCATATAGCATCAATGGATATTTTACCTTCTAAGACTATATCTATGGATATGTCATTGTCTAAAACTATTTATTTGGTAGTGTGGTTTCATTTTTTGTCTATCTATAGTGGAATATTGTGGCTTGGTGTTTTTCAACTTTAGAGGTAGATGAGAAACTGTATAAATTACACTCACATATTTCCAGCAAAGATGTTTCTCTATATATATAAATTCTATATAGGTCTAAATATGGCATTCTTTTCTCTAAAAAAGAGTAAGATCAATGTGGCATATAGTTGTGACTTTATTTAATGATTCTACATATCTTAGACTATATAGTTTTACCTATTAGTGAACTCGTGCAATGTCATATATTTTTGTGTCTTTATGTCTTGTGATGTATCCTCATTTTTTGAACATCATTTGGTTGTCCTCAAATATGAGAGGACTAAGTAGTAAAATTTATCAGAATGTTTCTAATAGTTTATTTATTAGAAATAAAGTAATAGAGTTTTTTTTGCTTCAAACTTGTAGTTAAGGATATGTATAGAATATAGAAAAATATTTAGAGAATGGATAAGATTTAAAGTATTATGAGGCATAATGGAACATTGGAGATAGGGGTATCTTATAAACATAAAAATATGTCTCTCAACTCATGGATAGTGGAAAGGATTGTTAATAGTGGCATATATCTAGATGAGCAATTTGAGCATGATATCATGATCTTTAAAATCCATGTTTCAATAGACTTTGATGGCAATATACTATACAATATCATAGAGATCTTTTCTTGAATATCCATTGAATGGCATTGGGGTTATAATGCAATAATGCATATAAAGGAGAAAGAAAGGGCTAACACAATTCTAGATTTATCCTCCTTCCTAATAGTAGAAAATATAAATAATGGTTTTAATATATATAATCCCTAACATAATGAACATCACTTGGACTATTAGAATATTATGGCAAGTTTTATATTTTGAAGTTTATGGGAAAACATATATAGTAAAAAAATAAAATAGTATTGGGGATGAGGTAGACAATACTTAAGGACCAAAAAATCATAGTCAAAGTCTATTGGAGATGGTGTAAGTATCTAATAATATGTGGGACAAAGTCTATCATGATAACTAGGTTGTATAAGACTATTGAAACAAGGATGTGACTTGACTTAAAAAGGATTGTTCTGGATTGAGGGAAATAAGAAACTAACCTTAAAGTAAAGATAAAATTTAAATAAGTAGGTACATGGATGGGAACTTTAGATAAAAAATAACTTGCTAGAAATCATCTTTAAATAAAGGTTTTATCTTGTAGTAGATGAGGAAGATTATTTGAGCTGGGATTAGATGGATCAATTTGATTTAATATGAATGCATATTGTAAAATATTTTCATTAATAATTAATCTGTAATTATAATTACATGAATAATGGGTCTTATCAATGTCATATTAAATGGATTCCTTGTCAGTTACTTAATGATTGAATATAAGGATTAAAATCCACTGTTAATATTAGTTATAAGATAAATAATGCATATCTAATGTCTTGTATGAATAAGAGGCCAAGTTAATATATGAGAATTTACTAGAAATATCAAGATAATTTGTTGAATCAACCATGCACTAAAACTACTTTAAAACCAAGTCGTTGATCATGAATAATTTATCATAGTTTTTCCTTCTAAGCAATAACAAGTTTAAGACAATCCACCATATTATAGATTAAATTCCACACCATGTTCTCTTTTAGCATTTAAGTGTAAGTGGTCCTATTTGATAAGTTGTGGATAATTTCAACTATTTTCTATCTCTTGCATATGATCATAAATGTGTATGCTTGATTAACACACACACACACACACACACACACACACACACAGAAAGATAAATTATTATTTGGATAAGGTAGTCTCATTATTGTAGAAAATAGTAGTCTTAACTATAAAAATTACCTCTCTTAAATGGATTGTTAGCTACTTGCATGTTTGGGAAATATATCTCAAAATACAAAGAAAACCAGAAAAAAAAATGTCAATAATAAATCTATTCCAATCACATTAAAATGTAGAGAGAAGTAAAAGATCAATTTTGTGTAAACATCAAGTCCTATGGTTCTCATAATAAAAAGAAAACGTATTTTCTAAAAAAAATAAGCCTATCAAGGTTAAACTACACCAAAGGGTTAGTTAGACAAAAGTTAAAAGAGTTATGGCTAGATGGATGAGAACTCTAAAAAGGATTTGCTACAAATTATCTTGAATTAAAGGTTTTATCTCACATGGGATAAGGAATATTCTTTGAGTTGGGGATTATATGGATCAATTAGTTTATTATGAATTGACCTTTCAACATGGTTCTAAAAATAAGATGTTAGAGATGGGATCGGACAAGGTATAGAAAATAATTTAGAATCTAAACTTGAGACTACAATGAATGCTTTTTATTTCTTAGTTGCTCATGGAAGATATCTCACCTTTGAAAATATTATGAAAAATATTTTTAAGGATCCCTTTTGATGTGTTATGTGCTAAGAATCTAAAGAAGCTAGATATTACTCATTTTTATCATATGCTTTTGCTCAAAAATTTTGATCTCTATTCAAAATTCGAGGGATTTTTTTATTAGTCAATTGAGAATATTTGGTCATTACAAATATCATTCTTTTATAATCCTTGTTTTGTAAGATGTATGGTTTTTATCTTTTGATTTCTGGAAGCTATAATTACAAAAAAAATTGCTGATTTTCAAAGAAGTTTGGTATCCTATATTTGGAGTAGTATAAACCTTTAAAAACTCTATATATCATTTTTGGAAAGATATGCATAGATTTATAGGGATTATATCCTTATTAAAAGCATTGGTCTCCAACTTACAAAGTTCTAAACCAATAAGGGGGTAAAGAAAGAGGTTAATAGGCTAGGAAGCTATGAAGCTATAAGTTATTTATTGGAGGATGCATAAAATTTATGTTGATGGTTATTCTAAAGAGGACCCAGGTTGGAATGATCTAGAGGAATATGTTGAAGTGACCAAATGCAAGACTCAATTCTATTTCTTAATGGGTCTTAATACTAACTAAAAAAATATTACCAAAGTTATGCAAATTGAACAATAGTTATTTTTACTCTCTGAAAAGGAATTTTTAAAAATAGAAGTTCAATTATATTTTAAGATCATTATAATGAGTTTAAATAATAATGACAAAATATATATTAATATCTATAATCTAGAAAAGTCATAATCCATTGTGAAGTTACTAACTTCAAATATATCCTTAAGTAATTTAATAAAATGATAAATTAATTAGTTAAAATAGATTGTGTCCTTTAATCTAACCATTAATTACAAGGAAATAATCAAGTTAGAAGAATTGTAAAGGGCTATAATTTATTGAAAGGTATGACCAATTTATTGAAGATGAATATTTAAACTTTAGTACAAAAGAAAGTACTTAAGAGAAGAAGAATATAATAAAGGTTTATTACTTCAAGATAAAAGTAGTCTAATAATTGAGTTTACCCATGACAGGGCATTAATCTATGACAAGACATGCTAAGGATGATAAAGATAAATAATTCTAGTACCAACTTGTTAGCATTAATTGTTTTTGCTCATGATCTAAAAATTTGATATTTTTGAAGCCTTTCTCTAGACCAATATCTCATTCTTTAAACTAGATAAAATTATATACATGTAGAAATTAGGTAAAAGGTGTTCTTATAAGAGAATGGAAGAGGAAAGAAATTGTGTACATAGAAACATTGGCTTCCTCTTGGCAGAGTTGTAAAATAATCCTAAAGATACCTATAATAATAAATAAATAAAAATAAGGTCATTATAGATGGGAGGAACATGGTGGACCAAGAATTTAGGTCTTCTAATAAATAAAAGAAAATAACATGTGATACCAGATCGTAGAAAATGGAAAATAAGTTGAAAGTAGCATACTTCCCTTTTTACTCCACAACAATAAGAATATCCAAATGAATATGTTTATAAGGGAGATGACCTTGAACATAGTAACAAATATTTTTCAAATTGAAATATTTTGTGGAAAGAGATTAAGTATGTTCAAACCATAAGAGATAGAACCAATGTAGTCATCAAGGTTTATATTGCTTACATATTTTGAGGAAAAAAATATGATAGGGTTGGAACATCATAGAGAAAGAATAAAGAAGAGGATTATATATGTTAAATTTGATGAAGTGATGTAAATGCTAGTAAGATTTAGACTATGCTTCTCAAATAAAGAAAGTAAGAAAAAATTATCCATTAAAGTAAGTAAACAATAATCTATTCATATTTATTCCTCTACGAATGCTATTAATATTTTAAAAGGAAAAATAAATACCTTTTTAATAAGAAATAACTCTAATAGAAAGTTAAGGCTTTAAAATTTTAGTCTTAAGGGCTATAGGTAGTTTGATGACATGAAAAATAAAAAATTTAGAGTAGAAAATTAAATAGATATGACTAAATAAATAAAGACTTCAAGGTAAAAAACAAAATAAAATTGAATAAATACTTGAAGGTAAAAAACAAAATAGAATTGAATAAATACTTGATAACATCATGACTTGATCCTATTTTAGAAAAAATAACTCAAATCCTAAAAAAAAAAAAAAAAATAGCTTTCTCCTTAGAACCCAACATTTCAAAGCTTAAAATGTTGAAACGCCAAATCCAACCCTAAAAATTGAAAGCACATAGGTAGGCATAGGGAAATAGAGTCTATGCTAGGGAAATATGTCATAGACTCTAATGTAGTCTTCATTTCCATGGGATAAATGATGGAAAATAGGGCACTAGAGATTGATAAGGTAAAGACAATGAAAGCGGGTAAAAGGGATTGCAAATTTCTCTTCCAAATATTTGGACCTCTTATTATCTTATATAAAAGAAAAAAGGTTGGAAGCTAAATTATTATTTCTTTGAGAACAAAATAAGTTTAAAATGTTTGAGTCTTCTTAAAATTGTTACTAACAAGTACTTCCATTGATACAAAATAACCTAGATAAAAGTCTATATACTTCAATTTTTTCCAAATATTACATATTATTCATAACTAAATGTTTAGTTGAAAGTTTTACTATTATGCCGAGAGGCGTTCCTACAATGGTGGACAAGGGATGGGAGGCAAAGAGGTCATAAATGTCACCCCATAAACAATTTTTTTTTAATTAAAAAAGTCGACATTAACAAAAACATTTAAAATATTTAAACTAAAACAACCGACTAACCAACCGTTGCAACTGTTTAATAAAATATTGTATAAATACATGAACATCCATTGCAATATACCAAAAACAATCCACAACGCAATTGATTTCGAACTGCTTCTATAAATTACGAATAGCGAGAAATTCATTCGGGATTGCTTCTGTAAAGGTTTGAACAATGATATAGAGTTACATTCACCAGCGTTATTGTTATTTTTTTGGGTAGGTGCAAATATGTAATCCTCCAATGGTGCCAGGTAGCATAAATGGAAATTCTTGACATCATTACACAATCGATACTAAAAACCTTTGATATTGCTCAAAACATTTTATACAACTTAATAAATTATATTATTATATATATTATAATACTCTATTATTAATTTTTAGGGTTTCATTGATTTATTGGAATGTATGATAACTATAGTATTATTATAATATTAATATTAGTATTATAAGTTGGACTATAGTATTATTAATATAAGATTAATATTATATATTATAGTATTATAATATTATAATACTATAATATATATATTATAGTATTATATAATATACTATTATAATATATATATATTATAATACTAGCTTAGATATAAAGAATATATATTTAAAAACGCCAAGAGTTATTAATCCCGAGGCACCTATCTTGGAGATCACACCCCAAGAAATGAGATAGGCGCCTCGATATTGATAACTCTCGACGTTTTTAGATATATATCCTTTATATCTAAGCTAGTTAATAACTATCACTTCTCCATTATAGTCATGTTTTCTATGAATGGAGACAATGATGGCAACTATAATCACATATAAAAACAACCTACAAACTTGACAATAATGATTATGTAAAATGATATGATCTTGAAATTATTACAACCAAAAAGAGAAATGAATACGCATTGTAACTAATTTGGGGGTTGTCTAAGACATCATTTGCATGTTTGTTTTGTATTGAACATGTAGATAGGAGCCATTTATCCAACAATACCCCAAATAGTATTTGTTTTAATCATTAACTATTTCAAATACCTTTATAGCATAGGGTGGTTCAAATAATATTTGGTTTGTTATCTTCCATTATAATCTATTTAGAAAATAGCTTGCTTGTTGTAAACTCAACTAAAAAAATATTGGGTGTGTATGGACTCCATTGATTATGAAGATATCTTACCATATTATTGGAATGCAATTGAATACTCCTTTAAAGGTGTAAAAGTTATAGTTGATAATAAATTTCAACTTCTAAATTTCAGTTCAAGGATCCCTCAATAAAATAGATTTTCTACAACTCTAATTTACTGATCAACATATATGTACAATGCTGAGAACAATAGAGATTTAATAAGATTGTTGTTGTATGCTTGCGTGAAATTAGAATACTACCCACAAAGCTATAATACTTTAATCTAATACTAGTTGTGTAGTAATTATACAATATTATGGTCTAGATGAAGTTAACGAGATTTTATTATTTGAGGAGTTTAACTAAACAACTTATCAACAAGGATCCAATCACTACCAAAATAAATAGTTTTTGACTCTCTACCCAAAATTGCATCATGACTAGCACTAAAACCAACATAACCTACTTCTCCATCTAATCTTACTTCCTAAAATTACATATCATCTGTTAGAATAAGACTAACCAAATATTTTGAAAGAATAATAAAACAAAGCAAATGGATATTCTTTAGCAAATATCTAAGAGTGTTGAAACACCTAAAACTTTTTAGTTTTAGTTATTATTGAAGCCACCATCAACCAAACTAGCATGAGAAGGAAGGAAATTGTTCTCCAATATTTATCCCAATAGGAGAGGTCATATAATCCAATTTTAATAACCAAATTCATAACAACATCATAAATTAATAAGTGAATTTGGTTGAATAGTTAATAGTAGTTCAAGATAAAAAATAAAAAAATTTATTTAAATTAAAAAATAAAATATTGAGGGAGATTTGTGAGGCTCGTACATTTCTATCACTAAGAGAATAGTATTGTTAGGATATCCGATCCTAGTAGCTGTAGAGGAGATGACATCAATTTTTAATGGAATTTGCATGGGTGAAGGTAGTGCAGGGGCCCAAGGGAGTAGGGGCAGTGTGAAAGATGTGCCAAGTGATGCAGGAACTGATAGCAAGGGGGACATGGCAGGTGGGCCCTTGGGGCTCTGTCTAGGTTCTGATGTGTTTGACCCAGGCATTGGAGGGGGTCCAAAAGCTCCAATGTCTTCTACTCCCTCTATAGGAAATTCAAACCATTCCTATTCTCGAGTGATATTGGAAGTCGACCTTATTGTTAAGACTCACTTTGATTTGGTTCTAGAGCTATAGGATAATATTTTTTCTTTGCAAATTCCTCAACCTATTCTTCATCGAACGATAGTGGAATGATAAAACTCCTTGGTTGGGAAGTTTATTGGGGTCCGACCAGATTTGGACTCTATCAAAAAATGAACTACTCAAAAATGGAGGTCAAAGGGGGATTTTAAAGTGGTGACATTACCCAAAGGCTAAATGCTCTTTAATTTTAATACCTCAAAAGACATGCAAATTGTGGTTATGAAAGGACCATGGTTCTTTGGTCAAAAAGGCATTTTTTTAAGGAAATGGTCCTTGAACTTCAATTTATCCATTGAGAATGTTAATAGGGTATCCCTTTGGGTGTATCTACCTAGGTTACCTATGGACTTATGGGATGATGACATCCTTAAGGGTATTTCTAAATCAATGGGTAGCTTGATTGTGGTGGATCCGAACACTCAAACAAAAATAGGATTGTTTTTGCCAATTTTTGTGTTAATATTGATCTCTCTAAGCCTCTTCCTTCTTCTATTAAGTTGGTTTTATATTCTGGAGTTTAGATCCAAGATATAGAATATGAAACCTCTATGCCCATTTGCATTGACTATAAAAGGGTTGGTCATTTACGGACTAAGTGTCCTGAGAAGAAATCTCCTCAAAAACAAGAGGCCCAAATTTAAAGAAAGAAAAAATAAGACTACTCTAAAGTTGTTGGGGTTTTTCCACAAGTTGGTGGGCATTCCAAGGGTGCAAAGGTGAATCCAAATAATTTTTTTGTATTAAGAGAGTTACTATCTTCTGATATTGAGGTTGGGTTGGACACTATTTCAGATAAGGGAGTTGAGATCCTAGATCGTCAAAGGGATCAACTACCTTTTGCTTAGGTTCCTTTGTTCCCCCTTCAGGAGGCTCATGTTGAGTTTTTTTCGAGAGCAATTGCCCCTGTTTTGTATAATAAGAGGGTTTTTGCCCCTCTTTATAAGGAAAAATATGAAGCTATCATGGAGTCTCTTTGGGATGTAGAAGTGGAAGATATTTCTACAAATGCATTATATAAGGAATCAGAGGAGGTTTAGTCTTCCTTGGAGGAAGATGGCTTTCAATAAGTTCTAAATAGATGAAATATGAATCAAGAAATAAGAGAATTATTGGCTCTATGCGGCCCATAAAAAATACCTAAAAAATAATGAATCTAAGTAGTGGGAAGGGATCAAGAAGAGCAAAAAAATTTAAGGTGCTCTTAAATAAAATAGCTCAAGATGTAGCTAATGGCTCCTAGACTACATTAACTTTAAGAAAATGGAAGGCTCTACAATCCTTTAAGTAATGAAGATTATCTCGTAAAATATTTGGGGTCTGCATACCCCGATTAAACAAAGAGTGCTAAAATATTTCAAAAAAAATAATAATCTTGATATTCTTTTCTTACAAGAAACTAAGATGGATGATGAGGATTTTGATAGATTAAGAAGATTTGTTTGGAAGGGGTGTTAATATGTGAGTAGGGCTGCTCGTGGTTCTTTTGGAGGGTTGTGGATACTTTGGAATCCCGATTCTATGGAGGGCAAGCTCATTCATCAAGTTGATAGGTTCTCTTCTTTTTTATTTTATTGTAAAAAGATTATTTTTTCTTGGATTTCTACTAATGTGTATGCTCCCAATGTTGTTGTGGATAGAAGGAAACTCTTGTTTGACTTAAAATCCCTTGGTTCTTCATTTGACCTTCCATGGTTGCTTGTTGGTGACTTTAATTCCATTTTACTCCCTTGTGAGAAACTTGGTAGCTCAACTATTTTTTCGGATAGCATGGAGGAATTTGGTAAGTTCTTGACCTCCATGGGACTGGTAGATATTGATTTACATGGTTTTAAATTCACTTGGTCCAATAGAAGAATGGGAGGAAATTTGATTCAATCTAGGATTGATAGGGCCCTTGCTTCGGTGAGTTGTCTCACCATGGTTCAAGATTGCTCTTTGAGGACATTATTGAGAATTACTTCTAACCATAACCTGTTACTATTAGAATTCATGGAGGATAAATGTTCAAAAGGTTATCTTTTCAGGTTTGAGACAATGTGGATTTCTTATATGAATATTGAAGGCTTGACTAAAGCTTACTAGAATTTGGATGTCTATGGCACTAAGATGTTTCAAGTGGCCAAGAATTTGAAAATCATCAAATCTAACTTGAAGAGGTAGAGTCGAGAGGTTTTTGGTAACCTCTTCCATAGGAAATAAAAAATCTTTCAATAATTGTAGGAAATTGAGTAAAAGGGCAAAAGTGAAGGTTGGTTAGAGGAGCTAGCCAGTAAAGAGTAAATTAATGTTGCATAATTTCATAATATTTATGCCAAGGAGAAGTCTTTTTTGAGGTAAAAATATCAAGCTACGTGGCTTAAGGAGGGGGGTAGGAATACCAAGTTTTTCTACCTCTCAACCTTGAAATATAGGAGTGCTAATAAAATAAGATAAATTACATTGGACTCTGGTGAATGCCTTAAATATAAGGAAGAAATTACTACTGCCATGGTATATTTCTTTCAGGATTTATTTTCTAGATACAGGAAGTAATATGGGGATGCTTTAGAGGAACTTCTCAGGAATATTCCCCAGGTGGTGATGGTTGATATGAATAATGCTTTGAATACCTCCTTTTATAATGATGAGATCAGGATCAACCTATTTAGTATGAATAAGGACAAAGCACCTAGGCCGGATGGGTTTCCTGCTGGTTTTTTTAGAGGTTTTGGCACCTTCTTGGTTCAGATATTTAAGAAGCCTTAATAGAATTCCAATATTCTTCCTCTTTTTTGTAGGTATGGAATACTACCTTTATTTTTTTGGTTTCGAATAAATATGGTGCCTCTTCTCTAAGGTATTTTAGACCTATTAGCTTATGCAATACCCTATATAAGTTTTTTACTAAGACAATTGCTAATAGGCTGAAAAGGTTTCTCCCCATATTGATTTCTCCTCTTCAAGGTGGTTTTGTTATTGGTAGGAAGATTGTGGATGGGATCATTACGATTCATGAGACTTTATATTTTGTGTCCAAAATCGGGTTGGTTGGAATGCTTCTTAAACTTGATATGCAGAAGGATAATAACAGGGTCTCTTGGGAGTTCTTTGACGAGGTGTTGTAGAAATTTGGCTTTGGGGATGTTGGCAATTTGAGTTGTTTTATGTTGTCATTGATGTCACATTAATGTCACAAGGTAACATTGAGTTTTGATGACCAAAGCATTCATATTTCGGAGAGCATGGATATATACAAGGTTTTTGTGAAAACCAAGGCAGGTAAAATAAAAGGTTTTATTTAAAACCATGGATGGCATATTTGAAATGGGTTTTTCTTAAAACCCAGGTTGGCTTTTCGTTTCATCGAAAAAGGTGCCCCGGAGATGGAGATATTCAATTTTGAATATTTGGTTTAAATTTTAATATTTAAAATTTAATTTTAAATTTTAAAATTAAAATTACCTCAACGTCGACATCATCATCAAAAAGAAATTAATTTAAAAGCACCACCGACGTTTGCAAAATTAAAGGGAAGTTGCATATAAATGCAAAGGCTTTTATTTCAAAAGCCTTGGAATCGAATGCAGAGGAGATAAGATGAAAAGCGTCGAAATCTTCGTGTGGCAGCGTGGTCCAACGGCGAGCGAGGGGAGTGCAAAGGTTTTTTCTTGTGAAAGAGACGAGGTTCGATTCCCACGGGTTAGAGTTTCGAGCAAGAGAATTGGCCCACATTTTTTTGACGTGAGCAAGGGGAGAAGGACAAAAGCGTGAGCGCGTAGCTCGCGTGGTCTTTGGCGCCGCGGTTGAGGATTGTTTGGGCAGAGACGAGGGTTCGATTCCCTCTAAGAGGCAAGTAACGTTTTTATTAATAATTTTTTTATTATTGCCTAATGTTGGAGGAATAAGGTGATGAGGGTTGATTTGATTTTTTATTGGAAGGCAAGTTTAAAAGCACTTTTAGAAAAGAAGATATTTCTGGTATTTTCCTTTTATAAAAGTATATCATATTATATATCGTTGGAAAGCTTATTTCGAGGGCTATTTGACTAACTCATTTAGAAGGAGAAATAAGGTGTATGTAGAGAGATATTTCTATTTTTGTAAATAGGTTTCAAAAGTGAAGTTTACCTTGTTCTTTTTCAAGAGGACTAATTCTTCCATGAGGTGACAAGGTATGCAATATTGTGATTTATTTTATTTTAAGGTATAAGTGGTTTTGGGAGTGATAAGGTTATGTAATATTTTGATTTATTTTATTTTATGGTACAAGTGGTTTTAGGAGAGATAAGGAAGTTGTGAAATTAAAAGCCTTGGTGATTATTATTGAGAAGTGGAGTAATGTTGATTGTTTTGTGATCTACTAACCCTTGTGAAGATTGGCAAAGGAAAGTTGTGTTTAGTGTGGCAGATTTTGTGGACAACTTCTTGGCATTAAAAAGGTATGGGCACATTCTCCTATTGATTGTTTATGGTGGTTGATTTCTGAAATATCATTGGAGTGAAAAGGATTGTTTGTGGTTTCCTTTTCGAAAGTGGTTGGTTGAATGCATCAAGGTTTTCTGAATTGAGAGTTGTGTTTAAACCTTGTGTTATAAGCATAGTGGTTGAAGCCCATTGGTTGTGAAAGAACTTGAGTTAGAAAAGAACATGAGTATCATTGTTATGTGAGATTTGTGGTTGAGCATTGTTGGAAACATTTGAGTTGGTTGATACATACTTGGACTAGGGTTGTGTGAGAGAGAGTTGTCCCTTGTGATGATTGGTTGAGTTGAGTTGATTGAGCCTAGTCAAGGGAGGGGGGGAGTGATTTTTCAAGTTCTATGAAATAAACTATTCCATTATTCTTTGTTGAGTTGAGATTGAGGTTAGAACATATTGAGTCTCTAACAATTCTCTTTATGGTTCTATAAGACTTGAGTTGAGTTGAGGTTGACTTGAATTGAGTTGAGGTTGATTTGAGTTGAGAGTGAGTTTAGAACATATTGAGTCTCTAACAATTCTCTTTATGCTTCTATGAGTTGAGTTGAGATTGATTTGGGTTGAGAGTGAGATTAGAACATATTGAGTCTCTAACAATTCTCTTTATGCTTCTATGAAGTGGATTTGAGTTGAGATTGCCATTCATTATTGAGTTCATTTTGAGTACTACTTGAGCATGATTGATTGAGCCTTTGAGAAGGCCTTTGGGATAGATTTGAGGACAGTGTTGGGACAGATTTGAGGACAGTGTTGGGACATATTTGTGGATAGTTTTGGGCAAGTTCTTGGTGAGCTTGCTAGAGTAGATTTGGGCAAGTTCTTGGTGAGCTTGCTAGAGCATATTTGGACAAGTTCTTAGTGAGCTTGTTAGAGCATATTTGGACAAGTTCTTAGTGAGCTTGTTATTCAGCATTGGATAGGTTCTGTGTGAGCTTGTTATTCAACATTGGATAGGTTATATGTGAGCTTGTTATTCAGCATTGGACAAGTTCTATGTGATCTTGTTAAGTAGGTTATATGTGAACCTATTGAGCAGGTTCTTAGTGAGCCTATTGATAGATCTTTGGAGGTGATAGAGTATAGAGGATAGAGTCTCAATGGATAGAGATCCAATAACCAACATAATTGAAGATAGATCTGAGTGAGGATTCTTCAAGTGGAGAGAGGTCCACCAATCAGTGCAACAGAGAGACAAAGTCTCCTAGAAGATCACATAGCCAGAGCAGAAGGGGAAAGAGTTCTCCTTTGGATAGAGATCCATAAACATTGTAATTGGGAGTGATTCCAAAAGAGATTGATTGAGAAAGTTTTAGTAAAATATTTTCTCCGTGGAGTAGCCCACATTGGGTGAACCATGTAAATTGTTGTGTCTCAATTGTGTGGTGACTTGTGCTCTTGCTTACTACTACTATATGAGTTATTAATGCACACTGCTATATTTGGTTATTGCAATTAAGGACATTAATTGATATTGGTTTGGAAAGAAAGTAAAAAGTGGTCTTATATTGTTCACCCCCCTCTCAGTATAAGCTTGTGTTCTTCAATTGGTATTAGAGGGGTTCCTTCGAAAAGGCTAACAACTTGAGGGTAGATTCTACAAGAACACAAATGGCTTCACAGAATGGATTATCTACAAATAAGGCTCCATTGTTTGATGGTAACAATTATGCTTTCTGGAGCATGAGAATGAAGAACTACTTGATATCACAAGGATATGAGGTATGGCAGATGGTTGAAAAAGAGTATAGGGTTGAAGGTGATCCCGAGGAAGATAAGACTACCAGGAAATTGGTTGAGATAAATGCAAGAGCAATGAATTGTATCTTGAGTGGGCTACGTGAGATATATTTTGCAAAGGTCATGGTATGTACTTCAGCTAATGAGATGTGGACCAAGTTGCGGAATACTTATGAAGGAGATTCCAAGGTAAAGTTGGCAAAACTACAAACTCATAGAAAAATATTTGAGGAATTGAAAATGGAAGATTCTAAAGATATTGCAAAGTTTTTACTTTGAGTTGATGAGATTACTAACACCATGAGAGGCCTAGGTTTTGAGATGAAAGAATCAAAAGTTACTCAAAAGGTTTTGAGATCACTTCCCATGAAATATGATTCTAAGGTTTCAGCAATAGAAGAGACAATGGATATCAACAAGCTAACAATGGAAGAATTGCAAGGTACTCTCACAACTTATGAGATGAGGGTAAGTAAGCATCAAGCTCCAATAAAAGAGATTGCATTCAAGGTTTCAGAGAAAGAGAAAGGGAAAGTTTTAGAAATAGATAGAGTTATAGAAAATGATGAGGAAGCTAACTTCATCAAAAGGAATAAGGACTCAAGGAATTTCAGAGATATAAGGAAAGTTAGATGCTACAAGTGTGGTGATCTTGGTCACTATGCATACAAGTGTCCACATGAAGAAAATAGTGATGATGAAAAATAGGGTCAAAGAAGAAAAGAAGATGGAAAGCATAAGCATGACAAAGATGATAGATTCAAGCAAAACAGGTATGAGAAGAAGAAATTTTTTCATAAGGTAAAGAAATCTTACTACATTGTAGAAGCAAGTGATAGCTCAGATCACAGTGATAGAGATAAATCAGATGAAGAAGAATGTACATTCTTTGGAATAAGTGAAGAAAGGCAAGAACACCTATTCCTAGGCATTGAAGTTAAAGAAGAGGATAGATCTATTGAAGAAAGACATGAAGAGCTTGCCATAGCCATTGAGCAAGAAAATAGGTACAAGAAGGGTCTAAGGATACTAAAATGCTTCATATACGGAGATTTTGGGCATATAGATGATGATTGCACATACTACAACAATTGCAACAAGGAAATTTTATTTGAAAAAGAAAGCAACAGTTCTAGTGACAATCTCAATGATAGTGAAAATAAAGAAGTCTCACTTTTGGTAATAGAAAAAGAAGAGGATGAGCTAAGTAAACAAAAATAAGAAATCAAAAAGCTAAAATAAGAATACAAGAATCTTGAAAACAAGATTCGAATAGATGTCAAAATCAGAGAAGAACTACTTCAAACAATCAATAATATCATAGAAGAGCTTCAAAATGAAAAAAGGATAGAAGAAAGGATGAATGAAGAACTAAGTGTAACCATTGCAAGACATGAAACATTAGATGAAAAGGTTCAAAAATGAGTGGAAACTTAATTTAAGGTTGTATCTTACTTCCAAGAAAAGTCACACTCAAAAGGAAAGGAAGTTCTAAAATATGAAAGCAAGGAAGCACCTAAGATTTGTGAGGAAAGTTCCAAAGTTCCTATGGCTCCAAATATTCAGTTTGGATCTTGTTTTGAGATAGGTGAATCAAGTTCAAAAGGAAAAGAAAATCTTGAAGAGAAAAGCAAGGAAGAAATTAAGGAAGAGGATTTAGATGCTACAAAGAAGGTTCAAGGATGCAATGCACAAGTTGAAGATGATCATAGGGATAATGGTCAAGAAAGGTATGAGGAACCAAGGCATGAACAAAGGGCTTTTCAAGGATATTGTTTTTCTTGTAATGGATTTGGACACAGGGCTATACATTGCAAGGTCTATGGATCAAAGAAGTTTGATTTTGCTAGAAGAAACTTCAAAGGAAGAAGGTATGATTTTTAGGGACATTGCTTCTCATGTAACAGGATTGGTCATAAATCTTTTCAGTGCAAAGGAAATGAGCAACATGGTTTTGGTTTTAGAGCTACACAATTCAGAAGTCATGGTCATAATGGTCATGAAAATAGAGCTTCACAATACAAGGTTCAGGAAAGGAATGGATATGGAAATTACTTCAAGAAAGAATTCAGGACATGGGCACCATCCAAAGGCTACAATATCAAGTGTTTTAATTGCAATAACTTTGGGCATATTGCAAAATGGTGCAGGACTCAATTCCAAATAGGTTCAAGGCAAGAAGGTCAAACAAGTTCTAGACAAGAAGATCAAGTAATTCATCAAGAGAAGGATATCAAAAAAACATGGAAGGAAGTTGATAGAGGAAAGAATCAATGTAATATGGGAGTAAAGGTACTCCCACCCCAAAATTAATCACCTCAAGAGAGAAGGTGGTGAGGGGGCTATGCTTAAGAGTCATATATTTTAGCCCCATAGGTGTCCCTTTTGCCATTGATGTCAAAGGGGGAGAGATTTGAGTAAGGGGAGAGATTTGTAGGGGAGCAGTCCAAGAGAGAGATTGAGTTAGGGGGAGCAGCCTCCAAAGAGAGCATTGAGTTAGGGGGAGCAGCCTCCAAAGAGAGCATTGAGTTAGGGGGAGCAGCCTCCAAAGAGAGTATTGAGTCAGGGGGAGCAACTTTGATTCTCAGAGATGGTTTTTGTAGTGATTGTGGTTTTTGCTTTAGAGGTGTTGCCATCAATGACAAAGGGGGAGATTGTTGGTAATTTGAGTTGTTTTATGTTGTCATTGATGTCACATTAATGTCACAAGGTAACATTGAGTTTTGATGACCAAAGCATTCATATTTCGGAGAGCATGGATATATACAAGGTTTTTGTGAAAACCAAGGTAGGTAAAATAAAAGGTTTTATTTAAAACCATGGATGGCAGATTTGAAATGGGTTTTTCTTAAAACCTAGGTTGGCTTTTCGTTTCATCAAAAAATGTGCCCCGGAGATGGAGATATTCAATTTTGAATATTTGGTTTAAATTTTAATATTTAAAATTTAATTTTAAATTTTAAAATTAAAATTACCTCAGCACCGACGTCATCATCAAAAAGAAATTAATTTAAAAGCACCGTCGACGTTTGCAAAATTAAAGGGAAGTTGCATATAAATGCAAAGGCTTTTATTTCAAAAGCCTTGGAATCGAATGCAGAGGAGATAAGATGAAAAGCGCCAAAATCTTCGTGTGGTAGCGTGGTCCAACGGCGAGCGAGGGGAGTGCAAAGGTTTTTGCTTGTGAAAGAGACGAGGTTTGATTCCCATGGGTTAGAGTTTCGAGCAAGAGAATTGGCCCATATTTTTGTTGACGTGAGCAAGGGGAGAAGGACAAAAGCGCATTCTGCGCTCTTCGTCCTATGCGAGCGCGTAGCTCGCGTGGTCTTTGGCATCGCGGTTGAGGATTGTTTGGGTAGAGATGAGGGTTCGATTCCCTCTAAGAGGCAAGTAACATTTTTATTAATAAATTTTTTATTATTGCCTAATGTTGGAGGAATAAGGTGATGAGGGTTGATTTGATTTTTTATTGGAAGGCAAGTTTAAAAGCACTTTTAGAAAAGAAGATATTTCTAGTATTTTCCTTTTATAAAAGTATATCATATTATATATCGTTGGAAAGCTTATTTCG
Organism: Wollemia nobilis; assembly: GCA_028583015.1. Taxonomy (NCBI): domain Eukaryota; kingdom Viridiplantae; phylum Streptophyta; class Pinopsida; order Araucariales; family Araucariaceae; genus Wollemia; species Wollemia nobilis. The sequence continues at coordinate 2,807,105 of JAQPPZ010017164.1, forward strand.
AGGGCTATTTGACTAACTCATTTAGAAGGAGAAATAAGGTGTATGTAGAGAGATATTTCTATTTTTGTAAAAGGTTTCAAAAGTGAAGTTTACCTTGTTCTTTTTCAAGAGGACTAATTCTTCCATGAGGTGACAAGGTATGCAATATTGTGATTTATTTTATTTTAAGGTATAAGTGGTTTTGGGAGTGATAAGGTTATGTAATATTTTGATTTATTTTATTTTATGGTACAAGTGGTTTTAGGAGAGATAAGGAAGTTGTGAAATTAAAAGCCTTGGTGATTATTATTGAGAAGTGGAGTAATGTTGATTGTTTTGTGATCTACTAACCCTTGTGAAGATTGGCAAAGGAAAGTTGTGTTTAGTGTGGCAGATTTTATGGACAACTTCTTGGCATTAAAAAGGTATGGGCACATTCTCCTATTGATTGTTTATGGTGGTTGATTTCTGAAATATCATTGGAGTGAAAAGGATTGTTTGTGGTTTCCTTTTCGAAAGTGGTTGGTTGAATGCATCAAGGTTTTTTGAATTGAGAGTTGTGTTTAAACCTTGTGTTATAAGCATAGTGGTTGAAGCCCATTGGTTGTGAAAGAACTTGAGTTAGAAAAGAACATGAGTATCATTGTTATGTGAGATTTGTGGTTGAGCATTGTTGGAAACATTTGAGTTGGTTGATACATACTTGGACTAGGGTTGTGTGAGAGAGAGTTGTCCCTTGTGATGATTGGTTGAGTTGAGTTGATTGAGCCTAGTCAAGTGGGGGGGGGAGTGATTGTTCAAGTTCTATAAAAAAAACTATTCCAACATTCTATGTTGAGTTGAGATTGAGGTTAGAACATATTGAGTCTCTAACAATTCTCTTTATGGTTCTATAAGACTTGAGTTGAGTTGAGGTTGACTTGAATTGAGTTGAGGTTGATTTGAGTTGAGAGTGAGTTTAGAACATATTGAGTCTCTAACAATTCTCTTTATGCTTCTATGAGTTGAGTTGAGATTGATTTGGGTTGAGAGTGAGATTAGAACATATTGAGTCTCTAAAAATTCTCTTTATGCTTCTATGAAGTGGATTTGAGTTGAGATTGCCATTCATTGTTGAGTTCATTTTGAGTACTACTTGAGCATGATTGATTGAGCCTTTGAGAAGGCCTTTGGGACAGATTTGAGGACAGCTTTGGGATAGATTTGAGGATAGTGTTGGGACATATTTGAGGACAATGTTGGGATATATTTGTGGATAGTTTTGGGCAAGTTCTTGGTGAGCTTGCTAGAGCAGATTTGGGCAAGTTCTTGGTGAGCTTGCTAGAGCAGATTTGGACAAGTTCTTAGTGAGCTTGTTAGAGAAGATTTGGACAAGTTCTTAGTGAGCTTGTTGGAGTATATTTGGATAGGTTCTGTGTGAGCTTGTTATTCAGCATTGGACAGGTTCTGTGTGAGCTTGTTATTCAGCATTGGACAGGTTCTGTGTGAGCTTGTTATTTAGCATTGGACAAGTTTTGTGTGAGCTTGTTAAGCAGGTTTTGTGTGAGCCTATTGAGCAGGTTCTTAGTGAGCCTATTGATAGAGCTTTGGAGGTGACAGAGTATAGAGGATAGAGTCTCAGTGGATAGAGATCCAATAGCCAACATAATTGAAGATAGATCTGAGTGAGGAGTCTTCAAGTGGAGAGAGGTCCACCAGTCAGTGCAGTAGAGAGACAGAGTCTTATAGAAGATCACATAGCCAGAGCAGAAGGGGAAAGAGTTCTCCTTTGGACAGAGATCCATAAACATTGTAATTGGGAGTGATTCCCAAAGAGATTGATTGAGAAAGTTTTAGTAAAATATTTTCTCCGTGGAGTAGCCCACATTGGGTGAACCACGTAAATTGTTGTGTCTCAATTGTGTGGTGACTTGTGCTCTTGCTTACTACTTCTATCTGAGTTATTAATGCACACTGCTATATTTGGTTATTGCAATTAAGGACATTAATTGATATTGGTTTGGAAAGAAAGTAAAAAGTGGTCTTATACTGTTCACCCCCCCTCTCAGTATAAGCTTGTGTTCTTCAGGGGATCTATGGAGGAAGTGGATTAGAGTTTGTATTTTTGCTAAATTTTCTATCATCATCAATGGGATTCCTAGTGGTTTTTTGGGGGGTCATAGAGGTATTAGGCAAGGTGATCTTTTGTCTCCATATTTTTTATTTTGATGGCTAAATATTTAGGAAGATAAATTCTTGTTGCTACCTTGTCCTCTAAGATTAAAGGTATTAGTCTTGTTGGTATTACATAGGTAGTTTCATGTTAACATTTTTTTTATGACATTGTACTTCTTAGTGAGGCTACTTTGAGAGAGGCTAAGGAATTCATGAATATTTTACAGTTGTATGAGGAATCTTCTAGCCAACAAATTATCTTCCATAAAAGTTAAATATTTTTTGTGAATACTAGGGGGCAGCTTAGCATAGAATTGCAAGGATTTTTGATTGTGGCATTGCTAACCTTCCTTCTTTATATCTAGTAATGTCTTTCTTCACTGGTAGGATGAAGGAGGAGTTGTGGTTTCTTGTGTTGGATAGGATTCAATGTAAGTTAGCTGGGTGGAAAGGTAATATCCTTAGCCAATCAAGTAAGTTGTGATTACTTTAAGCTACCCTCTAAAGCATTCTCATCTATTATATGTTTCTTTTTAGAATACCCTTCAAATTTAGGAGGAGGATTGATCAGATATTTAGGATATTTCTATGGGTTATCTAGAGGATAAATAGAGGGTGTCCCTTGTATCTTGGGATAGGGTTTGCTCTTCTAATAAAGAAGGTGGTCTTGGGATTAGAAATTTGTTGTTTTTCAATAAGGCATTGATTGCAAAAATAGCCTAGAGATTATGTGTTGAGGAGGATCAATTGTGGAAATATATTATGAGAGGTAAGTATCTATAAAATCACATTTCTTTTTTATAAGTGTTACTCCTCCTAGAGGCTCTGTGATTTGGAATGGTTTGATAGGGGTAAAAAATTTGTTTATGAAGGGGATGCGGAGGCAGATTGAGAATGGCAAGGATGTGTTCTTCTAGGAGGATACTTAGATTCTTCTTGAACCCCTCTTTCTTAGTCTTGAGTTTTATGATTTAAAGGCTCCTTTGTCACTAAAATATGGAGAAAAATTAATTTATTATATAATCATCACTAATGGCAAGAGAATTTGAAAGCATTTAAATTTACATACAACGAATATTTGGATCCTTTAGATTTTGGTAAATTTGAACATGTTGCAATAATACTTTCTTCCTCGGTAGAATAATAGGGACTTCCTTCTATGGAATCATTCTTATAAAGGCATTTTTTCTATCCAAGTGAGGATATTTTCCAGTGGAAAGGGTTTGGTATCCTCATTTGATTCCCAATATTGTTTTTTTTTGTGGCTGCGTTTGCAAAATAAAATTTTGAATATTGATAATTTATGTAAGAAAGACTTCCATATTTCCAATATTTCTCTTGTGTTCTAAGGATGATGAATCTGTGGATCATATTTTCATCCATTGTGATTTATTAAATAAGGTGCTCAATGCTTTACTAGATTATTTTTTTGTCAAGTGGATGTTACCTCAAACTTTCAAGAAACTTTTCACTCAATGGAAATCCCCCTTCATCAATCACAACCTCACTAGGGTGTGGGACTTGGTTCTTCCTTATTTTTTATGGGGTATTCGATGGGAGAGGAACAAAAGAAATTTCAAGGATATTGCTAGGGATGAATCCTTTGTCTTTAGAAGGATTAAAGTTGCTATTGAGAATAACTTGGTTGTTTTTTCTACTAGAAATGGTAGGGATAAAGTTGTGGATAAATGGGTTGTTGTTAATTGGAAATTAAATCTAGGGTCTTATGCTTCTGTATCCATTTTTCAAAAAATATTGGCTACTAAATGGCATAAACTAGCTAAAGGGTGGATCATTCTAAAATTTGATGGGACTGCCAAAGGTAACCCCAGGAGGGCTGGTGGAGGGGGTGTTGTTAAAAATGATAATGGTGAGGTCATTTGGGCTTACACAAAATATTATGGTATTCAAACCAACCACCTAGGTGAATCTAAGGTGCTTTTTTTGGGTCTGCATCAGGTTTCTAAGAGGGGCTTCAGAAGACTTCTCGTACAAGGTGACTCCTTGAACATCATTCAAGATTTGCAGGCTAGAAAGAATGATAATTGCTTCATCCTAAATATTATTAAGAACACCTCAAAGATTCTGTAAGGTATGTTAGAAATTAAAATTGAGCATATTTATAGGGAAGGTAACTAGGTTGTTGATGTTATGGCCAATTTGGGGGTAAATAGTGGCCAATTCAAAATTTGGGAAGACAATTTACCTTTGTAGTTAATTATAATTATTAGTTTGGAAGCATTGGGCCTACCTATCCAGTAGGGATTTTTATTATCTTTCTACTTGGATGAGGTTTCCTTTGTGTTGTAGTGATCCTCTCTCTAGGGGGTCTTTTTTGGGGTACTGGTCCTTTTTCTCCCTAGTGGTTTCCATTCTCAAGGAATATGCTTGGTGTATTGCCCTCACCCTTGCTCTCTAGGATTGGGATTTTATTATTTGCATCTTGATGTATTTTTTGCCCTTCCAATATTATGCAAAAATGGAGCAAGATCTTTGGTGCCTCTAAAAGAAAGTTGAAACAAAAAATTTCCTTTATGCCTTGTTGGGTGGTGAATTGATCTATGTTGTATCATGGCATTATCTTTATTTTTTTTTCTATTGGGTGGTTTTTGGGTTTAGTTTTTTCTCTTTTGGCCTTCAAGGTTGGTTTGTGCTTAATTGGAATTCTCTTTCTCTGCCTCCTCTAATGTAAAATGTTCTGGGATCCTTCAAAACCCTACTTTTTCACCATTAATCAAAAAAATAAATTAAATGTTAAGATTTATATAATGATTATCTTGTAATAAGTGAATATGACAGTTGCACAAAAGAATAGTTGAAATATATATATATATGAACCTCTATTAGGATAATTTAAAAAATTAAAAAATAAAGTTAAAAAATTCTTATGTTCTACTTAATAAATATAATAGTAATCTTAAAATATAGGTTTTTTGTTTGTAAGTGAGATATGGTTTGCAAATCAAAGAATATTGGAGTAGGCTTGCAAAATTACATACTTGTGAGTTTAACCTTAGGGGCAAAGCTTGGGTGGATATTATTCAACTATTAAGAAAAGAATTTGGTAAAAGTATTAATTAAAATATATATAGGTCCTCTTGATGCAATGAAATTATTTAGGAAAAGAGCCTTCCAAATGGATCGTCAATATAGATAGTTTGCAATTGGTAAAATAATACATTAGATGGTCATTCAATGAGAGTTATTATGCAAATTTTTAATCTTATTCTTCGATGAAGCCTTATCCTCTCATTTATGACTCAAAATGACAAAAATTGGTTTGGGCATGCCTAGCTTGTAAAGGTCCAAAGGTCAAAGACTATATTAATATGAGCAACAACTCGAGTTCATGGATTTCTATTAGTGATTGGATTGATTGATAGGAACTCAAATAAATTATAGATAAACTTTTAAATATGCTTCAAGAATTTATATGTTGAATTTTACACAAAGGGATGAGTTGGATTAGAATATATCAAAAGTTGGTAGATACTCGATCAAGTTGGAATATGAGAATTCATAGCAATCAAAATACCCTACTCCTAAATATTACCTTGGAATAATTTTTGGTCACTAGAGAATCTCCCTAAGATTTGAATATTCCTTTGGTAAAGTAAGATTCTTACAAGAGAGCCCACAAAAAATAGGATATCATGGATCTTTCAAATGTGCCTTCGATGAGAAGGATTTAGAAATATTAGACCATTTACTTATTTATTATCCCTTTGCTTATACCATTTGGGATTACTATTTAAAAAATATAAAAATATATTAGGTAGACTCCTCAATATTGAAAGAGTTTATGAATTGTTGGATTAAGTATTTCAAAATTAAAGCATTATCCATTATGTGGAGGATTGACCCTGCCATTATTTATTGGAATTTATGGATTGAAAAGAATAATAAAAGTTTTAAAAATAAATTTCAAAATCATGCCAAGTTTGGAACCATATTATTGTCTCTTTTGCAAAATAATTGTAGACATGGTGTTCATCATGGAAATTCTCATACTCTCAAGTATGGAGAAAGAGGTAATAACAACTTGATTACAAAATATGAACATACACAAGAGTCATATGTGATAATGGAATTAAAACAAAGAATCCACTTTGATTTTGGGTAAAAATAAAATATTGAATAATTAGGTTTATAAAAATCAATTTTGATGGTACTTCTAAATGAAATTTAGAAAATGTCATGGAGGTGCGAAATAATGAAGAAAAAATTATCCCCACTTACTAGAACCGTATAAAACTTCAACTAACTATGCAAAGGCTAGGGCACTTCTTATAGGTATTATAATTGCAATAGAAAAAGGATGGAAATAAATTTCAATTGATGGGGATTCACAAATCATCATTAATGCTATGAAAAAAATAATGTGGGGATTGAATAAAAAAATAATATTAATGTTGATATAAATCATTGCTATTAGAGGTAATCTCTTGGAAATGTGAGCATATATAGAGAGAAGGAAATCAAATAGTAGATAACATAGCTAACCGTAGTGTTGATCTTCATCTTGGTAAAATTCAAATTTTAGAAGGCAATTGACAAGTGATATTCTATTTCTTAATCATCAAAGAGTTGATTGTGCAAATATAGAACTTTGAGGAAGTTGAAAAAAAATGATAGAAAAATAAAGGAAAAATATTTGTGATAAAATGGCATGTTGGATATGGTTTAATTGACATAACAACAAATGTATCATTTTAATATTTTGATAAGAGTAACCCCAAGTTTAGAACCATATTATTTTTTAATACATAGGAAAAATTGGTAACACCATTAGATGCTACCTCTATAAACCCTAGCCTATTGGGTAAGATAAATTCAACAAGACCCTCAACCCTCCAAGGTATTGAACTAGGGTACTAATCGGTAAGCACTCGATCGCTACCATCAAACCTATCCCCTTATGGGTACATTGTGGTTTGAACCTCAAAATTCCCTAAATAGAGGACAAATCCCTAACCACCATGTTGTGGTTATCAAGGAGAAATATTTGGATTTCGTGTTCTTTGAAGAATGGATTAGACTTCCTATCAAGCCAATGACCAATTCAGTTATCATTTGGAAAGCATTAGTGAAGGATTTTCCATTAGTGGTAATTTTTTGGTTTAAAAAATAGGAAATGCAAACAAAGGCTAGGAAAAGACCCTTGGCTAGGGAATGGAAGGAATTACCAGCCATCTCAAAATTTAATAGAACATTTAAATAAACAAGGGTTCAGGGTATCGGTAGATGTAGCCTCTTTAGATAGAACAAATTTATGGAATCAAGGGTGGCTTTTAGTAGAAGAATTACTTTTGGAAGGAAATAAATTCAATCAATGGAGCAAGTATACAAGGTATTTTATAAGACTCATACAAGAAGAAGATTCTTTAGTATGGTCAAAGAACCCAGCTAGTGGATAGGTTACAACTAAAAAAGGATACAAGGCAATGTTTGAAGATAATAATGAGGAGGTCCTTTGGTGGTGGAGCAGGATTTGGAAGGTCAAAGCATCCTTGAAAATTAGAATCTTTTCTTGGTTAACTTTAGCTAATAAGATATTTACATGGGATGTTCTACGATAGAGGTCCTGGTAGGGTCCAAGTCAATACAGTTTGTATAAAAGGGAAGAAAATCAATGGATGACCTATTGGTTCATTATGATTTCTTCTACCCATGACTAAGGGGAAGGGACACTGGTCGACAAGGAATTTGTTGGATAATATGCAACAATGGTTCAAATATAAAGGTTTAAACGAATACAAATGCATTCCATTAACAATGGCATGGGATTTGTTGTTGGCAAGAAAAATTCTATGTTGTTTGAGAACAAGGAAATTCTACCTATACAAGTTCAAGATCAAATCAAATATACTTATGAAAACATAAAAAAAAAAATCTAAACTTAAAGGTTGTAAGACAAGTTGGAAGTTTAACAATGGATATTATGAAGTCTTGGGATTTTTTGATGGACCTTGTTAAGGCAATTTATATAGATGTGGGGTAGGAGGAGAGTTATATCTAGATGGAAATCACAAATTGATTTTCAAAGCAGGTCTTGGTAAGGTACCAATAATGCAGCAGAGTGTAAAGCTTTGATCTTTTTGTTAAGAATGGTAGTGAAATAGAGAATAACAAAACTTCAAATATTTGGTGACTCAAAATTGGTGGTAGATTGGGCTTCCAGTTTAGTAGGGATGCAAATTTTGATACTTAGGCCTTATTATGAGCAAGTGAAATTTATAGAAGCATCATATACAAAGATATTTTTTAAACATATCTATAGAGAACTAAATAAATAAGCAGATGGTGTATCAAAAGATACCTTGGATATTCTAGTTGGTACTTGGTTAAAGGAAGGAGTAGTGTATGGTACTGTGATTCCACCACTGTCTACACCCTTTTGATAAATGTTGTGGTTTAGGACACCCTTTATGTTCTTTTTTATGTCTTTTGATAATTAAGGTCATATTTAAAAGATGACTGATTGTTATAGGGTTCAAGTACCAAATGGCACTTTATAGGATGACTGAAGGCTTGCAATAGGATGTTATTATTGTAACATATTTAATTTGGTAAGGCTTATATGAGGGCATAAAATACCCATCTTATTGTAATTTTTTTCAATCTCTAAAGTGAAAGTTACAGATGATTTCTAAGGAAAAAGAGTAGCCCCAATAAAAACCACACATAATTCATTAAAAAATATATTAATAATCTTGTTATAATTTATAATAATAATATTTTATAATAAATTTTAAATTTAAATAATTAATAATCTTCTATTATTTTAAAAATTATATTATAAATTAAAATTATGATTTCCATAGTTTTTTAAATTAAAAATAATTTAATTTAAAAATATAATAAACTTTCATGAAAAGTGTAGCTTCTAAGAAAGGTGGGTTCTAAAAATTTCAATTATTTGGAATGCATTTGAGATTCAAGGGAGAAAAATTTTTAAGTCATTTTTTTTTTATAAGTTGGAAGAAGGGGTTTTTGAAAGGGTCCTCAAACCTTTTACATCACAATCACAAAGAAAGATAATAGAATCACAAAACAAAGCCAATCTGAAAACCATCCAAGTTCAACCTTAGAAAGGGATATTGGATAAAGAACTCAAAAGAAACAAAAGAGAAGAAAACTACGTAACAAATAACAATGAATTTTTCCAACAAGGGCAACAAGGATACATCACATACCCACTAAACATCATTCTTTCCAGTCATCCAAATCTATTCCAAAGGAGGACCTTGACAAAATAAAATAAAAATACAGATTAAAAGGTTTTCCAAGAACAAACCTTTTTTCATTACACTTGATAACAAGAACAAGAACTAGGAGATAGAAGAGACAACAAAATATTATGGGAAGAATCAACCATTCTTTTCTTGAGAAACAAAAAAATTTGAGAAATCTTCATTGCACAAAATTGGCTTCCATATCAGCTTTAGAAGCTTGAATCATTTCTTGAGGAAAATTATTTCTCCAAATAGTAAGGGAATCTTGATGGAGTCCCAAATTTACCATAGAATTAGTCAATTTATTTTTCTTCACATTAAACATGCTTGAACTAAAAAATTTCTAGGAGGTTTAATTTTTATTTGGTCTCTTCTAAAAATTTGTAATGTTCCAAGTGCGAGGTTGAGAATTTTCATAACATTAATGATATTCAATGAGTCTCCTTCAACAATGAGCTTATTGTGGTTGAGCTCTCCCATCAAAATAATTCCTTGGAATAGATCTTTGTCCTCTACAAAGTAGCTTTATTGAACACCCAGATTCTTTACAAAAGCAAGGACTTTCCCTTTATCATTTATGATTACACCACTAACTCTAGCCAACTCCAAGTTTCCTTTTTTTGCACCATCAATGTTAAGCTTTAACCAACTAGGAGGGGGGGGGGAGTTCACATTTGACTAACTCTCTACCTTGGAACTCCCCCTAGGAAATATCTAAATTTGGGAGCCCAAATTTCCTCGTAATATTAGCCTTAGATTCATTTTCCTAGCTATTGGAGACGGGCAAGATGGAAGCATTTTCAACCAAAGAGTCTAAAATTCTAAGGCCCACAACCTCAAGTTTTCTTGATTGATTTTTAAAAGCTTTGTTTTAACTTTCAAGCCAAACTCCCCAAAAAACATGTGGGAAGCTCAACCTCCAAAGAGACAAAAGATGATGGCTACTAAAATGGGGACCACTGGATGCATATATCTACAAGACTCTCTGAAGAAACCCAGTCCACTTCAAAACTTCTAAGGATAATGCTGAAAACTTCCCTAGAGAAAGGGCACTCTAGGAAAAGATGTTTAGAACTTTCACAATTAGATTCACATAGGTAACATCTATTGGCAATGATCATACCTCTTTTTTGGAGATTTTCTAATGTCAATATCATATCTTGAACAACCAACCAAAATAAAAATTAATCTTCGGAATAAGGTCATTGTTCCACACCTATTTTATCAAGAATCAATTATCCACCTCTTCCTCTATTAAGGCATATGTAGATCAAACAAAGAAGGAGCCATTATTTTCTAGTTTCCAGACCAAAGCATCTTCAACATCATAATTTTTAATGTACTGAGTTCTTAACATACCAGAAAGAATTTTAATGGTCTGCTCACCATTTTGATCAAGACCTTGGATATGCAAAGATTTCCAACATTTTTTACCATTTTTTATTTCAATAAAGTATAAAACTTTATCTCCAAAGACTTGAGAAGTGATAGGTTCAAGAAAAAATATCTTCAGATTAAGATCAAGGGGTAATTAGAGATCCAAGGATATTTCCAAAAATCAATATTAGTACCAATCCCCAAATTCGATATTCTCCCAATCTGAATCAGTCTTCAATATATTGTTCCAAAATAAGGAACCTTTTAAAGGATTGCACTTTTTAACGAAATCCTTATCTTACGAAAGGTATTTAGCTCTAATAATTTTCACCTATTCAATGTCTTCTTTCTTCAATATTTTCCATCCCAATTTGGATATAAGGGTAAGATTCATCTGAATTAGCTTTCTAAACCCTAGCCAATCAACACATTTCTTAGAGCAACTTTGATCCTAGGCTACCAAAGAAAAATCTCTTCTTTTATTTAGAACCGATTCAAAGAAAATTTTTTGAATTTGTTCAATTTGAAAGCAAATAGACTTGGGAATATTGAAAAGAGATAGGACGAAAATAGAGATGATTTGAAGAGTAGCTTTGACCAACTAGATCTTTCTCACCTAACTTAGGAGAGAACCTTTCCAACTAGCCAACTTTTTTAATCCTTTCTATAATTGGGTTCCAAAGTTCTTTTTTCATCGTTCCCTTAAATATCGGCATTCCTAGGTAGACAAAGGGAAGCTCAGCAATTTCACAGCCAAGAATTCTTATAATTTTTTGTTGTCTCCTAAGAGGGGTATTAATGAAGAACACCTAAATTTTTAAGAAGTTTATCTTCTAGCTAATAGCCTTCTCATAAGAGTCTAAGATGGACTTATTATCTTTGGTTTGAATAACGAAGGCTCTGGTGGTTAGGAGAGTATCATCCATGAATTGTTGATGGGTGATTGGCATGATGGAAGAAGCTAGTTTGATTCCCTCTATAGATCTCGAGGAGACCATTTTGAAAGCTCTTCCCAAGGCTTCTACCATAATATTATGATATCTTTTAATAGTGTTAAATATATATAATTGAAAATTATAATAATGTTAAGATATATGGGTGACATAATTCACAACAAGGCTTAAATATTATCAACATAAAATAGGTTTTATAACTTAACCTGACTAAGTTATTAAAAAAATAATTATGAAGAAGACACACAGGTTCAAACCTTGGGGGCAGCATGTTTGCAAAGGTAGTAGTCTGATCTGAATCCTTCGAGTGCACACTAGATCGATGAGAACGGTATGAATATTGAGCGATTGGTGATCCCCCTCATGTTGAGTCAACAACAACGAGGTGGAATAGGTTTGGTGGAAGCAGCCCCTCTGGTTTGAACCCTGCGCTTTTCAGTTACTAAAAATAGTGGGGTTTTAACCAACTCTCCTATGAATCTATATATATATATATATATATATATATATATATAATTTTTGAAATTTTAAAGTATATTATTTTTAATTTGAAATTTTCAATAATGAAATTCAAATTCTTATTATTAATTAAATTGTTTTTTTCCCAATAACTTAATCAAATATAAATAAATTAAAATTTACAATAATAATTTTACATATAATATTTTTATTTTAAAATTTGATAATTAAATTAAAAAATGAAAGTTTATTATATATTATTTTCTTTTGGTATGAAAAATATTTTTAAAAAGTATATATACATTTTTAATAGATTATAGAACAAATAAACTTTTATATACTTGCATTTTTTCAATGAGTTTACACAAGTTCAAGTTTTTATGAGGGATCCTGGTCCCCTTATATCAAGTGGGGTTTGAACCTTGGACCTCTCAAAGAGATGCCAAAGCCCCTACCATTGTAGTAAGCTTGCAGCTAGGAATTTCTAAGAGTTTACACATGTTTTTATGAAGGTTCCTAGTCTCCTCATACTAAGTGAGGTTTGAAACTTGGACCTCTCAAAGAGAGTCCAAAGCCCTTACCAGTGCAGTAAGCTTGCTTGCATTTTTTTTACAGAGGAACATTTTCCCTTTTTCTTTTTTGCTTCCTTTACTTTCTTTTTTATAAAAAAAAAAAACTTGTTAAGTTTTTAAACTAAAAATGTAGTCTTTACATGTCTTTCTTTTTAATTAAAAAAACGTCTTTAAATCATCCTACTTTTCTTCTTTATTCTCCTTATGAATTTTCTCTTTCCACATGGGATATTGGCTAGATTTTATTGGCTTTTCCAAAAAGTAATTTTTTAAATCATTCCTTTATTACATGTAAAGTTTTATATGCATGGTTCTTTTTGGGGACCATGCATTTTGTAATGCATACAAGCTTTTCTATGGTGCATTCATGCATGATATGTAAACATTGACTTAAAAACTTAATTGAACAAAAAAAACTAACAAATCACTATATCAGGTAAGCCTTTTTAGCTTTATCATTATAACTAGTTTTGTTAGAGGGGTTACCTATTCCATTTCTATCCTAGAAGGAAATATTTATCATGCAAGGTGGGGTTTCTTTTGCTTCTTTACCCCATTAATTATTTTTACCTCTTTTCTCTTTTATCATTTTCATATCACTTTTCTTGAAGCTTGGTTGTGATAATACAATCTTAATTGAATCTATAAACAACCCTTCCTTGGTTTTGGGGATTATTTTTTTATTCTAGTTCTAGGTGCATTTGTTCTTCAGATAAAAAAAATCTTTGTTTTTTTAATCTTTTCGTATGTTTATTTGCTTGGTTGTCCTTGAGTATATCCTCTATATTTTCTTCATGCATATATTCTTCAATCATTGGGGCTTATTCCTTTTCCTCAACTATCTCATTATTATGAGTTTCTAGGACTACTACTTCCTCCTCAAAGGAGAAAAAATCTAAAAAATTGTTTAGAGGTATTTAGTTTCCACTCTTTTTTCCTAGCCAAAAGTATTTAGTTTCCACTCTATTCTTATCCTAGCTTTGTTTATCTTCTTCAAAAGCTAGAAGTATTGTCTACATGGGACTATATCCTCAAATTCCTTTTGGGTCCTAGGACAATATTCAAAAAAGTGACCATACTTATGACATGAACAACATTTGAATGAAATATTTGCATAGTCCATTTGTTATTCCTAAAATATTCCATCCATATCAAGAGTAGCCAATATTATTAAGGGTTGTCCAACATCTGAATTTATACAAATTCTAAAAACAATTCTTATAATTCTTGCATGTGTGATTTTAGACATCTCAATATATGATCCAATATCGTTAGTGATAAAAATAAATACATAAGCAGTCCAATATTCTTGTGGGAGGCAACCCCTCCTATTCCAAAGGAAAATATTCATCATACATGTTGAGAATTCTTTTTCTTCATTATCCCATAAAGTTGGGATTATGCCCCTATCAATACCTTTAAAAGTGTTTCTTTCTGCAATTGATTACGTTTTAGTTTTTCCCTCTATTACCCTTTTTCATATCCCTTATCTTCTTGAAGCTTGGTTGTGATAATATTATCTTAATTGAACCTATAGACAATCCACCCTTCTTAGTCTAGTGGATTATGTTTTTTTATTTATTTTGGTTCTAGGTCCAATTGTTCTTCATGCAAAAAATTTACTTTAGTTTTTGATATTTTTATATATTCATCTACTTGGTTGTCCCTGAGTATATCCTCTATATTATCTTGTGCATATATTCTTCAATAATTGGGGTGCTAGAAACATAGAATATATTTTCACACTACGTTCAATGTTTGCATTGTTGTGATAGAAGTATATATACATGTGAAATAAAGAAGATACGAGTTTAAGAGTTACAACTACTTTCTAACTTCCCACAAACTCCATAACCATAAGGTGCATATGTAATATTCACAACATTTCCACTTTATTACATCAATTCTCAATCAAAGTAAATGCAATAAAATTTCTAAATTTTTAAACTTTACACATGCAAGAGACTTTGTCAAAATGTTTGCACGTTTCTTCTCTATAGGATAAAATTGGAGTTGTATTTTGTATTCTTGAATACATTCACATATGAAATGGCATCGAACTTCAATATGTTTTGTGCACTCATGAAAAATTAAATTACGAACAAGTTTTAGAACTCCTTGATTATCACAACTCAAAATCATTGTTTTCTTTTGTGGGATGCCTATTCTTGACAAGATGTGATATAACCATATTGCCTTGCAGACAACTCCTCCTACAACATGATATTGAACCTCAGTGGAAGAAAAAGCAATAACATGTTGCTTATTACTTTCCCTAGAAATAGGATTAGATCTTATAAAGTATACATATTGATAATTGAATCTCCTATCATTAATGGATTTTGTATAGTCTGCATCCATACAATATATCAAAAATAATTAATCATTCTTCTTGTACTCTAGACCATACTTAGTTGCACCATGAATATATTTAAGTAGTTTCTTTACTTATTTTCAATGACACACCTTTGGTTCTTGCATTAACCATGAAATATAACTCATAGCATATCTAATATCAGGTCTAGTATGTGTTAGATAAATGAGACTCCCAATCAACTAGTGATAGCAAGTTCCATTCACCTATGTAGATGGATCATAATGTAACAAGTATAATCCTACTTCTATGGGAGTGTACATGGATTATAATTTATCATTCAAAACTTCTCAAGCAATGTCTTGACATACTTATTTGTAACATGAACACATGTTTTTTACTTTGCTACACCTCTAAACCAAGATAAGAGTTCATTTGCCTGAGATCATTTATGTCGACTAAATGCTTCAATGCTTTCTTGGTCTCTTCAATCAGCTTCATAGAACTTCCATTTATAATCAAATCAATGACATACACAATGATGATCATGACCTCTCTTCCTTGTCTTTTGAAGTATAATTTTGGATCATATGGACCACAATGAAATCCATATTGTAAAATATGCTCATTTATCTGTATATACTAGGCTCTAGGTGCCTACTTCAGCCCATAGAGGGATTTTATGAGCTTGCATACCTTGTTCTCCTAATTATAGCAAATCCCTCTAGTTATGTCATGTAGACTTCTTCATTGAGATCAGCATTGAGAAATGCATTCTTTACATTCATTTAATGCAAATTTCATTCAAACTATGTAACCATATGGAAACCATCCAAATGATCTTGATCTTCCTTGGTGGTGCAAAATTTCCATCATAGTTATTCATCATTGCTTGATATTTAATGTTCATGGTATCCTTCCACTCCTTCCACACAAGAGCTTCATGAACCATTGGAGGTTCATATGTTTGTACAACAATGTTCATGGGGCTAGGTTGACCTCATTTCTAACTTTACTTTGAGTTCTTGATCTAGAACTAGATGTATCTAGAACATCACAAACTGTATTGAGATACCACTTGGGCCTAGAAGTGGTAATCAAAGTGGATGGTCCTAGGTCATCAAATTTATTAAGAATATATTCCTCATCTTCATCAAAATTAACATCCTCTCTCTTAGGGACTTCATCATCACCATAAAACAAAAAATAATAAGTGCTTTATCAACAACATGTGGCTTAGAAGAAGAGGGACACTTGTTCTTCTCATTAAATACATCTCTATATACAATTTTTTATTAGAATCCATGAGATAATATTCGTTTGACACATTGTTATATCCAATAAAGATACATTGCTTGGATTTATCCTCTAGATTCATCTGCTTCTACTTCATATTGTGTATGAATGTATTGCATCCAAACACAAAGATATGTGACATAAAAGGTTTGTTTCCCATTCATACCTCCTTGGATGTGACACCATTCAATAGAAGTGTGTGTGCATGTTCAACAAGTAGACCATAGTACAAATAATTTTTTTCCAAAATGCTAGCTCCAATTTGTCATCGTTCAGTATGCATCTAACTATCTGCCAAATAGTATAATTTTACCTCTTTGTAACTCCATTTTATTGAGGTATGTAGGTATTTGTCAGTTTTTATTTGATATCATGTTGCTTTAGGAAAGAAAAAAATTAATTACTAATGTACTCCCCCTTGGTCTAAGTAAACTGTACAAATGGTATGACTAACAATCTTCTCCATATGAGCTTTGAACTCTTGGGAATAATGAAAAGTGTCATCCTTTATCTTTAGGAAATACACCCACATGTGTTAGTTATAATAATCAATAAACAATTGAAAGTATCTACAACCACTAAAACTTGTATCCATGGGTTTGCATAGATTGGTATGCACCAGGTCAAGTGGACTAGTCACTCTATGAGTGCTTAAGACAAATGGATCTCGATGTTCTTTTCTGGTCAAGCAACTTGTACAAAGGTCATGAGACTTTGTCAAATATGGAACTCTACGTACCATATCATGATGTAGGAGTGACTTCAAATGGCCAAAGATTAGATATCCAAATTGCATGTGCCATAGTGAAGCAACTTCATCTATTTTTGCTACTAATACTTGGTTGTCTCACATTATAACTACAAGTGAAACATCTTGCCTATACCAGTAGCATGAGCAATGATTTTCAAACCTCTATATTTCTCTTGAATGAGATAGAGTTTCTTTGCGCCTATATTTAAAATTTCAACATGCAAAAAAATGATCCATCAATTGATTAATAAAAATTATTTTTTTTGTGAGGCTAGGCATATAAATAACTTGAGTCAGTCAACATGTACACCCTTCAAAATGCAATTGAGCATCACTAATACCAACAATAGTTTATGTTAAATTAACTCCAAGTGTTACTTGTCCACGGTAAGATGAATGGTCAAGACTCATGAACTATTCATTTTGGCTTATTTTGTGTCTTGTAACTCCTCAATCAACATACCAAATTGGGATTGATTTTGAAATAACATTAGGATATATAATTGAATAGACATAGTCTTATCCTTCTACATAAAAATTAGTGTCCTTGGCTATATTATAATGTTGGCATTGAGGTGCATTCCTCCTTTGCCAATGAAAATTCTTCTTCTTGCCTGTTGATGAATTCTTTGGTTAATTCTTAAACAATCCTTATGATAATGTGTTGTATCATCACTCTTGAAAGATGTGTCATCATTTTCCACAAATCAAACATATGATATTTCTGTGTACTTGATATTATTATTGTTTTTCCCTTTACCTTTTTGTTGGTTATATTGCTTGTTGGGGGGGTTTTTTGTCTTTTTTAAATTGCATCATCTTCTTGTGTTTTTGATGCATGAGCAAAGCACATTCATCTTCAGTATTTGTCTTTTGAATCACTTTATCTTATTAAAATAAATTCATAAGTCTTAGAAGTAGAACTCTAATTTTTCATATTTGTTGGACATTTTGAGTCCCTAAGCCAAAGTTGTCATTGATGTCAAGATGCTAGTGAGAGTTCTTATTCAGTTCGAGTGCAAAGTTTATTGGAATTTTATAATGGGTTAAAATATTTTATTTTACACCCAAAAATATTAGGTCAGAAAGACGTTTTTATTTCTCCATGGAAGCAATTCATCCGAAGCATTGGAAGGTTAAAAATATTAAAATTGTTATTACAATATTTACCAAAGTGGTAAAAATATAATTAAATATTATAATTTTTAATTATAATATAATTAGATTTTAAAGGAGAAAGTTCATTTGATTAAAACCCTAAGGTTGGGTTTTAGAAAATTAAAATATATTCGAGCGCAAAGTTTTTAGAGATTAAAAACCCAAAGGTTGGGTTTTACGAAGGCTTTCAAAGGCTTAGAGCGTCGACGTGATGCTTTCAAATCGAAGCGTCGACGTCCTAGATAAAGGAGGAGGGCAATATAAATATATGACCAAAGTTGTTCATTAATTATCCTTGCTCGAATAAAATTTGTGTGGCATATGCAAAAACGAGCTTGTGTGGTTTAAAATATTTGGCAAAGGAAGTAGAGGATAAGACGAAGTGAGACCACCCCCCAATTTGCATTGGGTAGTGTGGCCTAGTGGTAGCTTGGAGAGCGTGAATGCGTTAGTAGCACGGAGGTCTTGCATCCAATTCTCACAAAGTGGTCATTGGTGGCAGTGTTGTGGAAGCGCCCAAGGTGCACATTTTTGTTAAACGTGCGCAATGAGAAGCACAAAGAGGAAGCACGTGGTGCTTCCCCCTTTGCGAACGAGCATATAGCTCGTGTGGCAACCTTAGTTGTAGCTAAGGCGCTCGCGGTGAGGGCAAGTCATGGGGTCGAAATCCCTTGATGCAGGTACGATTTTTTAATTAAAATATTATGGTTTATGCCCTAAGGTTGGAGTGATAAGGTTGTTCTAAAGTTTATTAATTTTTAATAAACTTTATTAAATAAAGATTGTCGTGATTGATTTTTGAAGGTGAAGTGTTGATGATTATATGAGTTCTATAATTTGGAAATTGTTGTTTCGAGAGTTATGTTTTAGGAGGTATAAGGAGTTATAATAAAGGCTTAATTGGGATTTATTTTAAGGCTTGTTGATTATTATTTTTTATAGGGGTTTCTTCTAAAAGGACTTTGGTGGATGTTAAAATTAAGTTGGAGTAATAAGGTGTTATTGAGTTATTATTTTTGTATTGTGATTTTTATTGAAGTCTTCTAACCCTTATTAATATTGAAAAGAGAAATTTGTGAGTGTGGCAGATTTGTGATATCAACTCCTTGAAATTAAAAAGGTATGGGCAAATTCTTCTTTGGTTGAGTTGATTGATTGGTTTTATTGAAAATTAAGTTTGGAGTGAAAAGGACTTGATTAGGGTTTCCTTTTCAAAAGTGGTTGAGTTATTGCTTCAAGGTTTTTTTATTTGAGAGTTGAGATTAAAACCTTGTTTTATTAGCATTGTTGTTGAAGCCATTGGATTGTGTGAGGAACTTGAGTTAGGGTTTGAAAAGAACATGAGTATCATTGTTATGTGAATATTGTTTTATGAGCATTGTTGTTAAAGTGAGTTGTTGTGCAAAGAACTTGAATTAGGGTTTGAAAAGAACATGAGTATCATTGTTATGTGAGGTTTATTGTTGAGCATTTTTGGAAACATTTTGAGTTGGTTGATATATGCTTGGACTAGGGTTTGTGAGTGAGAGTTGGTTCTTGAGTGATTGGTTGAGTAGAGTTGAGTGAACCTAGTCAAGTGGATGTATGAAGTGATTGTTCAAGTTCCATGAAACAAACTATTCTATATTCTGATTTGAGTTGTGAAAGAAATTGAGTTTTGAGTATAGAACATATTGACTCTAACAATTCTCTTTATGCTTCTATAAGATTGAGTTATGAAAGAAATTGAGTTTTGAGTATAGAACATATTGAGTCTCTAACAATTCTCTTTATGCTTCTATGAGATTGAGTTGAGAAAGAGATTGAGTTTTGAGTATAGAACATATTGAGTCTCTAACAATTATCTTTATGCTTCTATGAGATTGATTTGAATTGAGAAAGTGATTGAGCAGACTTGGAAAAATTTTGTGTGAGCTTGTTGAGCAAATTTGGACAAGTTCTGTGTGAGCTTGTTGAGTAGATTTGGACAAGTTATGTGTGAGTTTGTTAAGCATATTTGAACAAGTTCTATGTGACCTATTGAGCATATTTGGACAGGTTCTGTGTGGACCTATTGAGCAGAGTTGTGCAGGTTCTATGTGGACCTGGTGAACAGATTTGGACAGGTTCTGTGTAGACCTATTGAGCAGAGTTGTGCAGGTTATGTGTGGACCTGGTGAGCAGATTTGAACAGGTTATGTGTGGACCTGTTGAGCAAAGTTAAGCAGGTTCTGTGTGGACCTGGTGAGCATATTTGGATAGGTTTTGTGTGGACTTGTTGAGAAAATTTATGCAGGTTCTGTGTGGACCTATTGAGCATATTTGAGCAGGTTCTAAGTGGACATGTTGAGTAGATTTGAGAAGGTTCTGAGTGGAACTATTGAGCATATTTGTGCTAGACCAACTGGACTGTATTTAGTGCAGATTTGAGTGGACTTATGCTAGACTAACTAGGCTGTGTTTAGTGCAAGAGATTGAGCAGAGTTGTGCTAGACAGACTGGATTATGTTTAGTACATAATTAAGATAGAGCTTTGGAGGTGATAGAGCAGAGAGGACAGAGTCTCTAGTGGATAGAGATCCATCAGCCAGGACATTGAGGATAGGTCTTCTGAGTGAGGACAAGAGTATTCAAGTGGAGAGAGATCCACCATTCAGTGCAATGGAGGCAAGTGTCTTCTAGAGGATCACCACCGAGAGCAGAGGAGAAAGAGTTCTCCTGTGGATAGAGATCCACAAACTAGATTTAGGGGATCAACATCTCCTTTGGACAGAGGTCCATAAACATTGTAATTGGGAAGGATTCCCAAGAGATTAATTGAGAAAATTTAGTGAAATATTTTCTTCGTGGAAGTAGCCATCTTTGGGTGAACCACGTAAATTATTGTGTCTCTATTATGTGTGGTTTTGTGTACATTGCTTTGATTACTGTTGTTGATATTGCTATCTTTACATTGCATATATTGGTTTGAGAGAAAAAGTAAAAAGTGTTCTTATACTGTTCCCCCCCCCTCTTAGTATAAGCTTGTGTTCTTCAATATTTAGTGTTACCAAAACACTAAATGTTAGTGGTAGTGTATGTATCACTATTGTAACAAGCACACTATCATTGATGGTTTTTCCTAATGCGTGTAGTAAGGCTTACAATTAAATAATATATCATATAAATCCTTTTAGCTTCTCACTACTCTTAATATTCCAACACTGAATGTGTAGAATTTGATTTCAATTCTTGAACTCAAATACTATACTAAGTTTATCACATTCATCCTCATGGTTACAACATCATAAATGTACAGTTGGATCTCCTTAGATATGCCAAACATGAAGATCAATTTGTCTTTCTAATCCTCTTAACCAAATTTTCTTTGTTCATCTAGGTTAGAAACATGTCGTTACACAATGTTAGATACCACAACCCATAAATCTTTGAACTTCAAGTAAATCTTCAAATTTTTCTTCCATGTGGAATAGTTGTCACCTTTCAATAGCTGAGAATTAGGTAGCAACATTGTTGGGACATCAATATCCAATACAAATCTACCAAAAAACATTTCCACTAGAATGGACTTGAAAATATCTTTCCAACGAGTATATTCATGCAATAATAAATACCTCTAAATGGGAGAAAACAACAAGATCTTGTTGGGCAAAAAATAAGACGCAGGGGTTTGAGTTATTTTTCCTCCAACTTTTATCTTCAAGGAATATTCTTGGAATATTGCATCAACATTCTAGGGTAATAGAAAAATCCAAATCATCTTGTCACATGCATTCAATAACAATAAGAAAAAATATATTCTTAAAGACTTTAAATAGCCTTTCCACAAAACATGTGGGACTTTTTTTATTATTTAATTAAATATATGGGTGCCTCCTTTCCATTTCTAAACTACTTGTTCTTTGCATGCAATAAATCAATTTTTTCCTCCCAGTAAATTGAAGGTAACATGTGTTTTTATTTTTTATTTGTTATGGTCGACAACACTTCAATGGAAGTTAACTTTTAGATGACCCATGCATTGATTATACAACAACTTCACAATAGATGGCCCTCATGTATCTTCAAACAATGTCCCTTGTGCATATTTATTCGATTCGATCAACAAACAGTAAAGTCCAAGTTCACTTCAAATGACACTTCTTTTTAGAGCAACTCCAAATGATAACTTCAGATGGACTCTTTTTTTACGGTAACGACTTCATATTTTTTTAGCAACAACTTTAGATAGTAGCTCCACTGAGAAGGTCCAAAAATAAACTGATTTGCATTGATAATTCAAAGGTTTAAATAGGCACCCATATGCCCAAATACAATAACCGTACGCCCCAAATCGTGTAGGCAAAAATAATAGGGAGGAAATCTAACAACAAGATGTTAACTAACCTAACAATAGCTGACAAATAGCTAACAACTAACAATTGTCAACTATTCATAAACATACATGAGGATACAACTCACGTGGATTATTATCTAGAATAATAGTAACCTAGGAACTATAGAAAAATACTATGCCTAGGAAAAAGTGAATTGTGATACCCTCATCATACGTCCCCACTCAAGAAGCATTGGACTCCAATGCTTTTACAATAATAATGAAAGGGTGAGTCACCAAACACTGCATAGATGTCTCATAGTCAAATTTAATAACATCGCAAAAGTCTCGAGATGTCAGTGTAGAGAAAAAATGTCAAGATATCATGCCCTTGCCAAGTGAAAAACTAGGACAAGGAGCAAGTGCTTGTTGTAGAAGCTACAAAGTCTGTTGAATATCGAAATCTTGTGAAGACAGTATTGGAAGAGGTCATTGCAGTTCTCGAGATGGAACAACAAAAGGAGCAATAGGAACAACATGATGAGGGATTGATGAGGGAGGAGGAATGACCTTCTTAGAAATAAAAAGGTCCTTAGGCCATGAGACTAACTACAACAGCTAGTATGACCACTTTATCTGCCAAAGCAACAACCTTTTGTCCCCTGGTGTAATCCAGGAAGTCTATCAAGTTGTCTCAAAATGAGTACAATATTTTACCTCACAGGGAAATTATAATGGTGTTGCGGTGTTCAAGCACTCTACAAGAAGCCAAAAGTAGTTCAATATTTACCTCGTAGGCAAGTACAATGGTGCTATGGATTTTAAGCACTCCGCAAGAAGCCAAAAGACATTTAATCTTTGTCTTGTAGGTAAGTATAATGATGTTATGGTTTTCAAGCACTCTAAGAAGCCAAAATATATTCAATATTTGCCTTGTAGGCAAGTACAATGGTGCTATGGTTTTCAAGCACTCTACAAGAAGCCAAAAGGCTTTCAATCGTTGCCTCTTAGGCAATTACAAGCTTTTCCCCAAATTTAGGTGATTACAAAATGTTGCAAAAAAATTTGTAAAACAATTTTATTAAAAAATATTGTATACCTCGTTATGGAAGGTAACTATCAAACCAGCATTCCTCAAAGGAAACTGCTTAGTGAAAGATTTGTTTTACTGTCAAATTTCAACCGAACCCATGCTCCAACTGGTACTTCAGAGTTGACCATTGCGCAAGGCCTAACCACTACATGGTGGCCAAAACTAATAGTGGGCCTCCACCCACTTAAAGGTCTTTGAAGGACGTCCCACAACAAATGTGGGATATTTTTCCCATAGAAAAAAATCAAAGCAACGACGATTGTGTTCTACGTTGTTGGTCTAAAAACATGTAGTGAAGAAGGAATGGCAGAAAGCCCCTACAATACATGCAGAAGTTAAACATAAAAAAACCTCAACAAAGCTGTCGTACTCTTCTCGTCATCGGTATGCCTAAATCAGTCTTCGATTGCTAAAACCAGGCCATGTTATGGTGTTCATTTTTTTGAAGCTTGCAACATACACAGACAACCAGTCAGGGTGCACAAACAATTTTGGCTTCCACAACCCTAATTCTTTGACCAGTTGATAAAACAGAGGCAAAAATAATGTTAAAGGGCTTCTATTCAATAATATATCAGAAGGATTATGGCCTAAACGTAGACAAATCTACATCTTAGACATATGCAAAACTCAATTGAGAACCAGATAGATGAGGTCGTAGCTTCCTTCAAAGACAAGACGACTCATTTAGTGTATGTCATGCAAATATCCCACATGTGCAACATAATGTTCTTGTGGTTTAAAATAGAAAACACACACAAAGGTTTACGACAACCAGTTGGTGGTCAGCCCTCCTCTGTGCCTTTCTTTGCATACCATCCACGTATGCTATCAGATGTCCTTTACCCAAATATTGACCATGTTTGTCCATTAGTTCACCACATGTCTTTGTTACCCCTTGACCGTCTACTAAGTTGTTCGTCACCTAGACTATTGTCCACGTATGCTGTTATGTGTCCTTTACCTAGTATTTACCACGTCCGTCCATCAGTTTGCCATTGTTCTAACATTAGTCATGTTGGCTATCCACCGAGGTAGAGGTGGATTAGCCACCTAATTAACCCTTTGAGGTCAAAAGTTGAACAAATTTTACAACAAAATTATGCCAACCCAATTGCCCTTTGCTAAGGGACCGTAAAAAAAATTGCAATCTTGCTGATAACAAACATTATCCAGCAAATTTTGTCAACACCAAACTTGCAAATACCAAATAGAGCGATCAAGTCGCTAAAAATAGCCAAATTATAGTGTAGCCAAATAGAGTGATCAAGTCGCTAAAATAGCCAAATGGAGCACAAGTCATCACGATCATGCTCTGATACCAAATGAGAGGGCCCGAGAAGGTCCAAAAATCAATTGATTTGCATTGATAATTCAAAGGTTTAAATAGGCACCCATATGCCCAAATACATTAACCATACGCCCCAAATCGCATAGGCAAAAAAAATACGGAGGAAAGCTAACAACAAGATGCTAACTAACCTAACAATAGCTAAAAAATAGCTAACAACTAACAATTGTCAACATCCCAAATCACGTAGGCAAAAAACAATAGGGAGGAAAGCTACCAACAAGATGCTAACTAACCTAACAATAGCTAACAAATAGCTAACAACTAACAATTGTCAACTATTCGCAAACATTCATGAGGATACAATGGATACAACTCACATGGATTATTATCCAAAATAATAGTAACCTAGGAACTATAGAAAAATACTATGCCTAGGAAAAAGTGGATCGTGATGCCCTCATCATAGCTATAGACAATAGCTCAAGACAACAACTTTAGATGGCAAAAACTCTAGATGTAACTTCACAACACCTTTTATCTAGACATTGGCTCTTTTTTGGACAACTCTAGATGGCTCTTCTAAACAACAACTTCAAACAAGCCATTTATATAATTTTTATCTCTGGCATGAACTAGGCTATGTTTCTTCCACCAAATGACAACACATTTTTTTCTTATTTTTACATGGCAACAATCTATTTCATGACGGCAACTCTTTTGACATAAACAATTTTTTTCTTAGATAGATCTACAACTCCTCCAAGATTAAATAAATGCTTGCAACACCTGCAAACACTAACAAGAATAAAGAAGAAAATATTGTTTCTTCTTTAAACAACAAGGTCTTCTCCTCACTCAAACTTGCATCTATTCCTTTTTTGTTTCTCCATTGGTGCACCACACTTTCATGAACTCTGAGAGGTGTCTCCTACTGCTTGGAAACTGGATCACCTTCACAAGTTGAAGCTTCATTCTAATATCAACATACTTTGATACCAAATGTTAGAAACAAAGAATATATTCACTACAATCAATGTTTGCATTGATGTGATAGAAGTATATATACATGTGAAATCAAGAAGGTACAAGGTTGGAAAATTCAACTACTTTCCAACTTCCCATAACCTCCGTAACCATCAAACAAATACGTAATATTCATAAAATGGGACTTCTTTCTTTTCCTCAATTGCTTCATTGTTATGAGTTTCTCGAACTTCTTCCTCCTGAAAGGAGAAAATTTCTTAAAAGTTTATTTTTATAAAGACATTAAGTTTCCACTCTATTCTTGTCCTATCCTTGTTTCTCTGCTTTGGAAGCTAGAAATATGAGCTACTTGGATCTTCATCCTCGATTTCCTTTTTGGCCTTAGTACAATCTCTAAATAGAGGACCATAGCCTTAGCATGAACGATATTTAAATGAAATATTTTCACAGTCCTTTTGTTGTTCCTAAATCGTTTCATCCATCTCAATGGTAGCCAATTTTAGTAAGGGTTTGTAGTATTAATTCTAGAAAAATTTCACATTGTTCTTGCATGGGTGATTTTATCCATCTCAATATAAGATCCATAATGAAATACTCAGTCTAATATTCTTGTGGGAGTCCATGCAAGTGAATTCATATTGGGGCTTTGGTACACAATTTCTTTGTGGGTTGTATGCTAATATTTCATGAACAACCCTATGTTTCAAAAAATAACCAAGATGCACCCTAGAAGATCATGCTTATTATTGAAAGTAATGACATGTCTCATTAGCCCTCTTTGTGAGCCATCTCTTGGTGATCCAATCATACAAATCCTTTAGCAAAGTTGGGCACCCATAAATAATAGATGAGAGAAATCTCTCCAATTTTTCATTGTTATCGATCAATTTCTCTCTATCCAACGTTGATATTAGGTTGTCCTTAGTTACAACCATGCTTGTAGGGTTTTTGTAAAGTAGGTTCATAAAAATGTGAATTTGTCTTTTATTTTAGGATTTACCTTGTTTAAACAAGGATTTTCCCTTTCTATCTTTTTTTTATTTGGTTAGTGTGAGAAACCCTACGACCAACACACAAGGTTGAGCAATTTTCTCCCAACCATGACCCTTAGTAAAGTCGAGAGCTATGCTTATCAATAGGGAATTTAACACACAACCACCACACACTAACCTCCTCACACACTCACCCATGTCGCAATTTGAACCTTGGACCTCCCAAAGAAGCCAAAGCCCGAAACGTTACGATATCCCCCTCGAGACAAATTCCCTTTCTATTATTCAATAAAACATTGTAAAATGACTAATTTAAGGGAGAATGGCCCCTAAAATATTTATATGGCACTCAAAAATATCAATAAAAAAATAATCTATTTTAGAGAAAAAAAAAACCTTGGATAAATTTTATAAAATACTTATTATTTTAGGATTCACCTTGTTTAAACAAGAATTTTTCCTTTCTATTATTCAACAAGACACTCTAAAATGACGGAGGAATGGTCCCTTAAAATCTTCATATAACACTCAAAATATCAATTAAAAAAATAATATATTTTAAAGAAAAAAAAGCCTTGAATGGATTCTATGCTTATTATTTTAGGATTCACCTTGTTTTAACAACGATTTTCCCTCTCTATTATTCAACAAGACAATGTAAAATAACAGACTTAAAGGGAATGGACCCCTTAAAATCTTCATATAACACTCAAAATACTAATAAAAAAATAATTTATTCTTAAAAATTCTGAGAAAAAAATTTCTAGAACGGATTCTATAGAAAGGTTAATACAACTCTCAACAACATCCATCCCTACCAAAATTCCTTCACTCCATATCATCCATATCATTTTATTTATTATCTAACATCATAGACATACAAAATTTTAAAATTTAATATTTTTAATTTTTAATAATATTTATTTAGTCATAAATTATAGCATTGGAAAAGGGTGAAACTCAACTAACTAGTTAAAATGGTGACGTTTAGAAAGCAATTTATAATTATTATTTTTTAACTATCTATATAAACTTCAAAAATAATAATATCTATGACTATGAGACTTTCTAAAGCAATTTCTATCCTCTAATTCATGGTTTTTGTTTTAACTTATTTTCATTATATGATTTAGTTTTTATAAGAGTTTAGACTTGTTTAATTTATTTTCATGTTGGACTTTAGAAAGTAATTTTATTTTTATGGTTGAGGGAGGGTTTTTAGAATTGAGGGTTTGAAGGAGAAGATGTAAATTGACTCCAATCATATCTAAATGCAATTTTATGTGGAATAGACATCGCCATTGTATATTATATAACTTTGCAATTTATATCCTGGTGTATAAGTTTTGAGAGTTTAAGGTTAAAAAATGATTTAAATACTATTTAAATATATTTCCATAATATCTTGCCGTGCAAGTCTCATATCCAATAGGCAGCACCCTTACATATCATAGAAATTCCCTGTTTATCTAAGTTTGAGTTCATGGAATGTGCACTTGTTGCTCACATGTAATAAAATATTGTATCCCCCAAGCCACAAGCTACTTCATTTGGATGAGTTTGTTATTATATTGCCTTAAAGAATTGAACTTCAATTCCATCCATCCAACAATAAGCTGGGCTTCAACTTTCTAAATGAAAAAGGCCAAGCACAAAGATGGGTAACCAAAATATGTATATAGTATTAAACATACAGTAATGAATTTACAATGGGGCCACCTTTTGTAATCCTGTGATTTAAACTTGAGTCTGATAATGTGAGCTATACCAATGGGCAGTGCCGACAAGAAAAAACTTACATATTTTCATGTAGTACACATTTCAATACAATAACATAAACTCTGCCAAATTAGCTATTCCGGGCACAACAGAGTTCCAACTCTTTTCTATGATAGACCTTGGAAACTTTCCATACTTGAATTTATACAACTCTTTTTTTTTCAGGTATTTGGCTTGCAGCCTCCATTTCCTTCTTTCGAGACTCATGCAATGCACTTATTCTTCTATCATGAGAAACAAATTCTTGAAAATGGCCTTTTTCCTTGCAGGATTCAGTACTCTCCAACTCTAAAAATTCAAAATAGGTCTCTTTTTTTGCTATTATATTATGTAAAACACATATCTCCTTGACAAACTGTTCTTGAAGATCAACGGTGTTAGTGAGGCTTCTTTACAATCAGGATAGGGCATTCTGCATGGTGTGCACAGTAGTCGCTTACACTCCCGACAACAGCTCTGCGGGAAAGAAATGTTCTCATTAAAAATGGATTTCCTTTCATCTACCTGAACACCCTCTAACCCTATATACTACAAGATCCTAAATAATTTTGAAAATTCTGATGATTGAAAGTCCACTTTAGGGACAGTGTACCTAGAAGAGACCCACAGCATAAATATGAATTACTGTGAAGACCTCAAATCCTTATATAAACATCCCAATAATATTCTGGGACATACCTTTTGATAATGCCATAGCCATGACTCCCAATAACAAGAAAATCTGCTTCGAACTTCTTTACTGCCTCACAAAGACCATCTCTTGCATCTCCTGAAAGAATTTTCTCCTCCACTTTGACCTGAAAACACAAAACAAAAGACTTCAAGCAACCATTAATCGAACTTGATGCTAGAGGAACTTGAAGTTAGACTAGTTGTTCAGTATCATGGATGATCTTAATTTTTTTGTCATAAGCATTGAATTTTGTATAAAAGATGCTAAAAAGGGAAAGTTGTGGAGTACTTGAAAACAGAGAGATTAAGAACAAAAAATTATGTCCAGTTTATTGACAGCATTTTTTAACACCAAAACAGTTATTATTAGACAGGTCATCTCCGGAGGCAATTTAAGCAGTTTGAAGTCTGAACTCTCATGTGAGAAAATATCACTTGACTGCAATTTGTGAATTATATATGGATCTTTCCAAAAAGACTCGTAATAGAAGTCTGAACAATGGAGTCAAAATTTTACCCCACCAGAATATGGACCAAACATTTAGGAAAGGTTTTGTTTTTATTAGTTTTAGGTTTTTAGCTATCTAGCTATATTGAACATTTGGCATATAATTTGCACCACACTAATGGCAGAGGTTTGTCCCTAGTTGTAGGAAACAATATGCACTTGACTTTCCCGTGACCGTGTGTACAATAGAAGTTTGTAGTTGTGAAGTGATAGGAATGAATTTGCACCAAGATCTTTTCAGAAAGGACCTCTAATAAAAATTTGGAGTCAGAAAGTCATGATGTTCCCCAGCCTGAACGAAATTTGACAAATTTTATAATAGATACATATCTTGTGAATTTGAGAAAGGATTTGCTTTTGGAAGTTTCAGACATGACAGTGACTAAAAACTGTATTAAAGAGCAGTGTAATATAAGACATGCAAATTGTTCTACAAAAGGCTGTATTAAAGAGCAGTGTAATATCAGACATGCAAATTGTTCTACAAAAGGTAAAGGTAAAGTAGTATTTAATATTCATGAGTCCATAGATTAAACATTATAATCCCGTAAAGGATGTTTATCTAATATATAGTTATTTAGCTAAGTTATACTCTAGTTACAGAAGGAAGTATAACATACAATCCTACCCAACAGGTTTCAAATTTTAGACCTCCTTAAACCTAAGACCTCTTATTGAAAGTTTCAAATAATTCACCATCAAACCTACTCAAATTGTAGGTTAAAATATAAGAATATGATGCAGTTTGCATGTCTATAAAGTACTCCTCGTTTAAGCCAAAGCTACCATGGAAAGAACCTGCCTTCGCTGGAGGCTCTAGCAATTCTTCTAACGAGGCTTTACTATTCACTGGATAATTCCATGCTCTTTGTAAAGTAATGTCTTATGTCTAGACAAGGAATATGTATGGAGCCAAGTTAGTGTTTTTTAATGGCCCAGTCATGTAATGATGTATTCTTACATAAGAGTGCCATGTATTGATCTTTGCACTAGGAGTTCTCTTCAAAGCAACCACTTGTAGGATCCATGGTGAAGGAGATCCAGCCTAACTCACCTGACTTTCACTGCAGAGTTCCCTTGATTTCTTCATAACATCCTCAGCAACCCGATCTATATACTTCTGCAAAGCCACGGCTACCTGAGGTGTGAGCACAAGGCCTGCTTACACCCACAGTCAAAACCATGTGAATTCAATCAAGGAAAAGGATATTGCAGTTTACACCATCCAACCCAAAAAACATAAATTTTCAATAAATAAAATAAACAAAAACCTATAGATCCACAACCAGAAACCATTTAAATTCCTTAGAAGGAAACAAGTAAGTCACGGCCACAATCTAAAACATTCAGATTCAACAAATAAAACATGAAACGTGACACCACAATCAAAGTCATTCGAATTTATAGAAGGCAAAAAGAAGAAAATTATGTATGCCCACAATCAAACCTTTTGAATGTAAGAAAGAAAAGATGAAATATGTACACCCACGATCAAATATATTCAGAATCAATCCAACAAAAATCAAAAGAAATACAACACAGAGACTAGCAAACACCAAGAATATCAAATACTTTAGACTTGCAAAGTTAACCCAAACCAACGAAAAAACAAAAAATCAAACCAAAAAAATACAAAAGGCAGCTTTTGCAATTGTGATTACGTCAAACACTTCGGATTTCCAAATTCATTAATATTAAAAGCAAATCAACTAATGTGTCGGCAAACTTTGTTACAATAAAAAATCTAATCTTTGGATCGTCATCATAATCCAACATCAACTTTTTCAATTCTCTGCTGTTTCATAGTACAAGATTATATTCTAGAACTTGCATTTTGTTCAGCAAGATGCATTTTTCTCAACAAGAATTCTGTTAATTTTCTTTCACATACCTGGACCTCCAACAGGAATGCTCTTGACATGGCAGAGAACAACGGTATCACAAGAACTCAGATGGAGATTGTCCACAGCCCATTTCAGAGCATACCTGCTCTGCTCACTCTTATCTACTGCAACCAAAATTCTTCTCCCCTTAACACCCTCCATGAACACTTCTTGGGTGGACTACTAATTTCTACTGAGTTTGGATCAGCAAATCTTTTGCTCAGATCTGAATTAGATTACATTTTGTAAAAATGGAATGTGGACCTTGCTTAAGAATGATTATAGTGTCCATAGAAATGTGAAAAGTTTTCCGGTATTTCAACAACAAAAAAAACAAGCTACTGTATACTTACAACAACAGAAAAATTTAAACATTAATCCTAAATTGCAACCCCACCATCTAAACAAGATTCAAACACCAAAAACCACCGAAAAAATTAAACCAAAAATAACACCTGGTTTGGGCACCCTCGCCATGAGGGACAATCTGGAATTTATTATCCTGTGGGTGTGTACTTTTTAATCCATGCAGTCTTGAGGGTGTGACCTTCAATTGAATCCGGTGTGTACTTTTTTATCCATGCAGTCTTTGAGGGTGTGACCTTCAATTGAATTTGGATTTAAGGATAAGAAAGAGTGGTGGAGATATCATTGTACAAGTAGTAAAAGTTTTATTTTTTATAGGGAATATCAAAGAATAGTGGTCTCCACAGGTTGCTTTAAAAAAAACACATTCCCCTCAAAAAGTTGTTTTTTTAAATATTTTTTTTATCTAAGCTAACACTCTTAAATGTAAAAAGTGTTACATCTTCCCTCCAGGTAGGTGTACATAGACTAGGCTAACACTCTTAAATGTAAAAAGTGTTACATCTGCCCTCCAAAGTTGTATGTATACCAACAAGAGATTCCTAGTCCCAGCCCTACTGTGGACCCTCTCCTTTGTCTATTGTTTGTTTTATGTTTGATCTCTTCTTAATGTACTTTGTCTTTAAAACAGGGTGCTAGCATGTGAGAGGGATTTCAGAAGATTTAAATTGTAAGAACTGAACTGACAAATTTTAATTATTAGAAAAAAACTGACTATGAATTAAATAAATGATATTTATAATATTACAGGTTATTATTTTACGGTATTTGTTGTTATATATATAGTATTTTTTTAATGGGGCATTGAGTTGTATGCAGAAAACTTTGAGATGGATTAGTTGATAATCCATTAACCAAAAAAATAAAGAAGAAGCATTAAACATCTGAAAAAATTAGACAAATCTAAGTGGTGGAAGTAGATTCTAAAGGGAGAGACAAAGACAAAAGTAGAAAGGCAGGGTAGATTCAAGTGGTGGAGACAAAATCCAAAGGTAGAGGTAGATTCAAGTAGTGGAAGTAAATTTAGTGAAGCTGAGACAGATTCCAAAGGTAAAGGTAGATTCAAATGGTGGAAGAAAATTCTGAAGGTAGGGGTAGATTCAAATAGTTGAAGTAAATTCTATATAGTTGATAAACATAGGTGTAGTTGAGACAGATTCCAAAGGTAGAGGTAGATTCAAGTGGTGAAGGTAAATTCTATTGTAGCTGATAGTTATAGGTGTAGTCGAGACAGATTCCAAAGGGAGAGGCAAATTCAAGTGGTGGAGGTAAATTTCAGTGTAGCTGATAAACATAGGTGTAGCTGATAGATCTGGTTGCATGTACAAAGGTTCTTTCAAGACAAAACCAGAAAATTATTCAAACCAAATACCTTATTATTTCTTCTCTTGTAATTTTTATTTCGTGGTCTAAAAGTCAAAAAGTTGAATAAATACATTTGGTGGAGCCAAGGCCAAGGCTTGAAAAACTAAGATCTTAAACATTCTAGTGCATGTTTGTTAGGAAAGGTTGAATTAGGTAATGGCAAACCCATAACACGAAGAAGATAAAATAAAAATAAGTGAGACTAACTTGAATCTATCAAGTGATATCATGGGTAGTCAAACTCATGATAGACTAATAGTTTTAGAAGAACACATAGGGTCCTTGCAACATGAGATGTTGGAATTGATCGCATTCATGAGAGAACAACAAAGACTCGTCATGAAACAAAATTTGATTAGGATGTTCTTTAGCAGATATCTAACCAAATATAGTCGAGTGACCAACAACCAGTGGTCCACATCTCATGAGAGAATTTGCTTGGTTTTATTGTTTATTCTTGATCCTACCTTATCATCTAATATTAAGGGTATTAGGCCTATTGGTATTGCAAAGGTAGTTTCTTGTCAATATTTTGTAGATGACATTGTACTTCTTGGTGAGGCTACAATGAGAGAGGCTAAGAATTTCATGAATATTTTGCAGTTGTATGAGAAAGCTTCTAGCCAACAAATTAACTTCCATAAAAGTCAAATATTTTTTGTGAATACTAGGGGGTAGCTTTAGCATAGAATTGCAAGTATTTTTGGTTGTGGTATTGCTAACCTTCCTTATTTATATCTAGGTATGTCATTGTTCATTGGTAGGATGAAGGAGGAGTTGTGGTCTCTTGTGTTGGATAGGATTCAACATAAGTTAGTTGGATGGAAAGGTAATCTCCTAAGCCAAGTAGGTAAGTTGCAATTACTTCAAGCTACCCTCCAAAGTATTCTCATCTATTATATGTCTCTTTTCAAAATGTCCTTCAAAATTAGGAGGAGGATTGATCAAATATTTAGGAGATTTTTATGGGCTGGGTAGAGTATAAATAGAGGGTGTCCCTTGTATCTTAGGATAGGGTTTTATCTTCTAATAAAGAAGGTGGTCTTGGGATTAAAAAATTGTTGTTGTTCAATAAGGCATTGATTGTAAAAATAGCTTGGAGATTGTGTTTAGGAGGATCAATTTAATGCAGGAGCATCCGGAGGCAAAGGGCAATCTTGCATCACCCAAAAATGTATTTTCTTCTAAGTATGAAACTGTCGCGATATCGCGACGCTTTTTGAGGAAGGGCACCAGCGGGCCAAAATGTCGCGATATCGCGACGCTTTTTGAAGAAGGGCACCAGTGGGCCAAAATGTCGCGACATCGCGACGCTTTTTGAAGAAGGGCTCCAGCGGGCCAAAATGTCGCGAAATCGTGACATTTCTCAAGCAGCGCAGTCGGAACGCCAAACTGTCACGAAATCGTGACACTTTCGAGCCAAGATGTACGGAATGCAAAGATGTCACGAAATCGTGACATATCCAGAGGCAAGGTTCAACAATGCAAAGATGTCACGAAATCGTGACACTTCCGAGCCAAGGTGTACGGAACGCAAAGATGTCGCGAAATCGTGACATATCCAGAGGCAAGGTTCAACAATGCAAAGATGTCGCGAAATCGTGACACTTCCGAGCCAAGATGTACGGAATACAAAGATGTCGCGAAATCGTGACATGTCGCGGTTTCGCGGCCCGAAACGAAGCAGCAAGTACGGAACGCAGAGATGTCACGAAATCGTGACATGTCGCGGTTTCGCGGCCCAAGGGAGGAGAGCGAGTAAGAAGGGCCTAGACGTCGCGATTTCGTGACGTGTAGCGGAATCGCGGCCCCAAGGAGGAGAGAGAAGCCCAACGTCAAAACGTCGTGATATCGCGACCAAGGGGGAGAGAAAAGCCTTGGAGCAAATACGTCGCGATATCGCGACAAGAACGCTCACGACGTTGACCAACCGACGACCGCAGAGACCAATGCAAGGGGACACGTGGCATGAAGTGACAGGTGGCTCGCGAGTATGGAGCGATTACAGGGACACGTGGCACCAAATGACAAGTGACCAGGCGCATTCCTTGGTATGATGTTCTGAAGGCTTGACGAGCGGCCACAGAGCACTCTGCCACCCCAGACCATGATAATACGGGGCATCTGGCAGAATATGGCATGCGGCTGCAGGGCATACGTGTGGATGGTTAGAGGGAGGCCCGCACTTTGCGTAATGATGGAGAAGGAGGTGGCGGCCGAGGATAAAAGGCGCGCATGCATTGTATTGAGGGGGGGACTCTTGGCCATTGATTTTTGGGGGAATTGCTGTGTATTGCAGAAGAGACCTCTTTTTTTTTTATGAAGCTTGCTGGAATTTTGCCTGTGCATTGTTAATTTCTGCATTCTTGTTGTGTGTTGTGCGTAGCCCTATATCAAGTGGTATCAGAGCGGGTTGGTTCTGAGAGTGCAAACCGATCGCCGACAGTGAGGCAGTTTGCGCCAGGACGTGGTTGTGGGTTGCGAAGGAAAAGCAGGATGCCTCCGCGTAGAGGACGTGGTATTGCGAGGAATAGGCAAGCAAGAAGGGAGGAGGTCGATCTAAGAGCCCTGCAGAGGCAAGTTGAGGCCCTGCAAGAGGAAATAAGAAGAGGAGTCGAGCCGAGAAGGGAAGAACCCAGCGAAGATGAAGTGTGGGAAGAAGAAGTTGCTTCTGATGAGGAAGAGGCCTTGGATCCAGCAGAGGCTAGGCTATATAGAGCCATCTCCCAGATTGGGAAGAAGCCAAAATTTGACGTCTCGACTTACTCTGGAAACCTCAACCCTGAGGAGTTGATAGACTGGATTAATGACATGGAGGAGTATTTTGAATACGAAGAGATATCAGATCCAAATCGGATCAGGTTTGCGAAATCCAAGCTGAAGGGACATGCTAGCATCTGGTGGAAGGGAGTGCAGTTAGAAAGGAACAGGAGGGGAAAGGAAAGGATCACTAGATGGGACAGGATGGTAGAGAAACTCAAGAGGCAGTTCATCCCTGCAGACTATGAGCTGGATTTGTTAAAGAAAATGCAGAGTCTTCGACAGGCTAATAAGACTGTCAAGGAATATACTGAAGAGTTCTTTCAAATCGCCATCAGAACCGGCCATTCGGAGGCGAATAAGGAGAAGGTCGCACGTTATATCAATGGATTGCGGACCAGCATTCAAGAAGAGCTGGGGCTGGTTAGAATGAGCACAGTAGAAGATGCATATCAGTTTGCATTAAAAGTGGAGGAGAAACTAAATAGAAGATTTGATGGTAAGCAGAGAGGGAAGGATAGGGGTGGAAGAGCTGGTGGAAGATACAAAGATTTTGGGAAAGCTAGAGAAGCTAGCAGCAACCAAAGGCAAAAAGAAGTGAAGGAGGAGGATGCCCAACGCCCACGCGGTCAGAGCAACAACTACCCAAGAGGAAGAGGTAGGTCGGGGCGAGGGTTTGGAAGAGGTGTCTTCAGAGGAACTCGCTTCAACTGCGGAGAGGAAGGACACAGGGCATACAACCGCCCGCAGCATCAAGAGAGGCCAAACCGAAGACCCGAGGGTCAGGCCCGAGCTGCTGTAGCAGACGAAGGTGCAGAGTCTGAGCACTCAGAGGAGGCAGAAAGAGGGGAAGCCATGATCATCAGAAGGGTCCTGTTAAATGAAGAAAAGAAGGGAGACCAAAGGAATAGCCTGTTTCGGACAAGATGCAAGTGTGCAGGCAAGGTATGTAATATCATCATTGATAATGGAAGCACTGACAATTTGGTTTCGGAGGAAATGGTTTCCAAGCTACGGATGGAAAGGAGAAAACACCCGCACCCTTATCGGATTGCATGGCTGCAAAAGGACCATCGGGTGCTGGTGAGTGAACAATGTCTGGTGAAGTTCAACATTGGAACTTACCAAGATGAAGTGTTATGTGACATCTTGCCCATGGATGCATGTCACCTACTGCTTGGGAGGCCATGGCAGTTTGACCGAAGTGTTGTCCATGATGGTCGAGCTAATACCTATTCTCTGTCAAAGAATGGAGTTCGCCATAAGTTGAAACCCCTGAAGGAGGCTGATGAGAAGGTATGCAGCAGTGCACGAATCTGTCTAGTTGATGGCAGAAAATTTTTGGAAGGCCTGAAGCCGGATCATATGTGCTATGCTATAATCCCCAAGGTTAAAAAAGAAGGATGCAAGGAGATTCCAGTGGAAGTCATGGGACTGTTAGAAGAATTCCCTGATATCATTTCTGACAATGTCCCTGAAGGCTTACCATCGGTTAGGAAGATCAGTCACCACATAGATTTGGTGCCTGGGTCGAGTTTGCCAAACAAGGCTGCACATCGAATGACACCTGTGGAAACTGAGGAGTTGAATCGACAAGTTCAAGACTTGTTGAAGAAAGGGCTGATTAGAGAAAGTCTCAGTCCATGTGCTGTACCAGCAGTACTAGCACCCAAGAAGGATGGAGAATGGAGGATGTGCACAGATTCAAGAGCAATCAACAAGATCACCATTAAATACAGATTCCCACTACCAAGGATGGATGATATCATGGACTGCTTGAGTGGAGCTGAGTACTTCACAAAAATTGATTTGAAAAGTGGATACCATCAGATCCGCATTAGAGAAGGGGATGAGTGGAAGACAACCTTTAAAACCAGAGAGGGGCTGTATGAGTGGTTGGTCATGCCATTTGGGCTAACCAATGCACCTAGTACCTTTATGAGGTTGATGAATGAAGTCTTGAAAGAATTTTTGGGCAGATTTGTGATTGTTTACTTGGATGATATACTGATTTTCAGCAAGACCTTAGAGGAACACCTGGTGCACATCAGAAAGGTGTTTGAGAAACTGCGGGAAGAGCAGTTACTGATCAATCTGAAGAAGTGCAACTTCGTGAAGAAGGAGCTGGTATACCTGGGCTTTGTTATATCAGCTAACGGTCTCAAAATGGACCCCAAAAAGGTGAAGGCTATCCTAGAATGGCCTGTCCCAAGGAGTGTGACCGAGGTTAGATCATTTCACGGTCTGGCCAGTTTCTACAGAAAATTTATTAGAAACTTCAGCAGTATTTGTGCATCTCTTACTGAGACAATGAAGGGAAACAAGAAGGAATTCCAGTGGACAGTTGGAGCAGATAAAAGCTTTGCTATGCTGAAGAAGAAGGTCACTGAGCAACCCGTCTTAGCACTTCCAGATTTCAATAAGGTGTTCCAGGTGGACTGCGATGCGAGTGGCAATGCGATAGGAGCAATATTGAGCCAAGAGGGTAGGCCTGTTGCATATTTTAGCGAGAAGCTCAATGATGCCAGGCGAAAGTATTCGGTATATGACCAAGAGTTCTACGCCATAGTGCAAGCGCTCAAGAAGTGGAGGCACTACCTATTGCCGAAAGAGTTTGTTCTCTATACCGACCATCAAGCGCTGCAGTATATTAACAGCCAGGGTAAATTGAATCAGAGGCACCTCAAATGGGTAGAATTCCTGCAGAGCTATACCTTTGTGCTGAAGCATCGGAGTGGAAGATCCAATAGGGTGGCAGATGCATTGAGTAGGAGGCAATGTCTGATGACAGAACTGAGAGTGGAGGTTGTAGGGTTCGCTGAGCTCAAGAACTTATACCCTGCAGACCTCGATTTTGCGGAAGCTTGGAAGGCCCGCACTACACACCGTTACGTTGGATAGGAGTAGGTGGTTGGATTACCCGGTTCAAGAGGGGATGTTGTTCAGAGGGAACCAATTATGCATTCCAAGGAGCTCAATGAGAGAGAACCTCATTAAAGAAAAGCATAGTGGGGGTTTAGCTGGACACTTTGGTCGTGACAAGACCATCTCATTGGTTAGTGAAAACTATTATTGGCCACAATTGCAGCAGGATGTGGCAAAGTTTGTGCAGAGTTGCAGGATTTGCCAGATGGCAAAGGGTGTGAGGCAGCCTACTGGTTTGTATCAACCGCTACCTATACCCGAGCGGCCGTGGGAAGATATTAGTATGGATTTTGTGCTTGGTTTGCCTCGGACGCAGAGGGGGAATGATTCCATCTTTGTGGTAGTGGACAGATTTTCGAAAATGGCACATTTTATCCCGTGCCAGAAGACTAGCGACGCGGTCCATGTAGCTGGTTTGTTCTTTAAGGAAGTGGTACGCCTTCATGGGCTGCCAAGAAGCATTGTGTCGGACAGAGACACCAAGTTTGTAGGTTATTTTTGGAAGACCCTGTGGAAGAAACTGAAGACGGAGCTAAAGTTCAGTTCTGCGTATCATCCCCAAACAGATGGCCAAACAGAGGTGGTCAATAGGAGTTTGGGCAACCTACTGCGATGCTTGGTAGGGGACAAGCCCAAAGGATGGGATCTAGTTCTACCGCAAGCTGAGTTTGCGTATAACAGCTCGGTCAATCGGAGTACCAATAGGTCACCCTTCCAGATTATCTATGGAAGTAGCCCGAGAAACGCTTCAGAATTAAGAAGGCTAGATACAAGGGAGAAATGCAATGTTGAGGCAGAAGACTTTGCTTGAACACTTGAAAGGAGTGCATGAGGAAGTGACAAGACACATTGCCAAGATGAATGCTCGGTACAAGGCAAGGGCGGATCAAAAACACAGAGTTAAAGAGTTCCAAGTAGGAGATTCTGTCATGGTCTATCTGAGGAAGGAGCGGTTTCCTGCCAAGACCTATAACAAACTAAAAATGAAGAAGTTTGGGCCGTGCAAGATCATTGGCAAACGGGACTCGGGCAATGCCTACGAGGTGGAGTTACCTAGCGAGCTCAACATCTCCCCCGTGTTCAACATCTCCGATCTGGTCGAATATCATGAAGGAGAAAGCAGTGAGATGCCAAGTTCGGATTTGTGGAGCATTCCAGCAGTCATCCCAATAGCAGACAAGATAGAAGAAGTTCTTGATACCCGTGAGGGTCGCAGTACTCGAAACAGGAGTTATTCTGAGTATTTGGTCAAATGGAAGGGCAGGCCCATAGAAGATGCAACTTGGTTGTCCAAGGCAGAGGTTGATCGCTTGGGTCTACCTCGGAACGGTCAGAAGTGAGGTCACTTCTCAAACTCACCCCGGGTGTCTGATGCAGGAGCATCCGGAGGCAAAGGGCAATCTTGCATCACCCAAAAATGTATTTTCTTCTAAGTACTAAAACTGTCGCGATATCGCGACGCTTTTTGAGGAAGGGCACCAGCGGGCCAAAATGTCGCGATATCGCGACGCTTTTTGAAGAAGGGCACCAACGGGCCAAAATGTCGCGACATCGCGACGCTTTTTGAAGAAGGGCTCCAGCGGGCCAAAATGTCGCGAAATCGTGACATTTCTCAAGCAGCGCAGTCGGAACGCCAAACTGTCACGAAATCGTGACACTTTCGAGCCAAGATGTACGGAATGCAAAGATGTCATGAAATCATGACATATCCAGAGGCAAGGTTCAACAATGCAAAGATGTCACGAAATCGTGACACTTTCGAGCCAAGGTGTACGGAACGCAAAGATGTCACGAAATCGTGACATATCCAGAGGCAAGGTTCAACAATGCAAAGATGTCACGAAATCGTGACACTTTCGAGCCAAGATGTACGGAATACAAAGATGTCGCGAAATCGTGACATGTCGCGGTTTCGCGGCCCGAAACGAAGCAGCAAGTACGGAACGCAGAGATGTCGCGAAATCGTGACATGTCGCGGTTTCGCGGCCCAAGGGAGGAGAGCGAGTAAGAAGGGCCTAGACGTCGCGATTTCGCGACGTGTAGCGGAATCGCGGCCCCAAGGAGGAGAGAGAAGCCCAACGTCAAAACGTCGCGATATCGCGACCAAGGGGGAGAGAAAAAGCCTTGGAGCAAATACGTCGCGATATCGCGACAAGAACGCTCACGACGTTGACCAGCCGGCGACTGCAGAGACCAATGCAAGGGGACACGTGGCATGAAGTGACAGGTGGCTCGCGAGTATGGAGCGATTACAGGGACACGTGGCACCAAATGACAAGTGACCAGGCGCATTCCTTGGTATGATGTTCTGAAGGCTTGACAGGCGGCCACAGAGCACTCTGCCACCCCAGACCATGATAATACGGGGCATCTGGCAGAATATGGCATGCGGCTGCAGGGCATACGTGTGGATGGTTAGAGGGAGGCCCGCACTTTGCGTAATGATGGAGAAGGAGGTGGCGGCCGAGGATAAAAGGCGCGCATGCATTGTATTGAGGGGGGGACTCTTGGCCATTGATTTTTGGGGGAATTGCTGTGTATTGCAGAAGAGACCTCTATTTTTTTTTATGAAGCTTGCTGGAATTTTGCCTGTGCATTGTTAATTTCTGCATTCTTGCTGTGTGTTGTGCGTAGCCCTATATCACAATTATGGAAAGATATTATGAGAGGTAAGTATCTATAAAATCACATTCCTTTTTTTATAAGTACTACTCCTCCTAGGGGCTTTGTGATTTGGAATGGTTTTATGGGGGTCAAAATTTTAGTTACAGAGGGGATGCGGTGGTATAATGGGAATGGAAAGGATGTGTTCTTCAATGAGGATACTTGGATTCTTTTTGAACCCCTCTTTCTTAGTCCTGAGTTTTATGAGTTGAAGGCTCCTTTATCACTGAAATATGGAGAAAAAGTAATCGATTATATAATCATCACTAATGGCAAGAGGATTTGGAAGCATTTGACTTTACATACAATTGATCTTTGGATCCTTCAAAGTTTGGCAAATTTGAACATGTTGTTGCAATAGTACTTTCTTCCTCAGGAAAATGACAGGGACTTTTGTTTATGGACTCTTCCTCCTAAATACATTTTTTCTATCAAGACTACATATGAGATCCAAATATTGTCTAGGGGAGGATCTTTTCTAATGGAAAGTGTTTGGAATCCTCATTTGATCCCCAAGATTCCATTTTTTATGGTTGTGTATGCAAAACAAAATTTTGAATGTTGATCATTTATGTAAGAAGGGCTTTTATCTTCCCAATATTTTTCTTTTGTGTTCTAAGGATGCTAAATTTGCGGATCATGTTTTCATCCATTGTGATTTCTCAAATAAGGTGCTCAACACTTTATTTGATTATTTTCCTATCAAGTGGACGTTACCTCGAACTTTCAAAAAAGTTTTCATTCAATGGAAATGCCCCTTCATTAGTTATAGCCTCACTAGGGTATGGGACCTAGTTCTTCCTCATATTTTATGGGGTATTTGATGGGAGA
Organism: Wollemia nobilis; assembly: GCA_028583015.1. NCBI lineage: Eukaryota > Viridiplantae > Streptophyta > Pinopsida > Araucariales > Araucariaceae > Wollemia > Wollemia nobilis. Next base: position 2,849,763 of record JAQPPZ010017164.1, read on the forward strand.
GGAACAAAAAAACTTTCAAGGATATGTCTAGTGATGAATCTTGTCTTTAGAAGGATTAAAGTTGCTATTGAGAATAACTTAGATGTCTTTGATGCTAGAAATGCTAGGGAGAAAGTTGTGGAGAAAGGGGTTGTTGTTAGTTGGAAATTGAATCTAGGGTCTTCTGCTTCTGTATCCACTATTCAAAAAGATTGGCTACTAGATGGCATAAACTAGCTAATGGATGGGTCATAACTGAAAGGTGCTTAATTGACCTTCTCTTTCTTTGCATCCTCTAATTTAAAAGGTTCTAGGACATTTCAAAACCCTACTTTTTCACCATTAATCAAAAAATAAATAAAAGTTTAAGATTTATATAATGATTATATTATAATAAGTTAAGATGACCATTGCACAAAATAATAGTTGAAATATATATATATATATATATATGAACCTCTATTATTACCTAGCCCATTGGGTAAGACAAAGTCAACAAGACCCTCAACCATCCAAGGCATCGAACTAGGGAAACCAATCGAAAAGCACTCGATCGCTACCATCCAGCCTATCCCCTTATGGGTACATTGTGGTTTGAATATTGAACCTCCCCAAATAGAGGACAAAGACCTAACCACCATGTTGTGATTATCAATGAGAAATATTTGGGTTCCATGTCCTTTGAAGAATGGATTAGACTTCTTATCAAGCCAGTGACCAATGCAATTATCATTTGGAAAGCATTAGTGAAGGAATTTCCATTAGTGCTATTTTTTTGTTTGGAAAATAGAAAATGCAAATAAAGGCTAGGAAAAGATCCTTGGCTAGGGAATGAAAAGAATTACCAGCCATATCAAAATTTAATAGAATATTTAGATAAATAGTGGTTTAGGGTATTGGTAAATGTAACCTCTTTAGATAGTGCAAATTTATGGAATCAAGGGTTTTTTTTAGTAGAAGAATTAATTTTGGAAGGAAATTAAGTCAATCAATGGAGAAAGTATACAAGGGATTTGACCAGGGATTTTATAATACTAGTACAAGAAGAAGAATCTTTAGTATGGTCAAAGAACCCAACTAGTGGATAGGTTAAAACTAAAGAAGGATACAAGGCAATGTTTGAAGATAATAATGAGGAGGTCCTTTGGTGGTGGAGTAGGATTTGGAAGGTGAAAGCACCCTTGAAAATTAAATTTTTTTCTTGTTTAACTTTAGTTAAGAAGGCATTGACATGGGATGTTCTACAATAGAGGTCCTGGCAGGGTCCAAGTTAATGTGGTTTGTATAAAAGGGAATAAAAAACAATGGATAACCTATTGGTTCGCTATGATTTCTTCTAACCATGACTAAGGGGAAGGGACAATTATCGAAAAGGAATTTGTTGGATATTATGCGACAATGGTTCAAAGCTAAAGGCTTAAAGGAATACATGTGCATTCCATTAGTAGTAGCATGGGGTTTGTGGTTGGCAAGAAAAATTCTATGTTGCTTGAGCAAGGAAATTCTACCTATACAAGTTCAAGATCAAATCAAATATACTTATGAAGGCATAAAAAAACCCCAAATTTAAAGGTTGTAAGACAAGTTAGCAGTATAACAATGGAAATTATGAAGTCTTGGGATTTTTTGATGGAGCTTGTCAAGGAAATCTATATAGATGTGAGAAGGAAATCATAGATTGAATTTCAAAGCATATTTTGGTAAGGCGCCAATAATGCAGCATAGTGTAATGCTTTGATATTTTTGTTAAGAATGGCAATGGAATAGGGAATAACAAAACTTCAAGTTTTTGGTAACTCAAAATTGGTGGTAGATTAGGCTTCAGGTTTAGTAGGGATGCAAAATTTGATACTTAGGCCTTATTATGAGCAAGTAAAATTGCTAGAACCATCATATACAAAGATATATTATAAACATATCTATAGAGAACTAAATAAGGAAGTAGATGGTGTATCAAAATCTCCCTTAGATATTTCAGTTGGTACTTGGTTAAAGGAAAGAGTAGTGTATGGGACTGTGATTCCACCACAATTTGCACCCTTTTGATAGAAGTTGTAGTTTAGGACACCCTTTGTGTTCTTTTTTATGTCTTTTGATAATTAAGGTCATATTTAAAAGATAACTGATGGTTATAGGGTTCAAGTACCAAAATGGCACTTTTTAGGATGACTGAAGGCTTGCATCAAGGTATTATTATTGTAACAAATTTGATTTAGTAAGGTTTATATGAGGGCATAAAATACCCATCTCATTGTAATTTTTTTCAATCTCTAAAATGAAAGTTATAGATGTTTTCTAAGGAAAAAAGAGTAGGCCCAATAAAAACCACACATAATTCATTAAAAAACATAATAAATATCTTGTTATAATTTATAATAAATTTTAAATTTAAAAAATTAATAATTTTCTATTATTTTAAAAATTAAATTATAAGTTAAAACTATACAATTTCCATAGTTTTTTAATTAAAAATAATTAATTTAAAAATAAACTAAACTTTCATGAAAAATGTAGCTTCTAAGAAAGGTGGATTCTAAAATTTTCAATTATTTGGAATGCATTTGAGATCCAAGTGAGAAAACTTTTTAAGTCAAATCTTATGATAATTTTTTTTTTATAAGTTGGAATAAGGGGTTTTGAAAGGGTCCCCGAACCTTTTACATCACAACCACGAAGAAAGATAACAGAAGCACAAAACAGAGCCAATCTGAGAACCATCCAAGTTCAACCTTAGAAAGGAATATTGGATGAAGAACTCAAGAGAAACAAAAGAGAAGACAACTACATAACAAATAACAACTAAAAAAGCCAACAAGGGCAACAAGTCTACAACACAAACCTGCTAAACATCATTCTTTCTAGTCATCCCAATCTGTTCCAAAGGAGGACCTTGGCAAAATAAAATAAAAATACAGATTAAAAGGTTTCCCAAGAACAAACCTTTTTCCACTGCACTTGATAACAGGAACAAGAACTAGTAGATGGAAGAGACAACAAAACCTTATGGGAAGAATCAAACAAGGGTTCACTAAAACCACTCTTTTCTTGAGAAATGAAAAAAAAATCGAGAAATCTTCATTGCATAGAATTGGCTTCCATATCAGCTTTAGAAGCTTGAATCATTTCTTGAGGAAAATTATTTCTCCAAATAGTAAGGGAATCTTGATGGAGTCCCAAATTTGCCATAGAATCAACCACTTTATTTTCTTCACGGTAAACATGCTTGAACTAAAAATTTTCTAGGAGGTTTAATTTTTGTTTGGCCTCTTTTAAAAAATTTGCAATGTTCCAAGTGGGGGGTTGAGCATTTTTCATAACGTTAATGATATTCAATGAGTCTCCTTCAACAATGAGCTTATTGTGGTTGAGCTCTCCCATCAAAATAATCCCTTGGAATAGAGCTCTGGCCTCTGCAAAGTGGCTTGATTGAACACCCAAATTCTCTGCAAAAGCAAGGACTTCCCCTTTATCATTTCTGATTACACCACCAGCTCTAGCCAACCCCAAGTTTCCTTTTGTTGTACCATAGAAGTTAAGCTTTAACCAACCAAGAGGGGGAGTTCCCATTTGACTAACTCTCTACCTTGGAACTCACCCTAGGAAAGATCTAAATTTGGGAGCCCCAATTTCCTCGCAATATTGGCCTCAGATTAATTTTCCCAACTATTGGAGATAGGTAGGATGGAAGCATTTTCAACCAAAGAGTCTAGAATTCTAAGGCCCACAACCTCAGGTTTTCTTGATTTATTTTTAAAAGCTCTATTGTTTCTTTCAAGCCAAACTCCCCATAAAAAGTGTGGGAAGCTCAACCTCCAAAGAGATCGAAGATGGTGGCTACTAAAAGGGGGGGACCACTGGATGCACATATCTGCAAGATTCTCTGAAGAAACCCAGTCCACTTCAAAACTTCTAAGGATAATGTTGAAAACTTCCCTAGAGAAAGGGCACTCTAGGAAAAGATGTTTAGAGCTTTCACAATTAGATTCACACATATAACATCTGTTGGCAATGATCATACCTCTTTTTTGGATATTTTCTAATGTCAAGATCATGTCTTGGACAACCAACCAAAAGAAAAAATTAATCTTCGGAATAAGGTCTTTGTTCCACACCTATTTTATCAAGAACCAATTATCCACCTCTTCCTCTGTTAAGGCATATGTAGATCGAACATAGAAGGAGCCATTATTTTCTAGTTTCCAGACCAAAGCATCTTCAACATCATAATTTTTAATGTATTGAGTTCTTAACATACCAAATAATTTTAATGGTATACTCACCATTTTTATCAAGACCTTGGATATGCAAAGATTTCCAATATTTCCTACCATTTTTTATTTCAATAAAGTCTAAAACTTTATCTCCAAAGACTTGAGAAGTGATAGGTTCAAGAAAAACTATCTTCAGATTAAGATCAAGGGGGAATCAAAGATCCAAGGATCTTTCCAAAAATCAATATTAGTACCAATCCCCAAATTCCATCTTCTCCCAATCTGAATCAGATTTCTAGTCTTTAGAATATTGTTCCAAAAGAAGGAACCTTTTGGAGGATTGCACTCTTTAAGGAAATCCTTATCTTGCGAAAGGTATTTAGCTCTAATAATGTTTACCCATCCAATGTCTTCTTTCTTCAAGAGTTTCCACCCCAATTTGGACATAAGGGCAAGATTCATCTGACTTATGTTTCTGAAACCCATCCCACCAACATATTTCTTGGATCATATTTGATCCTAGGCTACCAAGGGAAATCTCCTCTTTTCTTCAGAACCAGTCCAAAGAAAATTTTTTTGAATTTGTTCAATTTGAAGGCAAATAGACTTGGGAATCTTGAAAAGAGATAGGAAGAAAATAGGGATGCTTTGAAGAGTAGCTTTGACCAACTAGGTCTTTCCCGCCTGACTTAGGAGAGCACCTTTCCAACTAGCCAACTTTTTTGAATCCCTTTTAGAATTAGGTTCCAAAGTTATTTTTTCCTTTTTCCCTTAAAGAGGGGCATTCCTAGGTAGACAAATGGAAGCTCAGCAATTTCAGAGCCAAGAATTCTTACAATATTTTATTGTCTCCTAAGAGGGGTATTAATGAAGAACACATGACTTTTTAAGAAGTTTATCTTCTGGCTAGCAACCTTCTCATAAGAGCCTAAGATGGCTTTAATCTATTTGGCTTGAGGAACAAAGGCTTTGGTGGTTAGGAGAGTATTATCCACGAATTGTGGATGGACGATTAGCATAATGGAAGAAGCTTGTTTGATTCCCTTTGTAGATCTTGAGAAAGCCATTTTGAAAGCTCTTCCCAAGGCTTCCGCCATAATCTTATGATAGCTTTTAGGAGTGTTAAATATATAATTGAAAATTATAATAATGTTAATATATATTGGTGACATAGTTCACAACAAGGTTTAAATCTCAGCATCAAATAGGTTTTATAGCTTAACGTGACTAACTTGTTGTATTAAAAAAAAATTATAACAATAATTTTATTTGTAATATTTATATTTTAAATTTTATTTTTGAAATTTTAATGTATATTATTTTTAATTTGGAAATTTCAATAATGAAATTCAAATTATTATTATTAATTAAATTATTTTTTCCCAATAATTTAATCAAATATAATTAATTAAAATTTACAATAATAATTTTACATATAATATTTTCATTTTAAAATTTTATAATTATATTAAAAATTAAAAATAATTATATATTATTTTTCATTTGGTATGAAAAACATTTTTAAAAAGTATAAATACATTTTTAATAGATTATAGAACAAATAAACCTTTATATACTTGCATTTTTTTCAATGATTTTACATAGGTTTTTATGAGGGGTCCTGGTCCCCTCATATTGAGTGGGATTTGAACCTTGGACCTCTCAAAGAGATGCCAAAGCCCTTACCACTATAGTAAGCTTGCAACTAAGGAATTTCAATGAGTTTACACAGGTTTTTATGAGGGGTCCTAGTCCCCTCATACTCGATGGGGTTTGAACCTTGGACCTCTCAAAGAGAGGCCAAAGACTTTACCAATGCAGTAGTTTGCTTGCAAATTTTATAGAGGAACCTTTTCCCTTTTTCCTTTTTTTCTTCCTTTATTTTATTTTTTATAAAGAAAACTTGTTAAGTTTCTAAACTAAAAAGGTAGTCTTTATATGTCTTTCTTTTTAATAAAAAAAAACTTTCCTAAATCATCCTACTTTTCTTCTTTATTCTCTTTATGATTTTTCTCTTTCCACAAGGGAGACTCGGTAGATTTTATTGGATTTTCCAAAAAAAAATAAATCATTCCTTTAATACATGTAAAGTTTTTTATGCGTGGGTCTTTTTGGGGACCATGCATTTTGTAATGCATACAAGCTTTTCTATGGTGCATTCATGCATGATATGTAAACATTGGTTTAAAAAATTAAGTGAACAAAAAAATCTAACAAATCACTATATAGGCAAGCCTTTTTAGATTCATCATCATAACTTGTTTTTTTAGAGGGGTTACCTATTCCCTTTCTATCCTAGAAGGAAATATCCATCATACAAGGTGGGGTTTCTTTTGCTTCTTTACGCCATTAAGTGTCTTTACCTCTTTCCTCTTCTACCCTTTTCATATCACTTTTCTTAAAGCTTGGTTGTGATAATACTATCTTAATTGAACCTGTAAACAATCCTTCCTTCTTGGTCTTGGGGATTATTTTTTTATTCTGGTTCTAGGTGTAATTGTTCTTCAAAAAAAAAAAAAAAAAATTTAATATTTTCATATCTTTATTTGCTTGGTTGTCCTTGATTATATCCTCTATATTTTCTTCATGCATATATTCTTCAATCATCGAGGCTTCTTCCTTTTCCTCAACTACCTCATTATTATGAGTTTCTAGGACTATTACTTCCTCCTCAAAGGAGAAAAAATCTAAACAATTGTTTAGAGGTATTTAGTTTCCACTCTATTCTTTTCCTAGCCAAAGGTATTTAGTTTCCACTATATTCTTATCCTAGCTTTGTTTCTCTTCTTCAAAAGCTAGAAGTATTGGCTACTTGGGATTCTATCCTCAAATTCCTTTTCGGCCCTAGGACAATATTCAAACAAGTGACCATAATTATGACAAAAACATCTAAATAAAATATTTTCATAGTCCATTTGCTATTCCTAAACTATTCCATCCATCTGAAGAGTAGCCAATATTGTTAAGGGTTGTCCAACATCTGAATTCATACAAATTCTAAAACATTTCCTATAGTTCTTGCATGTGTGATTTTAGCCATCTCAATATAAGATCCAATATCATTAGTGATAAAATTATATACATAAGCAGTCCAATATTCTTGTGGGAGGCAACCTCTCCTATTCCAAAGAAAAATATCCATCATAAAGGTTCCGAATTATTTTTCTTCATCATCCCATAAAGTTGGGATTATGATCCTATCAATACCTTTAAAAGTGTTCCTTTCTACAATTTATTATGTTTTAGTTTTTTTCCTCTATTATCCTTTTCCATATCACTAATCTTCTTGAAGCTTGGTTGTGATAATATTCTCTTAATTGAACCTATAGATAACTTATCCTTCTTAGTCTAGGGGATTATATTTTTCTATTATGGTTCTAGGTGCAATTGTTCTTCATGCAAAATTTCTTCTTTGGTTTTTGATATTTCTATATATTCATCTACTTGGTTGTCCTTGAGTATATCCTCTATGTTTTCTTGTGCATATATTCTTCAATCATTGGGGTGCTAGAAACATGAAATATATTTTCATACTATGTTCAGTGTTTGTATTGATATGATAGAAGTATATATACATGTGAAATAAAGAAGATACGAGATTAAGAGTTACAACTACTACTAAAAAAAAAGAAGTTACAACTACTTTCCAAATTCCCATAAAATCCATAACCATAAGGTGAATATGTAATATTCACAACATTTCCCCCTTATTACATCAATGCTCAATCAAAGTACATACAAGAAAATTTCTAAATTTTCGAACTTTACACATGCAAGAGACTTTATCAAAAAATTTGTGTGTTGCTCCTCTATAGGATAAAATTGGAGTTGTATGTTGTATTCTTGAATACGTTCATGTATGAAATGGCATTAAACTTCAATGTGTTTTGTGCACTCATGAAAAACTAGATTACAAACAAGCTTTAGAACTCCTTTATTATCACAACTCAAAATCATTGGTTTCTTTTGTGGGATGTCTATTCTTGACAAGATGTGATATAACCATATTGCCTTATAGAAAACTCCTACAACATGATATTCAAACTCAATGGAAGAACAAGCAACAAAATGTTGCTTGTTACTTCCCTAGAAATTGGATTAGATCTTAGAAATTATACATATCGATAAGTGAATCTCCTATCATTAATGAATTTTGCATAGTTTGCATCCATGAAATATGTCAAGAAGAATTGATCATTATTCTTGTACTCTAGACCATACTCAGTCGCACCATGGATATATTTAAGTACTTGCTTTACTTATATCCAATGACACACCTTTGGTTCCTACATTAACCATGAAAGATATCTCATAGCATAGCTAATGTCAGGTCTAGTGTGTGTTAGATAAATGAGACTCCCAATCAACTGGTGATATCAATATCTATTCATATATGGAGATGGATCATATTGTAACAATTACAATCCTACTTCTATTGGAGTGTACATGGATTTAAATTTATCATTCAAAACTTTTCAAGCAATATCCTGACATACTTTATGTGTAACATGAACACATAGTTTTTATTTTGCTACACCTCTAAACCAAGAGAAAAGTTCATTTACTTGAGATCATTTATGTCAACTAAATGCTTCAATGTTTTGTTGGTCTCTTCAATCAACTTCATAGAACTTCTAATTATGACCTAGTCATCGACATATACAATGATGATCATGACCTATCTTACTTATATTTTAATTATAACTATGGATCATACGGACCATGATGAAATCCATGTCGTAAAAGATGCTCATTGATCTTTATATACCATGCTCTAGGTGCTTGCTTCAATCCATAGAGATATTTTATGAGCTCGCATACCTTGTTCTCCTAAGTATGGAAAATACCTCTAGTTATGTCATGTAGACTTCTTAATTGAGATCAACATTGAGAAATGCACTTTTTACATCCATTTAATAAAATTTTATTCAAACTGTGTAACCATATGGAAACCATCCAAATGATGTTGATCTTCCTTGGTGGTGCAAAATTTCCATCATAGTTCATTTATTCTTTCTATGCATAGCCCTTTGTAACAAGTTTTACTTTGTATTTGTCGATGCTTTTGTCACTTTTGTAATTGTTCTTGAATACCCACTTTTAGCCAATGGGTTTCTTATCAAGTGGAAGATCAACAAGTTGCCACACCTTGTTAGTCATAACTGATTGATATTTGACATTCATGGCATACTTCCACTCCTTCCACACAAGAGCTTCACAAACTATTTAAGGTTCATATGTTTGCACAAAAATATTCATCAAAGCTAGGTTAACCTCATTTCCAACTTTACTTTGAGTTCTTGATCCAAAACTAGATGAATCTGGAATACAATCTAAGTTCACATCACAAACTGTACTAAGATACCACTTGGACCTAGAAATGGTAATTAAATTGGATGGTCCTGGGTCATCAAATCCATTAATAACATCTTCCTCATCTTCATCAAAATTAACATCATCTCTCTTAGGGGCTTCATCATCATCATCAAACAAAAAAAATAAGTGCTTTGTCAACATGTGGCTTGAGACACTTGTTCTTCTCACTAAACACATTTCTATTGATATATAATTTCTTGGTGTTAGAATCCATGAGATAATATCCCTTAGATACATTGTTATATCCAATAAAGATACATTGCTTAGATTTATCCTCTAGCTTCATCCGCTTCTACTTTGTAATGTGCATGAATGCAATGCATCCAAACATAGAGATATGTGATATAAAATTTTTATTTCCCATTCATACCTACTTGGGTGTGAAACTATTCAATAGAAGTGTGAGTGCATGCTCAACAAGGAGACACATAGTACTATTGACAATTTTGTCACATTGCTTGGAGGGGTAGTAAATTTTGAGATATAAGATGATTTTGTAAAGTATTTTCTTGTTTTTCATGAATTTGTTCCCTTGCTTTTTCTTGTATTTTGTATCACTACAACAATTTTGGTTCCCATTTTTGAACCCCCTGTATATAAAGAGCTTCACCAACAAAGAGTAGGGAAAAATAGAAAGCTTCGTTGAAGGCATGAGGAAAAGAGCAGCTTTGCAAAAGGAAATCAGGAAAAGTCCTATTTTGGCCTAGAAATTTCTAAGGCATGGGAGACACTTCGCTAGCGAGGCTTCCGAAGCATCCACTTCGGGTGGAAGAGTTGCGAAGCTGCCATTTTAAGTCAATAGAAAATGCCCCAAGTCAGCAGAAGTCACTTCACAAAAATCCTTGCCGAAGTGTTGCTTCGGCCCACCTTTTCTGTGAACCATCTGATGGGCAAGCACCACTTCGGGCCTCAACACGGCGAAGCAGCCACTTCGGCCAGTTCCTCTGTGAACCTCCCACTTGGGTCATAGTTTTGCCTAAGTACTACAAGAAGGTTGAAGAAATGGTTCAAAGCATGAGGTTAACTTCGGGCGATGCTTCCCCTAAACTACCACCTTTTGGAAGGATCACTGCGAAGTGCCCAACCAAGACAAAGGGAAGAAGATTTTATAACATGTCGTCGATGGTTAGCCGCTTCGGGCAATTTCCTTGTCGAAGTAGCATTTTGGCCCCTCTCTCAGCGAAGCGACATAGCTAGAAACTAACCATGCCTTTCATAAGCAGACTAGCTACTTCGGGTTGTTTGAGCTACGAAGCTATCTTCAAGGCACTTTTCTAGTAAACCATTAAATACTTTACCCATCATCCTACATTTTCTTTGGCTCAAGCCCATTGTGAAGTGGTGATTCAGCTAAAAATCTAGCGAAGCTTCTCCTAGGTCAGGTCTGATGATAATGCTCTTCTCGAGGGGCACACATCCCAAGGTTAGGTATTTGTCCAAGGTATTTGAGTGTCACATAAATGCAGTATTTCTCGCCCGAAAGACCCGATATCCAGTTATGGTAATAGGATGGGAAGTATCAATTGCAGAGGATGGCCAACGCAACTTTTGGGAGCCACTTGAGCATTCTTCGGAGTAACCTAGGATAGGTCTACGACTCATAAATACGAATTTCCTCGCTTAGCGCGACCTTGTATCTAGTAATGGTAATTGGATAAGAAGGCTCAATTGTAAAAAGTAGGCTAGCATCATTACCAAATCCACCCTAGCATTCTTGTAAATCGGGTTCATTAATGGCACAGAGGGTTGGGTCCTCTATAAAAACCCATGCATTGTAATGAAAAAAGGGGGGAACATATTGCTAAAGAAGTTGTTGTAGCTAAACATTCTGCATCAATATAGAAGATCTTTGGCTCTGAATCTGTGCTTTCTTTTATGCTACCTCTGGCAAGTATTTCTACTTTCATTTATTTTTCTGATTGTTGTAATTATGATATCTGGATTTTAGCATTGGGAGATAAATGTGTCTGGAATTCTGGTAGAGGATACATAGGAAAGTATATGCAGTTTCGGTTTCTGTTACATCTTCTGTATTAATTGTTGTTGGTTTAGATATAGATTAGTTATTGTGTTGCTTGTTCTTTCCCACTATGATATCCATCTATTTGCATTTCTTTCTATACTTTTATCTCTTTCCTGCACCCTCACTCTTTTAATTTCTTTCTTGCACTCTTATCTTAAAACCCCCAGTAGTTTAGTATAGGAGTCGGCCTTCTCCGGAGATTGGCATGGAGGGCATCTCTTCCCTCCAGCCTTTCAAGGTTGGTCTAGGTCTAGGGCACGTAGACATACAAAATCCTTTCCTATGGCAGATTTGTGACCAATAGTTTTTGGCATGCCCGGTGGGACCCGGTCAGTCCCACCTTCTGAGTGGTATTGAGAGTTGATGCTCATCTCAGTACTATAAGACTCGAGCAACTGGTGACTCTGTTCAACGTGAAAATATTAAGCCTTAGAGACCGGTACAAATATTTGTACCTTCATGCATACAATATGGAGAGTTAGGAACTCTGGAGAAGAGACCAAGTTTTTTGAACTCGACATTGATGCCTTTGGGGAACGTCCTAGGTTAGTCACACCAGATTCTCTTCTACGTGAAGGGTCATCACAGGAGGTTGTCCTTGATGAGCAAGGTCCGACTTTAGATAGCACCGTGACTAGTCTCCCTCCTCACCCTTCGAACTCTCTAGACCACCAAAACACCTTGAGAACTTTGGTCTTGCCAAACCAGTTGTTGCTTACCCCTAACCTAGGTGCAAGCATGGCTCATCAACAACAACGACAACAACAATTGTCGCCACCTTCGCCTAGGTTATTCCCAACCTAGAATTCTATTGGACCATTAAATATAGCGGGACAAGGGCAAATCTTGCCTACTGCTCTGAAGTCGATACCCACGTTCGATGGTACGGGGAAGACGACATTTGAACACATCCAAGACATCACTTCTCTAGCTACAATACATAATATCATGGAAGAGGAGGTCATGGTTCAGTTATTGATTCTGTCCCTCTAGGGGAAACTCCTCTATTGGTACAGAGCTCTACCACCCAACACTATAATGGGATGGGATCAGTTAGCTAGACAACTGATGAGAGGGTTTAATGAGTCCACTGACCCTTCCTCCCTCCTGCACCAATTCACTACAATCCAAAGGCACCCTCAAGAAGAGATAGCTGATTTTAATGTGAGGTTCACCCAAACCTGGCAGAGGGTACCTACTAGACTATGACCAACTACCGAAGCAGGGGCCTACTATTACCTTAGGGCCTTCAACACCGACATCAACATGATGATAAGGTTTTCAAATTTCAATACCTTTCCCAAATTATATGAGTTGGACCAAAAGAAGAAATGGATCTGATTACCATTGGTAAACTTCCTCCGAGGATGCCAATGCCAATATTCCCTGAATTCCCCCAATCACAATATCCTAGTGTCGCTACTTCACAGACTTCCATGTCTTCCACATGCCCTATTCCACCATGGAATCCTAACCCTATGGTGTCCCAGTTCACTACTTCGCAAATACATTTCCCCACACCCTCGGTACCTCAGCCCACTATTCCTTCACCATTCCTGGCATTACCCGTGCCACCCCAATATCTTGCCCTACCCCTAGTGCCAACCGTGGCTCCATTACCACCTCTAGTAGTATCGGCCCCTACAGCTGTAGACGTGCAAGTCAAATTACTACAAGAAGTTCAGTCTCTAAACTCTACTGTGTGAACCCTATCTAACGACATGGCTGTCATGAAAAAGAAACAAGCTCAGCAAGAATTTTTTCCGAGAAGATCATATCCTCCATCGGCACTTACGAAGGACCAGGTAGCCTAGTCAGGCAAACTTCCTATGAGAAATGCCACCATTAATGAAGAACCAAACACTTCTGAGCATGTACACTGGTGCGCCACCTGCAATGACCCGCATGAAGAAGGCACTTGCATGCTACATCAACACTATATCCAAACATTGGCAGGCAGTACTATTGGTAGCCAGGTTAATATGATCATGGAGGTAAATCAAAATTTAGGGATAGCAGAAGAAGAGCAAGTTTCAGTTCTTACCAGAAGTGGGAAGAAGCCAATCGAAGTAGACACAACTCAAATGGGCCCTTTAAAGGTGCATGCCCATCGTGAAAAGGAACTACCACCTATTAAAGCTCCTAAAAAAACTCCTCAGCCTCCTCCAGCAAAGGAGAAACCCCAACAATCCATTGCAGCTCCACCACAGGCTGAAACCAAGGAGCAAGCTAGAGAAAAGTTGAGGTACCCTTCGCTAATGAAATGATAAAGGATCGAGGCCATGCAACAATATCGCACCAAGTACGAAGCAACGAAGGAACCAGAGATACCGGCTACTATGACTTATAATATTGTGGAGGAGTTAAAAAATACTCCCACCAAGATCAGTTTATATGATGCCCTGCAACTCCCTGGACAAGTGGACCGCTGCAAGAGTCATTAAAGTCAGCAAAAGCAAAAAAATTGGCACAACCTGTTCTAGCTCAACCCTTGCCCGCCTTGATTATAGGAAAAAATAGGCCTCCCCCATTTTATCTAACTCTGCAGATGGAAGGACATGTTGTACACAATTGTATGATTAAATATGACACCGCAACTACAATCATGCCGAAGGCTATTTTCAAATAAATAGGTATTGAATACACACGAAGTAGTCATGGCGTGCTTCAATTGGATAACATCCCTATAAAGATAATTGGTGTGATTAAGGATATACCTATTCGACTACACAAAGTGCCTCAAATCATAGTGATACAAGAGGTAGTGGTTGTTGATCTTGAACCATACTTCAGTATGTGCCTATCAAGAGAGTTCATGGCTAAGCTTGACGGTTACCTTTCCATGGATTATTCACACCTGGAAGTTCCGTTCAAGGGAAGAAAAATCAAAATTTACAATGAGAAGCCTTCTACCTTCCTCGTAGAGAAGATGGTCGAAGAAGAAGAACACAAAGGTTCAGTGCACTTTATGACTGAAGAGTTGGAGCAGGTGGACCTAATAGAACAAGTCTTGGATAAGCTGTGCACCGAGGATGAGTTCTCACTAACAGATTTTAATGCTATGATCGAAACAGAGGTGGGGTGTTATTCCATCACTAAGTCCGAAAATTTCATGGATCTAATGCAGAAGAATAAAGAAGTACCCGGAGAAGAATTGTGGAAGTTGTTCTTCGATGGTGCCCGATGCAAAAATGGAGCCGGAGTAGGAGTGCTCCTTGTGTCACCATCTGGTGAACAAAAGGACTATTGTTACCGGTTGGCATGGAGTTGCACCAACAATGTAGCCAAGTACGAAGCTTTATGCTTAGGACTGAGGAAAGTTGAGAAGTTGGATATCAAGCATCTTCAGATCTTCGATGATTCAGAACTGGTTTGCAACCAAGTTACAAACAAGTGCACCTCCAAGAAGCACTATCTTAAGGCATATCGCAACAGGGTTTGGGACCTGATGGAGCATTTTGAATCGCTCAACGTTCAGCCCATTCCATGAGAGAAAAATAGGCATGCCGATGTTCTAGCATCCATAGGAGCCAGATACTCCCCAACCGATGAAATGGTACATAAGCCCAAGGTAGTAAGGACTATCTATAGACCATTTGTGCCCAACAAGGACACTCACTGGCAAGTCTTCGACAGCGATGAGCAAATCGTTAACTTCCTGGTTCAGGAGGCAACTACCATTGAAAGGAGAAATCCTGAAGATGAAGAATACGAAGGGCTAATATAGCTAAAGAACAATCATGTTCTGAAGGGACTAATTACTCTAGAAATCCTGTTCGATCAGAATGACAGGGCAATTTCCCACAGGATCAAGGTGGATGCAAGATAGTACCAAGACCTGGAGCTCGAACCGAGCAAAGTGATAAAGGTCGGAATAGATTGCACTTCAACAAAACTTGAGCAGATTTGATATTTATGCAAAAGGTACCCAGACACCATGGCATGGTGTTACCAAGACTTGAAGGGCTATGACCGAGGCATTATTCAACATACAATCGAGTTACAAGAAGGATTTAAGCCCTGCAGACAAAAGCAGAGGCCGATGAATCCAAAGATCGAAGTCTTGATGAAGGCCAAACTCTTGAAGATGCTTGAGGCCAAAATTATTTACCCAATAAAGCATTCTTCTTGGGTCGCAAACCTGGTCCCTGTCAGGAAGAAGAACGGAGATATCCGCCTATGTGTAGACTTCCACAATTTGAATCAGGCTTCCTTGAAGGATCATTACCCACTCCCACAAATTGACCAGATACTCCATGTTGTAGCAGGAGCACAACGCTTCTCTCTCCTGGATGGTTTCTCAGGATACAATCAGATCTGGGTCAGAGATGAAGATCAACATAAGATGATGTTCACTACCAAATGGGGGACGTTCGCTTATCAACGCATGTCGTTTGGTCTTTCAAATGCGGGGGCTACATTCCAAAGAGCCATGGACTTAGCATTCAATGAACTACTAAACAAAGTCATTATCATATACTTAGATGACATGACTATGTTTTCTCATAAGAGGGAAGATCATGCCCTACATTTACAACAGATATTTGAAAGGTGCAGAGAGTTTAGCATTTCAATCAACCCGAAGAAGTCTATCTTTGTGGTGAAAGAAGAGAAGCTGCTAGGCCATATTATATCAAAAAAGGGCTTGTTGTTGATCCTGATAGAGCTGAAGCACTCCTCAAGCTCCCAGTATTGATGAACAGGAAAGGGCTGCAGTCGTTCTTTGGCCAAATCAACTTCGTAAGGAAGTTTATCCTCGACTTCATGCAAGTTGTTAAGCCAATGTCTGAACTCCTAAAGAAGAACACTGAGTTCACCTGGATGGAAGAAATAAGGAAAGCATTCGAGGAAATCAAAGCTTGGATCGCCCAGGCCCCCGTGCTCATCAACCCAGATTACAGCAAATATTTCATTCTTTATGCAGTCGGGGAGCCCAAAAGTTACACGACGGTCCTGACACAGAAAGGGGATGATGATGAGGAACGCCCAATTGCCTTCTTAAGCCAAGTGATACAACCTCATGAGGAGAAGTACAATTTCATAGAGCATCAAGTGCATGCAGTTATGAGGTCCCTCAGAAAGTTCAAGCACTTCGTTTCCCAGAGCCGAACCACAGTGTTCGTCATACACCCGGACGTGCGAAGTTTCATCATCCAAGGGGAAATGGGTAGCAAAAGAGCCGGTTGGGTCAATAAAATACAAGAGTTTGATGTGGAAATCTAGCCCACCAAATTGGTTCATGGTCGTGCACTATGCCAAGAGCTCGCAAAGAGTATAGCTGTCGAAGTAACGACATGCCAATGGGATGACCTAGTAGCCAAAAATAGCTTCGTTGATCAAGTTACCGACGAAGAAGATTGGACTGATGAAATCATCAGGTACTTCAACATTGGGAGATATCCCAAGCATTTAAATGCCTCGTAATAAAGAAGGTTCAAGATGCAATCCCTCCGTTATGTCTTACGCCCCGAAGGACTATACTTCAAAAATATTGATGGCATTCTTCTGAGATGCATCAGAAGGGATGATAAGAGAAAAGTCCTCGATGAGTTTCACTCTAGATTATCAGGAGGCCACTTCGTAGGAAGGTCGACAACCTTAAAAATAATTAGGGTGGGCTACTATTGGCCTACTCTCTTCGCCGATGCTTTCGCGGTTTGTTGAAAGTGTGAGCAATGCCAGAGGTTCATCGACCGAAGTAA
The DNA here is from genome assembly GCA_028583015.1 of Wollemia nobilis. Taxonomy (NCBI): domain Eukaryota; kingdom Viridiplantae; phylum Streptophyta; class Pinopsida; order Araucariales; family Araucariaceae; genus Wollemia; species Wollemia nobilis. The sequence continues at coordinate 2,867,054 of JAQPPZ010017164.1, forward strand.
AAATACCCCAATGCCCTTACAACCGATACAAGTCGAAGCACCTTTCCAACAATGGGGGTTAGACTTCGTAGGGGTAATATCACCAAATTCATCAGCAGGGCACAAGTTCATCTTGACCGCAACAGACTATTTCACCAGATGGGCCGAGGCGATACCCACGAAACATGTTGATCAAGAAACAATCATCACATTTCTAGAAGGTTTAATCACCCGCTTCGGAATTCTAGAAGCAATAGTAACTGATAATGGCCCAGGATTCATAGGTGCCAAAATTAATGAATTTACCTACAAGTATGGGATTTATCTCAAGGCCACTTCAAACTACTATCCGTAGGGCAATGGATTAGCAGAATCCACCAACAAAAACCTGCTGAAGATCATTAAAAAGATTTTAGAGAGGAACAAGAGGACCTGGCATCTGCTCCTGGACCAAGCGCTATGGGCCGATTGAATTTCTATCAAGAAATCAATCAAGACTTCGCCTTACGCCCTAGTCTATGGCAAAGAAGTTGTCTTACCGACTCATATGGAAATTCCTACACTTTGGATGATAAAGGGAGGAGAATCAGATCCTATGGAAGCCAGATTAGCCCAACTGCTACAACTTGAAGAAGACCAAGAGAATGCCTACATATTTTTCATGAAACACGTAGGAACCACCCAAATTTGGTTCAAGAAAAAGTCTATAGTTTAGGATTCTAGAGTTGGGGACCTAGTGTGGAAATGGGACTCATGGAAGATCAAGTTGGGCAATCATGACAAATTTGATGCCTTCTGGGAAGGCCCATTCGAAATATCATAGGTTAATCAAGCCAACTCTTTCATTCTGAAAGACATGACTGGTCAAACTCTGCCCATCTCGGTCAATGGTCTTCACCTGAAGGCCTTCCACTCTTAAAGAGGTATTCAAAAGGTTTTGCTCCTGTACATAGTGTTTTGTTTTCAGTTCTTGTTGTCTTCACCTATATATATGTTGAATTTCAAAGAATACTTAGTATAGATTCGTAGCCTTCGCTGCAAGAAAAACTGATAACTAAGGATCGCCAAAGACCTAAGAAAATAAAGCACTTCAGCAATTTTCCAAGCGAAGCAGTCATTACCAGAGGCTAAACTATGAAGCACCTCAATGTCGATGAAACAAATGAGGTGGAATAATGTCAAAAGGTGCTAAGACAGGCTTCACATCATAAAAGCAGCCCTTCTCTAGTTTTCCAACATCAGGAGATACTTCGCATAGCTTAGAACCAAACGAAGGGTAGGAAGGTGCAACTTCGACCAGGAGCAAGTCAATAGGCAGCTTCACTGAGAAAGATTAACTCAAGGACCACTTCGGCCGAAATCTCCAAAATTGACCGCTTCGGGTCTCAAAATTGCCAAACCACAACTTCAGCTTCAACTCCAGCGAACCTCCCCATGCCGATGAGGAAAAAAGGCTAGGGCCGCTAAGTTACTTCACCCAAAAAATCATCGAAGTTGCACTTCGGCCAATGTCCCTAGCGAACCATCCAAAGGGAGGCACCAAGTTTAGGTTTGATTTCGGCGAAGCATCCGCTTCGGTCACAATTTAGCGAACCACCTCTTTTCATAATGCCAGTTCGGCCTCAGAGGGTGCGAAGCGGATGCTTCGCCCAGAAGGTGGCCGAACCTCCATTCTAGGTCCCATGTAAGTCGAAGTAGCCATCCTCCAAGATCAATATTATGAGCCCCTTTGCTTCTCGAGCATGTAGAAGATCCGCTTCGGGCCAGAGAGACACCGAGCCTTCAGCTCGCTACAAAATTTGATGAAGTGACCCATGCAAAGGGAAGTGATAAGTCAAGTTTAAAAGGGCAGGATCGATGAAGTTTTTACTTCGCTAACTTGCATGGACAAGATCCACTTCGGGAAAAAGGTAAGCCAAACTGCTTGATCGCCCCCAATCCCAATGAAGCAATAAAAGGCGCATGCTCACCCAATTCAGAAAAAGCAAAGCCAAGGAGGAGCTTCACCCGATTTAACCCGAAGAACCCAAAATTAAATCATGAAAGAGACAAGCGCATTTGAAACGTGCCTTGGGGCATGCACCAATTGGCGGCTTTAGTTGAGCGATCGAAGCATGTGGAGTTAATGCAAAAGTGGCGGTGCACATCCCAAGGGAATTTAGTTAGACTAGAGGATCGTGCCCAGGTACGAGGTAACAAAAATTTAAGATTTTGAGGTAGGGTAAGATCTTCAAAGTACCTTGGCCCTCGTGAATGATGCCATGAAACCAATCAAAGGACAATGCGATCTCCTCTGGCCTGATTTGCTCATTTATTTCTAGTAGGTGCCATTAATAGAAACAACTGCACATTTACCTATAAAAGTCGAATGCCTTCGACAAAGTTTATTTACCTGTTGGTTAATTGTGAGAAAGATTACGAGCTATAGAAACCCTAGCCGAGACTCTACTACATTTTTGCCACTCTACCCTTTCCAAACACTGTTACTCTGCCATATTCTGCAAAAACCTCAATGGGAAAGAAAGTCTCAAAGGAGAAGAAGAAGGTGCCAGAAGAGGCGAGTACAGAAAAGGTCAAAAGGCCGAAGGAGGAAAAGAAACACAGAACGAAGAAGGTCGACCTCAATGTCCACCCGGAGAAACAAGTCATGGAGGAAGAAGAGGATTCTGAAGATGAGATACCCATAGAACCACCTATTGATGGGTGGGAGAACATAAGAGACACCGTGCTCTCCAAGAGCATCGTTGAGCTCAGGTAGACAATTGATTTTATGAAAATTTAGGTGTCTACAGAGCACAAAAGGGTTGTCATCTATTATTCGCACCTGTACTGGTACATGTGTCCTCCAGTGCACCATTATCCTGAGCTGGTCTATGCCATCGCTCAAAGTTACCAGCCTCTGACTAGGCAGGTCCGGGATGCCACAAGAAATAATTTATTTTCAATCTACAAAGAAGATGTACTGGAAGCATTCACCCCTCGCCAAGAGCCGCCTAAGGGGTATATAGTCTGAAATGTTAATATGAGTGAACAGATGAACAGGTTTAACCCCTCCCCAAATATCATAAAATTCCTAGGGGAACAGTTGAATGCAGGGCTCCCTTCTGGCAAGTTGCCGAAGATGCCCTTGCCCCTTAGCGATTTCAAGTACCCAGATATTTTTTCTATTCTTGCATGGGTGGCGGGCCTATCTTCAGACGCGGCTGTGTATCCCTGGCAGGTGACCCTCACGGAGTGTGTCTCTCATGGAGAGTTCTATGCCCCTGACCCATCAAGGCCAAATGTTAATCCAGTATTTTTTGACTGGGCGGAATGGGTGGCCCGAACCCTGCACACTCGGCTGACCAACTTGAAGAATTTGAGGCCAGACCAGTATTTTAGGCCATGTTCTTTTCTGATTTGGCTTTTCTTTTATCACACCCAGAGTCACTTCCCACACATTGTTGTCAACACTGTTGACAAAGATGGGGCCCCCTTGCCAGTCTACCAGTGGACTTCTCTTCTGACGAAGATGGAGTCCTATTATATTTTCAATCAATAGTTTTTGGGATGCGCTTTGCAGCTGATAAACAGCTCTTGCCCTCGGGTCCCTACGATGCTCAGAGATCGAGTCATCCACAAGAGGTTGGGTGACGTCTTCCAATTGACATAGGGCCTCATGGTGCGCATCTTTGGGTTCATAGGAAACCCCTTTCTGCTGCCCTTTTACACTTTAGAATACCAGTTCTCATTGGAATTCGCTCGCCAGAGTGACTTCACAAATGCAATCTATGGCCATGGCCAAAAATGGGGCCCTACCTATGACTTCCCATTTAATATGGGGGTCATTGAAGTCTTCGCTACAAAACAACATGCCCACCTTGAGGTGAAGCTCATCGGCTTCGACCTACTAGAGATCCCCCAACGCTGGTTTTATGACCCTCTGGGCATAATGAGGGATTTCCTCAGATTCAAGAATTTCCATAACTGCCTCCATCCAGAGATTGTCAAGCAGCATAATAACCCGAATGGGAGGGACCTGGAATGGCATGTTGAGCGCATGCAAGCTCTGCCTCCATGGCATGATTTTTACCCTATCGAAGCTGAATATGTCCCTGCTAGGCACCCATTCCCAGATCCCGATTCTGCATTTTGGAGGAAAATAAAAGATGAGTTGAAAGGGTGGAGCGAGGAGAAGCTAAGAGAATGGTGGGTGATGAGGGTCCACCATAGGAAGCAAAAATCAAGCGGTTTCCTCCAGATAGATAGAGATTTCTGCATATTGTATGATGCCAACGTGGAATCCTAGCAGCCCATCTCCTTCACAGACTTTGTGCCCCCGAGCACCCCTGGCTCAGGTGAGAGCCCAAGAAGAATTGAGGAGGTACCCGAATAGGAGGAGGAAGAAGAGTAGGAAGAGGTGCATCAAGGTGAGCCTACAGAGGGTTCCAGCCAAGCTGCTGAGAAGGATACGCAGCAGCTGAAGGAGAAGAAGAAAAAGAGGAAGAAGGTCGATGAAGCTCAAATGCCCCCTTTGCATCTAAAGCGACCTCGCACAAAACCCTCTGGCTCTGCTAGCGAACCACTTTCGGAGAGCCCAGTTGAGATGAACGTTGGAGAAGCGACACCCGAACCTCCGTTGCAAGGAGAAAAAGAAATTATTGATATTGATGTTGTTGATGTGGAGGAACACCTCCAAAAAGAAGAGGATGTAGGAGAAAAGGAGGTGAAGAATGTTGAAGAGATAGAGGAGGAGAGTGGATGTGAGCCCAACATGCAGGATTTCATCACCACTGCTCTCTCGATAGAGCACGTAGGTATGCGCTCCCTTTCCCCTTCTCTTGTATCCCAAGTTGCATCTATGGTTGCCCCGATTGAAAGGCCCTCCGAGTCTTCTGTCTCTCTAAACAATCCTCCTCGAACTACCATTTCCACTAATGTTGTACAGTCACCAGTCAATACAGTCTCGTTTGCTGCCACCACCTCGTTTGCACAAACCATATCCGGCGCTTCTGCTGGTTCCCCCAATGTTTCTACACCTTATGAGTTACTCGGCCGAGGCACCACCAGTGAGCCACCACTCGCCCACACCAACCCCACACCATACGAACAGCCTGGGGGCGACACTTCGCCCCCAAACCCCAAAAGTCCAATCATGGTTGCACAGCCCGTTGCTTCGCCATTGTCCACTGAATCCCCCATCACACCCACCGCCAACCCTTCGGGCGAAGCACCGTCCCACCTATCTTTGTATTCGTTCACCCCCTTGGCTGGTAATCCAACCTCATTGTATAATGAATTAGCTTTGATTGAAGAACGCCCTCTGGCGGAAAGATTGCTCCAGGCCCGACAGAACACTGACAAGTTGCTCAAGGAGGCCGGAAGAAAAGAGGGCGGTCCTTGGCAAAAGTGGAGAAGTGCACTGTCTTTGACACAAAAAGTGGAAAGCTCCACAAAGTAAAGAAGGTGCCCAAGGTCCAGAAGCCCATTGATGAAATGACACCTTCGGACTACACATATCAGGAAAAATTCAAGGACCTGGAGCATTTGGACGTTGATAATGAATCTGAATCCATGCATGTGCGGATTGAGTTAGTTTGCCAACACAGCAAGATAGCGAATGAGCGTCGATATGAGGCAGAAAATGTAAACATGAAGCTGGAAGAAGAGCTCATGAAGACCCACGCCCAGCTGGAGGATGCTCAGAAGCAATGCGAACAGATGAAACAAGAGGTAACTACCCTAAAACAACAAGTGGCTCAGCTCCAAGATGCTGCAGGAGGCCACGATAAGATAAAATCAAAAGCAGAAGAGAGGGCTAAGAAGTTTGAGGCCCAAATCATGGAGATGCAACAATAGCTGTATGAAAAGGAGAACATGGAGTTGTTTGATAGGGAAATAATTAAAAGTATCCACACGCATTTGTTAAAAAACTTTAGATCTCGGGCCTCCAGTGCCTTATCTATTCTCTCTTATATCACTGAAGCCCAGAGTGCAGCTTCACAGAGTGGACCGATTGTTGATGAAGTGATGCAAGAAATACGGCACCGACTAAGTTTGGCCTTTGAGGTATAGAGCATGAAGTATCAATATTTGCAGGTACCCGCCATGACTCGGATAGCAAGGGATTGGTCCACCACTTAGTCCACAGTCAATGCCTTCTTCTCAAAGTTGAGGAAAGCTCAGAAGGCCAAATGACTAATGGACATTTTTGAGCAGGAGCAACGCACTTCATTGGTATATTTCCAAGATCTCTCGCATTTGGGTTTCCCGAGTTTCACTGACGATGACGAGAACCTTTTGTCCAAGGAAGAGCTTAAGCCCGTGTGGCTTCACTTTGAAAGTGATTCACCTGAAATTGATAATTGGGTAGAGCCCATCACGAAAAAGCAGGTCACAAATTTTATCTTAAGATATTGCCATATCGCAACTTGTTTGAATGACTTGAGTAAAAGAGCCAAGCACGCCGACATCGGCCAAATTGACCAGTTTCATGTTTTGGTCAAATCCCTTAAAGATCGTGAGCCATTCCAGAAGGGAGCTTGGGCTCACATCCATCGAACAATGGAGCGCATCCATGACCACCTCCCCCCGCCGCCAGAACAGGAACAAACACCCGATGATAATGATGGAGAAAGAGAAGGAAATGAAGAGGAGAAAGCTGCAGAGGCACCCCCAGAAGGAGAAGGACAGATTGAAGGAGGGACCGGAGGCAACTCTGGCCAGGGGGGGGGGGCCCTAGCCCAATGGATCAGGGGGGAGGGGGTGGGGGGAGGGGGGGAGCCCCTCCCCCCGGGGGGGAGGGAAAAATTATATTTTTCACATTGCTTGGAGGGGTAGTAAATTTTGAGATATAAGATGATTTTGTAAAGTATTTTCTTGTTTTTCATGAATTTGTTCCCTTGCTTTTTCTTGTATTTTGTATCACTACAGCAATTTTGGTTCCCATTTTGAACCCCCTGTATATAAAGAGCTTCACCAGCCAAGAGTAGGGAAAAATAGAAAGCTTCACTGAAGGCATGAGGAAAAGAGCAGCTTCGCAAAAGGAAATAAAAAAAAGTCTAGTTTTGGCCTAAAAATTTCTAAGGCACGGGAGACGCTTCGCTAGTGAGGCTATCGAAGCATCCACTTTAGGATGAAGAGTTACGAAGCTATCATTTTAAGTCAATGGAAAATACCCCAAGTCAACAGAAGTCACTTCACAAAAATCCTTGTTGAAGTGCTGCTTTAGCCCACATTTTCTACGAACCATCTGATGGGCAAGCACCACTTCAGGCCTCAACACGACGAAGCAGCCACTTCAGTCAGTTCCTTTGCAAACCTCCCACTTGGGTCATAGTTTGGCCGAAGTACAACAAGAAGGTTGAAGAAATGGTTCAAAGCCTGAGGTTAACTTCGGGCGATGCTTCCCCGAACCACCACCTTTTGGAAGGATCACTGCGAAGCGCCCAACCAGGACAAAGGGAAGAAGATTTTATAACATGTCGCCGATGGTTAGCCGCTTTAGGAAATTTCCTTGTCGAAGCAGCATTTTGGCCCCTCTCTCAGCGAAGCGACGTAGCTAGAAACTAACCATACCTTTCATAAGCAGACTAGCTACTTCGGGTTGTTTGAGCTATGAAGCTATCTTCAAGGCACTTTTCCAGCGAACCATTAAATACTTTGCCCATCATCCTACATTTGCTTCGGCTCAAGCCCATTGCGAAGTGGTGATTCAACTGAAAATCTAGTGAAGCTTCTCCCAGGGCAAGTCTGACGATAGTGCTCTTCCCGAGGGGCACACATCCCGAGGTCAGGTATTTGTCCAAGGCATTTGAGTGTCACATAAATGCAGTCTTTCTCACCCGAAAGACCCAGTATCCAGTTATGGTAATAGGATGGGAAGTATCAATTGCAGAGGATGGCCAACGCAACTTTTGGGAGCCACTTGAGCATTCTCTGGAGTAACCTAGGATAGGTCTACGACTCATAAATGCGAATTTCCCCGCTTAGCGTGGCCCTGTATCTAGTAATGGAAATTGGATAAGAAGGCTCAATTGTAAAAAAGTAGGCTAGCATCATTACCAAATCCACCCTAGCATTCTTGTAAATCGGGTTCATTAATGGCACAGAGGGTTGGGTCCTCTATAAAAACCCACGCATTGTAATGAAAAAAGGGGGGAACATATTGCTAAAGAAGTTTTTGTAGCTAAACATCCTGCATCAATATAGAAGATCTTTGGCTCTGAATTTGTGCTTTCTTTTTATGCTGCCTCTGGCAAGTATTTTTGCTTTCATTTATTTTTCTGATTGTTGTAATTCTGATATCTGGATTTTAGCATTGGGAGATAAATGTGTCTAGAATTCTGGTAGAGGATACATAGGAAAGTATATGCAGTTTTAGTTTTTGTTACATCTTTTGTATTAATTGTTGCTGGTTTAGATATAGATTAGTTATTGTGTTGCTTGTTCTTTCCCACTGCAATATCCATCTATTTGCATTTCTTTCTATACTTTTATCTCTTTCCTGCACCCTCACTCTTTTAATTTCTTTCCTGCACTCTTATCTTAAAACCCCTAGTAGTTTAGTATAGGAGTCGGCCTTCTCCGGAGATTGGCACGGAGGGCATCTCTTCCCTCCGGCCTTTCAAGGTTGGTCCAGGTCTAGGGCGCATAGACATACAAAATCCTTTCCTGTGGCGGATTTGTGACCAACAAGTACAAATAATTTTTTTTCAAAATGCTAGCTCCAAATTATCATCGCTTAGTATGCATCTCACCATCTGCTTAATAGTATAATTTTACCTTTTTGTAACTTCATTTTGTTGAGGTATATAGGCATTTGTCAGTTTTTATTTAATTCCATGTTGCTTTATGAAAGAAAAAATAGATTACTAGTATACTCCCCCTCGGTCTAAGCAAAGTATACAAATGGGATGAATAAAAATATTCTTCATATGAGCTTTTAAATCTTAGGAATAGTTAGAGTTTTCATTCTTTATCTTTAGAAAATACACCCACATTTTTTAGTTATAATCATCAATAAATAATTGAAAGTATCTACAACCACTAAAACTTGTATCCATGGGTTTACATAGATTGGTATGCACCAGGTCAAGTGGATCAATAACTCTATGAATGCTTAAGACAAATGGATCTCAATGTTCTTTTTTGGCCAAGCAACTTGTACAAAGGTTATGAGACTTTGTCAAATATGGAACTCCGTGTACCATACCATGATGTAGGAGTGACTTCAAATGACAAAAGCTTATATATCCAAATTACCTGTGTCATAGTGAAGCAGCTTCATATACTTTTTCTATCAATACTTGGTTGTCTTGTATTATAACTATAAGTGAAACATCTTGTCTGTACTAGTAGCATGAGCAATGATTATCGAACCTCTAGATTTATATTGAATGAGATAGAGTTTCTTTGCACTTATATTTAAAAATTCAACATGTAAACTATGATCAAGAAATTGATTCATAGAAATCAAGTTCTTTGTGAGGCTAGGCATATAAATAACTTGAGTCAGTCGATATGTACACCCTTCAAGATGCAATTGAGCATCACAAATACCAACAATAGTGTATGTCGAATTGTCTTCAAGTGTTACTTATCCATGGTAAGATGAATGGTCAAGACTCATGAACTATTCCTTTTGGCTTGTCATGTGTCTTGTAGCTCCTGAATCAACTTAACAAATTTATATTAATTTTGAAACAACATTAGAATATGTAATTGAATAGACATAGTCTTATCCTTCTACATCAAAATTAGTGTCCTTGTCTATATTGTAGAATTGACATTGAGGTGCATTCATCGATGCTAATAAAAATTCTTGTTCTTGTCTCTTGATGAATTCTTTGGTTAATTCTTGTATGTTCCTTATGATAATGTGTTGTATCAGCACTCTTGAAAGATGTGTCCCACAAATCAAACATATGATATTTATTTTTATTTTATATTATTATTATTTTTTCCCTTTACCTTTTTGTTGGTTATGTTGCTTGTTGAGGGATTTTAATATCTTTCTTCAACTACATCAGCTTCTTGTATTTTTGATGCATGAGCAAAGCACATTCATATTCAGTTTTTATCTTTTGAATCACTTTCTCTTATTAAATAAAATTCATAAGTCTTAGAAGTGGGACTCTAATTTGTCATATTTAGAGGTATTACCAAAATACTAAATGTTTGTGGTAATGCATGTAGCACTATTGGAACAAGCACACTATCACTGATGGTTTTTTCTAATACCTGTAGCAAGGCTTACAATTCAATAATCTATCATAGAAAGCCTTTTAGCTTCTCATTGCTCTTCATATTCAAGTAATGTAATTAGCACTATATGTGTAGAATTTGATTTCAATTATTGAACTCAAACACCATACTAAGTTTATACCATTCATCCTCATGGTTACAACATCATGAATGTACAGTTTGATCTCCTTAGATATGCCACACATGAAGATCAATATGTCTTTCTAATAAATTTAATTAAATTTTCTTTGTTCATCTAGGTTAGCAAGATGTCCTTGCACAATGTCAAATACTGTTATGACTCTCCCTTGAAAAACTTTTTGTTGGATGTATTCATGATTGGCTATGTTATCTTGTTGATGGAATGACTGACTATTTCATGATTAATTTATGCACGACATATAATCTATGGAAAATATGGTGTATCTCAGTAGTGGAATGATTGACTATTTCATGTTTAATTTTCGTAAAACATATATTTTATGGAAGAATATGATGTTGCTAATAGATTTGCACTTTTGTAGGAATAGGATTCCTCATGGGTGGAAGAAATAACTAGCCACTGAGAACAGGATGTCACAAGAAAGAGAAATTATGTGATGATTTATTCATTAAATAGCTCGGGCAACATGGATAAATGCCCTTTTCAAGTTGATGCATATCATAAAATTTGCATGAGGAAAAATATGCCAAGTTTAGATAGAACTTGTTTGTTGCATGATAATCTCATTGTAGATGAAATTCTATGTGATATGAGATAATTAGTGCTCATTGCAAATAAGAGTATATTTTTGAGTTATTTCTTCTTTTAGAAAAGATATAAGGAAAATAATATTTTAATTGAAATTATTATTTTTGCATAAATAAGAAAAAGGGTATGTTTGTGCTTACTTGAAATTGATAAAAGCCTTTCATTAATGTTTAAGAGAAGATGTTTGTTTTGTTCTACATGTAAAGAAAAATATGGTTTATAAGAGGGAGTCATTAAGAAGGATTTGATGACTTTGTTGACTAATTGAACTGCCAATTTACTTTAAGGTGGAACCTAATATTAAAAGAGATTGTTAATCAAAAGGAAGAACAAATAAAAAACATTAGTATTATTCTTGTCATAGACTCTGGAAGAAGGTTTTTGAATATATGTTTGTATAATCATTTTTGTGGATGGTTGATGAGTTCTCCTTGCTTCATTGTGTTCAAAATGAAGAGGTGAACGTGAGTAGTGGAAGCTAAGGATAACACACACCTCCCTTAACACCTAGGATTTTTGATCGTGGAGTTGGGGGTAGTTACTCATATGTTGAAGAGCAAGGAGAAAAAGGAGTAAGAGAGATAAGGAGAATGTGGAAAAGGGCACAGAATAAGGATAATATAAACTACTAAGGAGTAGCTAGATCGAGGTGACTAGAAAATCTAGCTGGTTTTATATAAAGTTATAGGTAGAATCTAAATATGTACTTATCCTTATAATATTGGTTTTGAGATATCATTTTGGAAGTATCCAACTTGCCTATAGACGTAGCACTAAGATAATTTTTGGATGACTAAAGAGATTCCTTCTAGGAAGTGATTGAATTTCTTGTATATGAGTTAAATTTAGTGTTGGTTGATTCAATATGGTATGTTTACCAATACCTTTGTTAATTCAGAATCATTGTACAAATAATTTTGCATGTCTAAAGGTGTATAGTTTCACAAGCAAACAACTAAAGTTTATAGAGGATTTAAAATTTGTTGAGCTAAGATGTGTGTGTGTTTGTGTGTGTTTGTAGTCGTATTAAATCCTTTTGATATCTTTGATATCTGGTTGCTCTATACCTAGGTGATTATTACTATGGGTATGGTTATTCGAGGTTGATAAAACAGTTGAATTCACTTTTCCCACTCTTAGCAAAAGAAGAAATCTTAAACTCTTGGTTTAATGAATGTAGGATAAGGAAATAGGAAGTGTAGTTTCATTCCTCCAAGATTTTTTTAGGTTGAATACTCTCATGGATATCAAAGCCTTTTTAATTGATATCTAGGTTTATGTGTGATTGTTCAATGATGTCAAAAACATCACTCATACCTACGAATGATTTGAGGATATGGTAAGTGGTGTTTTCAACCATTTCATTTGTGCCATATGTGAGTCGAGATCCAATAGATACCAGGTATCATTATAATGAAATAGCAACCTAACGAATTGAGTGGAAAACACAATTAAATTTTCCCAGCCATGGTTGAAAGATAATTCATTTTGGAAGTTTTACTGGGTGAATATTCATGTAAGGTAAGTTAGACAAATTTAAAATCTTCTTATTTGTTTGTTGGAAATCCTTCAATAGTTAATTAAATATGTGACACTTTAAAAACATTAAGAGATGTTGCACCTGTTAGAAATAGATTATATTCCATCATTTGGGTCATGTAAATGTATCTTCCAAGATACATACTTAAGACATTTTATTAATTTAGGGGGAAGTTATCCAGTTACTTCATGGAATGTAATAAATGCACAATTGTCAATATGCAAGTTGTAAATGTGCAAGGTGTCCCTTGTATAAATATATAGAGTGTTGGCCAAGTAACCTATTTTACCTACATAAGGAAGACCTCATTGTTAGATAGATATAATGAGAGTCGGGGACATAGTAACTTAGAGCATCTTCGTAGATAGTACAGTTCTGTGTGGATCACCATCCAATGGTGATGAATGTAATGTAGTCTAGTATCTTTAATAATGGAGTGTTCACTTCCTTCATAGCTACATTGTATTCATTTATATCATTTATATTTATTGCATGTCTCAATCATCTAGCATATTTACTTTCTTTCATATTATTTTGTATCTTGTGATTGTTATCTCCCTTTGTATATTATATCAAAAGCTAACAATGGTATCAGAGCTACGGTAGATCTAGTTTATGTAGGTCTATAGGAAAACCACCATCATTATTGAGCTTGAGTAGTTTGTCAACCTAACACTCCATTGGACCAGTCACTGTCAAAATATTTTAGAAGAATCTACGTGGTAGAATTAGGAAGAGTCACAAGTGAGGACTCAAAGAAATCTCAGTTCCATAAAATACTAAGATTGCATTTTACTAGAGTCTTTTTATAGATTTATAGGAAAAAATCGTGTAGACTAGGACTTAGCATTCAATCCACTAGATTGACAGATAATCTAGTGAAGATCTATGATATCTATAACTTGCTAATTATCACCCAAAGTTTATTTTATTGTAAATAATTAATTCTCAAAGGATTGGTACTCCTCCTACAATAGAAACATAGGAGACTCCAAATTTTTTTCCCTAAGGTCGGCGTGCCCTCATAGTGCAGATATTAGTTCAGAAAATTATGGAAGAAGACTTCTGGAGAAGAGGTATTGTGAATTTAGGAGATTGAATATCTCCATTTCTAGATTGAAGAACTTCATAGCTGAATAATAGTTCATAGGAGCCTTGATACAATGATGCCATAGTAGCCTTGAAGAATAGGCCATGGAAGCATTGATACAAACAGGCCATAGTAGCCTTGAATAAAATGACATAGAAGCCTTGAAGCAAAAGCCATAAAATTCTTGATACTGAAAAGACCACAGAATCTTTGATACTGAAAAGGCCTAAGAAGCCTTGATACTAAAATAAAGGTCATAAAAGCCTTGAAAAAGCCACAAAAACCTTGATACTGAAATAGGCCATAGAATCCTTGAGCCTAAAGAAGAATTCAAAAGGAATATCTGATTCAGAAGCAGATTAAGATTTTAGTATTAATATTTTTTTTGCAGGGAAAGAAGATTTAGTAAGTTGGGAAACTTCCTACAATAAAGTTAGGAATATTATCTTCTTCAAAATCAATTCAGCACCTAAAGCAAAAGAGATCAGAATAAAATCTCATTGAAGGACTTCCAAACTTGGAAGAAGGACTAGGAGAGTCCTACTCAAATAAAAAAGTTGCAGAATTAGAGGTCTAGGAGTAGATCACACCGCTAACACTTCCAGGAGTAGAATATTTAAGAGGTCTTAAGGGAAGACCAGCTAAATCTGTAAGATCAAATACCTTGGAAATGTCTCATCGAGCATCCAAAAAAAATACTAGGAAAGCCTTACTGAAGAAATCATAAAAGGAGAACTCATTGGATAAATCCACTACCAAGGAGAAACACCTAATAATAAAGGACTTGGGATAATTATTGCCATTTAACAACAATCCCGGGAGAAGGATAATTTGGCAAGGAGTGTCAAATATGAGAAGAATAATTTGACAAGGAGTATCAAATTTTAGAAGAAGAATCCAATGAAAGACCTCAAAACATTCAAAATATTTAGAAGAAGATCCTACTTGAAGTCAAAATTTGACAAGAAGACTTGAAGACAGAAGAATCTCATCAAATCTAGGAGATTTGAAGATTACATCTCACAGCAAGAAGGCACCGCTTCAAATATAAAGACTTCTCCAAATCTATAGCAAAAGAAGGAGACCACAAGAGGAGAAAAAACCACCAAATCTTAGGCTCATGAAATAAATTTTGAGACCATCATTTGGTGAAGAGGGAGATGTTCAAGATAGTCTACAAAAAGCTGCAATATCCTACTCGAAGCAGCAACTTGGTGATCTTAGACACCAATATCCACATCCTCTACAGAAGCAAAAAAAGGAGCTACAATTTTTTTTAAAAATGTATGAAACTATTGGTTCTAACTAACTCATTAATTAGACTACTTATCATATTCATTAGAGCACCTTATTTGGATTAAAGTTGCATGAAGAAAAAGTAGATTATAGTCTTCAAAAGTGCAAAAAGGAAAAGGTTTTTTTTAAGGTTCATTTGCACATTAATTAGGAGTTTATTAGATTTTAGAATTATATCTATCAACTACCTATCATCTACTTTGGAAAAAGAAAAGAATACTAAGCCCTACAATATTAGTTGTAGTGAATTTGCAGAATAACTCTTGAAGATTAATTTCAGGTTATTCTTGATTAGTTGCAGTAAATTGATTAAGAGTGTTATCTTAAGAGTTTATTGGAGTGATAAGGTGAAATTTTTAGTGTATTACAAAGAAAGTGTATTAGATTTATTTGCACTATTATACTACTCTCAAAATAAATTAGTTTTGTTCTTGATCGACACAAAATTTGATTTGTATCAAGTGTCTAAAGACTACAACTCATAGTAGCCAAAAGAAGCCACCCAGAATGGTTATAATCCTCCAAAACTTGGAGAAGAACACAAATAACAAAAAATAGAAATAGAAGATTCAAATAATGAGACTTGGTGAGTCTTAAATCCAAAGCATTACAAGATTGGGTGCAAGAAAAGAAAGTACAAAAAATTGCAGAAATTAAAGAGCTTCTATCTACTATTATCTAATCTTAGATTTTTTATCAAAGTGTCCAAACAAAAATGGGAATATGTCTACTCATAAAATACAACCTCAAAACCCTTATATTTCAGGAGAAAAATCTACCATAAAACCAAAATTTTAGATCTTAAATGAGAGTGCAAAATAAGGTGCATCAAAGGAGGTTTATGTATAATTTATGGTACATTTTATTGCACTATTCTAATCAGTTTTTTACAGCTCAAGAGCATATTTGAATGTGCCCCAAAAAGGAAAAATAACTATAGGTAAAATCAGCCAAGAAAGGTCGAACATCAACACTCTTCTTTCCAAGCAAAAGGAGCCACTCAAAGGGCTCATCTTGGATGGACGAACCTACAAAAATAAATCCCACAAGAGGCTATCATCAAGCTACATTTATATAGATAAAAAGAGTGCACATCTGCAAACGGATAACATCTACATCTACCAATGTTGGACAGATAGAATCTGCACTACAAAGAGAAGGCGTCTACTTCTACCAATGTGAGATGGACTGCATAACAAGAAGTTATCTACACTGCAAAGAAGCACAAGAATTAGCATGTTGGAGGCATAGAAGATAAAGAGCAAAGTAGCTACATTCAAAGTTAAATTTTGTGAATATTATCCACCAAAGGAAGCACCGAAATCACTATTCAAAGCTCCATAGCGCCTCATCAATCCACCTACAAAATATATGTTTGCTTACTGCTCAAGAAACGTAGCACAGCAAAGGAATGGTATACAAAAAAACTTAAGGAGTTATAATATTCCTCTTGGAAGGCACTACAGTAAATTTATTCATGTAGAGAGTTTGAATGCCACTTGGCATCAATCTTCTAAGGTGCATACATTATAGGTATTTCATCTCTCAACACTCATCAACCTCATGCATACGTTACAGATGTGGTGATACTTTTTATCCTCCACAAGCCCCACATGAGTGAGCATACATTACAGAGTGACCAAGAGGTGTTGAAAAAGAAAGTGGTACATTAAGAAAATAAGGAGTGCTCATACGTAATGGGTGTGACACGTGTCACAAAGCTCAATATTATTCCTCCATAAAAGGTGCCCAAAGTCCAAAGTTCATAGCACAACAAAACCAGGGTTATGCACAGTGGTGAATATTCACAAATTGGGTGAATATTAGGATTTTCAAAATTAGAAATTGGCAAATATGAGGACCCTCGACATCGGCCCATTCGCCTAAAATTTTTGGGACCAATTTTTTCTTAGGGTCAATTTGCCATAATATATATCCAAACATAGGCATATTTATACTTGTTGGAAAGCTCTTTTCGAACCTGATCTAATAGTGGTATTTTTATGAAGTTTTAAAATTATTTAATAGGTCAAAATTTATTCCAAATATGAACTTACTTTTTAGGTCTTTCAATGCTCCAAATTTTGGTGTGAAGATGATTGATTTGATTTGCTTAGGATTAGCCTTGATTCACCTTGATTTCAATTAGTATTCACCATTTTTTTACAAGTACATTTTGATTCCAACCCCTTATGCATAACCCCGAGCAAAACGTAGTCAAATCCAATCAAGCACGGTATAAAAGGAAGGAAGAAGGAGCATTAAAGGCTCCTGGTATTGAAGGTCAAACCTTCCTATTTCTGCAACGTCTACATTCCAGCATTGAATATGAGCATCTCCATTGATTCCAGTGCCCAGGGAAAATTTATTACTGTTGTTATATCCAACCAAAGGAAGTGTCGATTAGTGAGGATATTAGCATAAAAAAGGTAAGGTTTAAATCTCACTTTATTATTGCTTTAAATTTTGGATATATAGGGGTTATAAGCTAAGGTTGAAATTTATATTTTTGAAAGAAAAATTTATAAGGGATAACTTACCAAATTAAAATAATATTTGCAACTCATCCTAGGAGAAATAAGGAATTCGACTTGGATTAAATTCTTTAATATTTTGAAAATATTATTTATTCCAAAGTTGGGAGTGATAAGGGTTTCAACATCAAATTAGAAATTAAAACCTAAGGGTTATAAAAAGAGGTTATTAAATATTTTTTGTTAAGGTTGAAAATTTATGATTTTCTTGTCATAAAATTTCTTAAAAAGGAACATAAGGAATCCAACATTAAAACCTCTTCAAAATTTGAAAAAGTGCTTAGTTCAATTAGGAGAAATAAGGTGTTAGAAAATTTGATTTTTGATCTTTACAAAACTGTACAAAATCAACCATAAATTGAACTATATTTTACAAAAGCACTATATCATACTCCAAAATCATTAGGGAGTCATAAGGCATTCTAAAAAACTTGATCAAAGGTTGTCAAGTTGGGAATATATAAGCTTTCTTCAAAACCTAAAATTAGGTGTTCATACTCTCATTACTAGGGAGACATAAGGAAACCTAAAAATCTAAAATATTACTAAAGATTTCATCAAATCAAGCTTATATACTTCAATCAGGGATTTCATATCCTAATACAGGGATCTATAAGGATGTCTACCTCTCAAAATACCAATAACTGCTTCAGAAAGGAAAAATCCAATGCCATAAAACTTGGGATCATGAATCTACTCAAGAAATTGGAAGGAAGGTTAGATCTAGCTTCAAAAATAATCCATAGTGAAGCCTTAGAAGAGAATTTTGATACTATGGAATGTTATCTTCAAACCCATCTCAATGAAGCAATTGATAATGGAAAGAGCAACATTTCACTTTCCTTAGACCTTATAAGCATATTATACATGGCATTTCTCACATATAAACACTGCAAAGATGAAAATGTAGAACAAAAAGGATTGATAGAACTACTCAAAAAGAAGGCAGAACTTAATGAATCATATCTAGAAAAGTTTTTTCAATCTTCATGCAGCATCAACACTTGCTATTATACTAACTCAAAATCTTATCATGATGTCTTAAGTGGTTGTTCAGAAACTCCTATACAGATTGAAGATAAGAAAGGAGTATCTTCCTTACAAGAATCAAGCAACAACACAACCACCTATGAGAAGAAGATGAAGGCAATAAAGAAGGGATACAATGTAAAGTCAATTGAAAGAAGAATATTTAGCTTCAACTATAGCTTACTTTGCATTATATGAAGACACATATTACCTATTGAACCTAAATACAAAGTATGCAGAAGAAGAATACAAAACTCAAAAAGGAGATGAATATCCATATTAAAGACAAAGTCTTCAATATACAAATAATGTAATACAGGGGGGTGTTAGAAATAAATCATATTCCATAATTTGGGTCATGTAAATGTATCTTCCAAGGTACACACTTAGGACATTAGATTACTTTTGGGGGAATTTATCTAGTTACTTGATGCATTGTAATAAATACACAAGTGTCAATGTGCAAGTTGTAAATGTGCAAGGTGTCCCTTGTATAACTAGATAGAGTATTGGCCAAGTAACATATATTGCCTATATAAGGAAGGCCTCATTGTTAGATAGATATAGAGAGATTCGGGAACATAGTAGCTTAGAGCATCTTCGTAGTAGTACAGTTCTATGTGGATCACCATCCAGTGGTGATGGGTGCAATGTAGTCCAGTAGCTTTATTAATGGAGTGTTCACTTAATCCATAGCTATATTGTGTTCATTTATATATTTTCTATTTATTGCATGTCTCAGTCATCTAGCAGATTTACTTTCCTTCGTATTATTTTGCACCTCATGATTGTTATCTACCTTTGCATATTATGTCAAAATCTAACATCAGTTTCCTTTCTAATATTCTTACATATGATAGGACATATGGCTCAAATAATTTTTTGGAAAAATGAAACAACACGTTCCTCCAAAGTGAATGTAGACTAAGAGATGCATCGCCTGTGTGTGATTCCCAGTAGGGTAAAGGTATAATGTATTTCAGACTTAGATTATAACATAATAATTTGTTAGAATGCTAATAAAAGGATATTGATGTAATGCTGCAAGATTAAATGAAATAATCCTTTGGAATCTTTGAGTGGTGAAACACAACGCTTACGCAAAGGGAAAACATGAGTTGTTTGGTAATATGATACCTAAGGAAATATAAGAGCCTATTTTTTGTTGTATATTTGAAAAATATATATAAATGTTGTGGTTTATTTGATTTAATGGATTGTAGGTTTGAGGAAATATTATGAGTATACCTAAAGGAATAATATAGGAGCATATTATTTGTTGTATATTTTAAATAAAATATATATATGCTTAATTGCTTTAACAGGTTATAGTCTTGTGAAAGGAAAATCATAGGCTATATTTAGACTACTTGAGAAAAATATGATAAACTATATTTAGATTACTTGAGAAAAATATGATAGACCATATTTTGGTTTATTTTGAAGAACATGATAAACTATGTTTAGATATATTTTTAAAGGCGTAATGGGCTATCATCTTACTTTTAAGGATCATGATAGACTGTGTTTAGTTTTAAGTATGTTGTTTACAAATTAAGAAAATGAATACATATAGGAATGCATTTTCATGCTAGATGTTGTTTTGATCCCTTAAATACATCTCATTCTCGGTGGGGAAAAAGAGATATTGAAGATGGGAGACTTATGGCGCATATGAGCGAAGAACAAAGAAGAGATATTTCTCTATCTTCTTTAGCTTATTTTGGAACAGAATTTAAGCATTGTATTCTCATTTCATTGTAAAGGGGTACTTGGAAATATTTATGTAATAAATATAACACTATGAAATGCCTTTGATTGAGAAGGAAACCTTTGAGGT
This sequence comes from Wollemia nobilis, assembly GCA_028583015.1. NCBI lineage: Eukaryota > Viridiplantae > Streptophyta > Pinopsida > Araucariales > Araucariaceae > Wollemia > Wollemia nobilis. Next base: position 2,887,337 of record JAQPPZ010017164.1, read on the forward strand.
ATTATGTAGTTGGTGTTGTTCTATGTAACGAAAGAAATAAAGTTATTTTTTATATAATCCAAGTAATTATGTACCATGGATTTGTGCATAGATGTAAAAAATTGTTAATATTTATTCCTTCAAATAGAGATGGGAAATGAGGATTTTATGTTGACTAAGTAGAAGCAATTATAATTATTTTAGATATTTTATGCATAAAATGGGAAATTGAACCCTAGTGGCATAAGATAAAAGAAGAAATCTTCTTTCAAGTTCTGCAGTAGAATACCTTTCAAACATATTATAAAAGAACATGGTGATTGGTTTAAATTTAGTTATTTGAAACCCATGGAATAAGGAAATTGAGCGCAATTACCTATTGGTGGAAAGGCTAGCTCATCATGGCGATGAGAAGGATAGTCTGAAACCTAATGCGCTTAGTACACCTACATTGATAGACTTATGTAGGGTGCAAGAATTAGCACGAGCGTTCGACTGATTGAAAGGGGAAGCTAGCTCATTGGGAGAAATGAGAAAGATAGCTTGGTTTTGGCACTACACCTAGTAATTCTACATAGATTGAAATATGTAAGAGGTAGTGATGGGTGTACTCCTCATTGGGTCTAGAGAGATAAAATGGATTCCACGTGGTAATGGAGAGAATAACTTGGTTAGGATTAAGGACTTAAGCCAGTTGTTATGATATGGTTATTTTCTAACAAATTATGTATATTAACCTATATTAGTGGTAAAAAAATTGCTCACAGATAAGGATAGAAAATTTTGGGACATGATATTTTGTATGAGAGCTCCTGGTCATAGGACTATAAGCTTCCTTGTGTAGACCCTAGGTATAAACATTCTAGGTGAATAAGAAAGTTTGTAGGTATACAACCATAAAAAGGGTGTTGCCTCATGAGGGTTAGGGTAGCTGATGGTACCCAATTCTATTGTTTAGTCTAGTTATCTGAGTATTTAGCTAGTGGTAAGAGGAAAAATTCGAAGAAGAAATTGTGACCTAATTCTTATTTCTCTTTTGTGTGGCCAGGTACAATACCATAAAAAATAAGGAGAGGGAGTGTTGTCCCATCAACGAGGCAGACACGATGGACTAACATCGAGGTTAGGACCCCAGATATAGGTACAAGCAATCCTTTTAATGAAATGGAAGACCTCACTACAATTATTTCTCTACTTCATGAACAAATTGAACAATAGAAGCAACTATTGGAAACCATAGTGAATCAGGATTCACAGGTTGAGTATTCTAGAGTTGGTCAAGCTAATGAACCCCCTACGAAGGCACAATAGGCTAAAATTTTATTAAATGTAGAAATGGATAAGGATTTGAAACCTATAAAATCCTCCAAGTTTAATGGAGAGGAAGGTGGTGATGCAGCCAAATCCTGGTTGAAGGAATTGGAAAATTTCTATAATATGAATAATTACTCCACTAGAACCTAAAGGTCATATGTCACCTTACGCTTATAGGGTGTTGGTCTAGATTGGTGGGAAAATTTTAGTCGGAAACGTGGAATTGAGGTAGTAGTTGATCTAAAATGGGAGGAATTTGTGGTAGCATTTAACGGATAATTTTTATTCCAAGAAATTTAAAGAATTCACCAATATTTAGTAGGGAAACAATATGGTGGAGTCCTATTACCAGAAGTTTGTTAAAATTTTGAAGTATGTACCCACATATAATGAGAAGATAAATATCCACAAATTCATACTAGGAGTATATCCCAAGATAGGGAATGAAGTGAGTATGCGTGAGCCTAAAACCCTTCAAAAGGCTTCTGACTTGGCTAGGAAAGTTGAGACTTATTTAAAGCCTTATTTTGATTATGAAGGAGCTTTCGAGCAATATAAACAGACACTCAGGAAAATAAATAGTGCAATTTTCATGAAATGGGAGAGAGAACAGATAAACAAAAGTTCCCAAGGGTAGGAAAAAATAAATGATAGAAAATAGGAAAAGTTTAGAAAGAAATTTTTGGGAAATAATAACAACCATAACAACAATAATGGTGATACACCACTGCAAATACAACCTAAGCTTCCTCTAGTAGTTAAAGTAGAAGGAAATAAGTAGAGAACTCATCCAAGACCCAGGGGCAGATGTTATGATTATGGGGGACCACATTATGCCAATCATTTCCCGCTCAGATCAGGACCAAGTTCGAAAGTAAAATAACTCATACCCAAGAAACCTACTCATAATATCTATGCAGTGATGGGGAGTCAAAATTTGGAAGGTCAAGCCACTCCTTTGATTATAAAGGGTAATATTTTTGGTAGAAATGTTAAAATTTTGATAGATAGTGGAGCTACATATAGCTTTGTTTCTACTAGTTTGATCAAGGATATACCAGAAAGGCTATGAATCTTGGAACATGGGTGGAAGGTCGAGTATGGTTATGGATAAACCTACTATGTAAATTAATGCTATCCTATGACTAAAATTAGTGGTGCGACCATTGGATGTCTTTAGGTATCACCACTACAATATTTTGATGTAGTATTAGGAATGGATTGGTTGCAAGCACGTAATGTTATGATCAATTTCCAGGATAGATGTATTGAGTATTTAGAAGATGGCAGAAAAAGATAGAGTCTATAGTTTACAAGGGACTTTTCAATTCTAGATCCTCTCTGTAATGCAACTTAAGAAAGCCATTAAAAATGGAGGAATTATTTATGTAGTTAAGATAAATAAAATTGAAGAGGACAAGCAGGAAGAGGTGTTTGGAAATCACCTAGTACTTCAGGAATTTAGGGATGTATTTCTAGCATATTTACCTAGACTTCCACCAAAGCATGAATTTGATTTCATAATTGAGATGAAACCTGGGACAAAGCCTATTCATAGGGCTCCATATAGAATGAATAATATTGAGATGTAAGAGTTGAATTTACAGCTGCAAGGATTGTTGGAGAAGGGATTGATTAGGCCGAGTGTGTCACCATGGGGTGCACTAGTGTTGCTTGTTAATAAAAAATATGGTTTCTTGTGATTATGCATAGATTATAGGATGTCCAACAAGAAAACCATTAAAAATAGATATCCTCTACCCAAGATTGAATATCTTTTTGATCAATTAAGGGATGCCACCATATTCTCAAAGGTCGACCTAAAATTTGAATATCATCAACTGAGGATCCACGAATAGAATACCCATAAGACAACATTTAAAACTCGGTATGGACAATATGAGTTCATAGTTCTACCTTTTGTACTGATGAATGCTCCAATAGCATTCATCAACTTGATGAATAGTATTTTTAGAAATCATCTGGATCAGTTCATCCTTATATTTTTAGATGATATTTTGGTATATTCTTGAATTAAGATGAAGCACGACATACATATTAGAATCATGCTAGAGTTACTAAGGAAGAATCAATTGCATGAAAATTTATCTAAGTGCGACTTCTATGCATCAAAATTATAGTACTTAGGACATATAATATCATCAAAAGGGATACCAGTGGATCTCGGTGCCCACAAATGTGACTGAAGTGCGGAGCTTCATGGGTTTGACTACGTATTACATGCACTACATGAAAGATTACTCCTGCAATAACTAATCTCTAGAGAAATGGAAATGAATTCAAGTGGACTGATAAGTGTGAAGCATCTTTTAACTTGCTCAAACAAAAACTTACTACAACACCCATATTAAAGATTCCAAATCCTTAGGGTAATTTTTCTATATAACAAATGCATCTTTGGAAGGTTTGGGAGGAGTAATCTCGTAGAATGGAGCAGTTGTAACTTATGACTCAAGAAAGCTCAAGAGGCATGAGGTCAACTATGCTACTCATGACCTAGAATTTATAGCAGTTGTGTATGCTCTCAAAGTATGGTGATATTATCTAGTGGGAAGACCCTTTGAATTGAAGACCGACCACCAGAGTTTGAAGTATATATTAACTCAACCTTTGCTTAATGTTTGGAAAATAAGATGGATGAATTTCCTCGATGAGTATGATTTTGAGATCGAATACATCAAAGGGAAGGAAAACAAGGTTATTGATGCTCTAAATATAAGAAAACACATTGTTGCTTTGACCCACATCCATGTAGATTTTATGGATCAAGTCAAATAAATGCAATATTGGGATGTGCACTACAGCCAGATTCAAATAAATATGGAAAGAAAACTTGAGGAAAATAAGGAATTTGGATTCAAATATGCTTTTCTATGCTTCAAGGATTGGGTAATCATTCCAAAGATAGGTAATCTAAGAAAAATTATTATGAATAAAGCACATAGATCTCCTTATTTCGCTCACCCAAGGGGAGCCAAGATGAGGGAAAACATGAAAAAAACCTTTTACTAGCCAGGAATGAAGAGAGACATCACTAAATATGTTGCCCAGTGCCTTGAATGCTAGAAGGTTAAGGTAGAACATAGACATCCTATAGGACTGTTATATCTACATGATATACCCATGCAAAAATGGTAGGTGATTTCAATAGATTTCATTGTAAGTTTACTTAAAACCAGGTTTCAGTATGACACAATCTTTGTTATAGTTGAAATATTGACTAATGTTGTGCATTATATACCCGAAAGCACCAAAGATGATGTCGTGATTGTGGTTAATAGATTTTCCAAGAAAATATTTAGGCTTTATGGTTTTCTTAAGGTAATTATTTCAGATATGGACTCCATGTTTACATATGAATTTTGGTAAGCTCTACATCGGACCATATGCACCAGATTAAACATAAGCTTTGCATATCATCCAGATAGTGATGGGTAGACTAAAAGGGTGAACCAAGTGTTAGAATATATGCTTCACATGTACTATATGGATCAAAAAACTCAATGGGAAGACTTTATACACTTGGTATAATTTACCTACAACAATGGTCATCACTTGACCCTAGGCATGGCTCCAGTTGAAGCTTTATATGGCAAGAAGTGTAGGACATCGTTATCATGGGATAATCTAGAGGATCAGATTGTGCTTGGGCTAGACATGGTTAAGGATATGGATAATCATATAAGGATTATTAGAGAGAGGCTTAAGGAAGTTGTAGAACATCAAAAAAGTTATGTTGATCTCAAGAGGATGCCAAGAGATTTTTCTTTGGCGAGAGAGTGTTTTTTAGGGTGAGACCAAAGAAGAGTGTCATAAAGTCCATAAAATTAGATCTTCTTTTTTTTGGACCCTTCAAAATCATAGAAAGTATCAATCTTGTGTTGTATAGACTCACCTTACCACCTAGTTTATTGAAGATTCACGATACCTTTCATATATATTTGCTTATAAAATATAGTTCTAACCTTGATCATGTATGGGATTTTTCTAAAGTGCATATGGTGGACCTAGAGGTCATTGAGGTACGTCCAATGAAGATCCTTTAGTTTCGTTCCAAATCAATGAGGAAGGGGACTCTAGAGCAATGTAAGACCCATTGGGACCGCTATTCTAAGAGAAATGCTACTTGGAAGAAAGTGGTAGATATGCAAAGACATTTTTCATTCCTGTTTGAAAATGATATGTAATTATTGTTTTATGTTTGAAATTTGATGAAACACAAAGGACTATGTTAAGCCTAAGGAGGGTAGGATGTCATGACCCTCCCTTGGTAGACTTTTTTTTGGATGGATTCATGATTGGCTATGTTATCTTGTTGATGGAATGACTGATTATTTCATGATTAGTTTATGCAAGACATATATTTTATGGAAAATATGATGTATCTTATCAGTGGAATGATTGACTATTTCATGTTTATTTTCTACAAACATATATTTTATGGAATAATATGATGCTACTAATAGATTTGTGCTTTTGTAGGAATAGGCTTCCTCATGGGTGGAAGAAATAATTAGCCACCGAGAACAAGAGGCCACAAGAAAGGGAAATGATGTGATGATTTATTCATTGAACAGTTCGGACAATATGGATAAATGCCCTTTTCATGTAGATGCATATCATAAAATTTGCATGAGGAAAAATATGCCAAGTTTAGATAGAACTTGTTTGTTGCATGATAATCTCATTTTAGATGAAATTTTATGTGATATGAGATAATTAGTGCTCATTGCAAAGAAGAGTATATGTTTGAGTTATTTCTTCTTTTAGAAAATATATAAGGAAATTAATGGTTTAATTGGTATTATTGCTTTTGCATAAATAATAAAAAGGTTATGTTTGTGCTTACTTGAAATTGATAAAAAAAAATTGTTAATGTTTAAGAGAAGATGTTTGTTTTGTTCTTCATGTAAAGGAAAATATGGTTTGTAAGGGGGAGTCATTAGGAAGGAATTTGATGACTTTGTTGACTAATTGAACTGCCAATTGACTTTAAGGTGGAACCTGTTATTAAAAGAGACCATTAATCAAAAGGAAGAACAAATAAAAAAAATTAGTATTATTCCTAACTTAGACTCTAGAAGAAGGCTTTTGAATATTATTATTAAAAGATGTTGCACCTTTCTTTCTAATGTGCTTATGTATGATAGGATGTATGGCTCAAATAGCTTTTTAGAAAAATGAAACAGCATGTTCCTCCAAAGTGAATGTATACCGGGAGATGCGTCACCTGTGTGTATTCCATACTTATATTATAAGATTGTGGCTTGTTAGAATGCTAACAAAAGTTTAATGATGCAATGTTACAAGATTAAATAAAATAATCCTTTGGAATATTTGGGTGGCGAAAAACAATACTCACGCAAAGGGAAAACATGAGTTGTTTGGTAATATGATGCCTAAGGAAATATAAGAGCATATTATCTATTGTATATTTGAAAAATATATATAAATGTTGTGGTTTATTTGATTTAATGGATTGTAGTTTTGAGGAAATATTATGACAAACTAGATTTAGCATACCTGAAGGAATAATATGGGAGCATATTATTTGTTGTATATTTTTAAAGAAAACATATATGCTTGCTTTGGCTTAATTGCTTTAATAGGTTCTAGTCTTGTGAAAGGAATATGACAGGCTATATTTAGACTACCTGAGAAAAATATGACAGACTATATTTAGATTACCTGAGAAAAATATAAACCATATTTTGGTTTATTTTGAGGAACATGATAGACTATGTTTTGATTTATTTTTAAAGGCAAAATGGACTATGTTTCAGCTTACTTTTAAGGAGCATGATAGATTGTGTTTAGTTTTAAGTATGTTGTTTGCAAGTGAAGAAAATGAATGCATATAGAAATGCATTTTCATGCTAAATTTGTTCTCATCCCTTGAAGACATCTCATTGTCAGTGGGGAAAAAGAGATATTGAAGTGAGGATACTTATGGTACACATGAGCAAAGAACAAAGAAGAGAGATATCTCTATCTTCTTTGGCTTAGTTTGGAACAAACTTTAAGCATTGTATTCTCATTTCATTGTAAAGGGGTACTTGGAAACATTTATGTAATAAAGATAACACTATGAAATACCTTTGATTGGGAAGGAAACCTTTGAGGTATTATGTAGTTGGTGTTGTTCTATGTAATGAAAGAAAGAAGGTTATTTTTTATTTAATCCAAGTAATTATGTACCATGGCTATGTGCATAGATGTAAAGAAATTTTAATCTTTATTCCTTCAAATAGAGATGGGAAATGAGTATTTTATGCTGACTAAGTAGAAGCAATTATAATGATCTTTAGATATTTTATACATAAAATGGGAAATTGAACCCTAGTGGCTTAAGATAAAAGAAGAAATCTTCTTTCAAGTTCAGCAGTAGAATACCTTTCAAATACATCATAAAAGAACATGGCGATTGGTTTAAATTTAGTGATTCGAAACCCATGGAATAGGAGAATTGAGTGCAATTACCTTTTGGTAGAAATGCTAGCTCATTGTAGAGATTAGAATGATAGTATGAAACCTAATTCACTTAGTACACCTACATTGATAGAATTATGTAGGGTACAAGAATTAGCGCGACCTTTCAACTGATTGAAAGGGAAAGCTAGCTCATTGGGAGGAATGAAAAAGATAGCTTGGTTTTGGCACTACACCTAGTACTTCTACATAGATTGAATTATGTAAGTGGTAGTGATGGGTGTACTCCTCGTCGGGTCTAGAGAGATGAAATGGATTCCACGTGGTAATGGAGAGAACAACTTGGTTAGGATTAACTAAGGACTTAAGCCAGTTGTTATGATAGGGTTATTTCCTAACAAGTTATGTATATTAACCTATAGTTAGTGGTAAAAAAAAATTGCTCACGGATAAGGATAGGAAATTTTGGGACATTACAGATACCACAACCCATAAATATTTGAACTCCAAGTAAATCTTCAACTTTGTCTTCAATGTGGAATAGTTGTCACCTTTCAATAGTTGAGAATTAGGTAACAACATTGTTGGGGCATTAATATCCAATGCAAATCTTTACAAATCTACCAAAAAGTATTTCCACTAGAATGGACTTGAAAATATATTTCCAACGAGTATATTCATGCAACAATCAATGCCTCTAAATGGAAGAAAACAATATGATCTTGTTGGGAAAAAAATGAGATGCGGGGTTTGGGTTCTTTTCCCTCCAACTTGAATCTTCAAGGAATATTCTTGGAATATTGCATCAACATTCTAGGGTAATAGAAAATCCAAATCATCATCTTGTCACATGCATTCAATAACAATAAGAAAATATATATTTCTTAAAGACTTTTAAATAGCCTTTCCAAAGAACATGTGGAACTTTTTAATTATTTAATTAGATATTTTTGTGCCTCCTTTACATTTCTAAACTACTTGTTCTTTGCATGCAAGAGATCAATTCTTTCCTCCTAGTAAATTGAAGGTAGCATGTGTTTTTATTTATTATGGCCAACAACACTTCACTGGAAGTTAACTTTTAGATGACCCATGCATTGATTATATGGCAACTTCACAATAAATGACCCTCATGTATCTTCAAACGATGGCCCTTATGCATATTTAGTCGGTTCGATCAACAAGCGGTAAAGTCCAAATTCGCTTCAAATGACACTTCTTTTTAGAGCAACTCCAAATTATAATTTCAGATGGACATTTTTTTTACGTCAATGACTTCATCGTTTTTTAGCAACAACTTTAGACAGTAGCTCCATAGCAGTAGCTCTAGATAATAGCTCAAGACAACAACTTTAGATGGTAACAACTCTAGATGTAACTTCACAATACATTTTGTCTAGACATTGGCTCCTTTTTGGACAACAACTCCATATGGTTCTTCCAAACAACAACTTCAAACAATCTATTTATGTAATTTTTATCTCTGGCATGAACTAGGCCACGTTTCTTACACCAAATATTAATACATTTTTTTCTTAATTTCACATGGCAACAATCTATTTCATGACGACAACTCTTTCGACACAAACAAAATTTTTCTTAGACAAATCTACAACTCCTCCAAGATTAAATAAATGCTTGCAACACCTGTAAACACTAACAAGAATAAAGAATAAAATGTGTTTCTTCTCTAAACAACAAAGTCTTCTCCTCGCTCAAACTTGCATCTGTTCCTTTTTTGTTTCTCCATCGGCACGATGCTTTCATGAACTCTGAGAGGTATCTCTTACTCCTTGTTAATTGGATCGCCTTCACAAGTTGAACCTTCATTCTAATATCAACATGCTTTGAAAACAAATGTTAAAACAAAGATATATTTACACACTACAATCAATGTTTGTATTTATGTGATAGAAGTATATATACATGTGAAATCAAGAAGGTACAAGGTTGAAAATTTCTACTACTTTCCAACTTTCCATAACCTCTGTAACCATCAGACAAATAAGTAATATTCACAGCATGGGGCTTCTTTCTTTTTTCAACTACCTCATTGTTCTAAGTTTTTCGGACTTCTTCCCCCTAAAATTCTTCCCCCTAAAAGGAGAATTTTTTATAAAGGTTTGGTTTTTAGAGGCATTAAGTTTCCACTCTATTCTGTCATATCCTTGTTTCTCTGCTTTGAAAGTTGGAAATATGAGCTACTTGGATCTTCATCCTCGAATTCCTTTTTGGCCTTAGGACAATCTCTAAATAGGGGACCCTACTCTTTAGCATGAGTGACATTTAAATGAAATATTTTCATAATCCTTTTGTTGTTCCTAAACCGTTTCATCCATCTCAATGGTAGCTAATTTTAGTAAGGGTTTGTGGTATAAATTCTAGCAAAATTTCACATTGTTAGTTGCATGTGATTTTATCCATCTCAATATAAGATCCATATTGAAATACATAAGCAATCTAATATTCTTGTGGAAGTCCATACAAGTGAATCCATATTGAGACTTTAGTATGCATTTTCTTTGAAGCTTAGGATTCACCTTGTTTAAAAAAAGATTTTCCCTCTCTATTATTCAACAAGCCATTGTAAAATGACAGATTTAAAAAGGAATGGCCCCTTTAAAATCTTCATATGACACTTTAAAGAAAAAAAAAACCCTTGAATGAATTCTATCGAAAGCTTAATACAACTCTCAATAACATCCAATCCTTAACAAAATTCCTTCACTCTATATCAATTTATTTATTATCTAACATCATATTTTAAACAAACAATATTTAGAAATCTAATATTTTTAATTTTTTAATAATATTTATATTTTCCTAAATTATAACATTGAAAAAAGAGTGAAGCTTAACTAGCTTGTTTTAAAATGGTGAACTTTATAACTTGTTTTAAACTATTAGTATGTATAAACTTCAAAAATAATAATATCTATAAAGTTTTTTTTCTACGAGACATTCTAAAGCAAATTTTATCCTATAATTTATGGTTTTTGTTTTAACTTATTTTCATTGTATGATTTAGTTTTTACAAGAGTTTAGACTTGTTTTAATTTATTTATATGTTGGACTTTAGAAAGTAATTTTCTTTTATGGTTGAGGGTTTTAGAATTGAGGGTTTGAAGGAGAAGATGTAAATGGACTCCAATCATATCTAAATGCAATTTTATGTGGAATAGACATCGCCTATGTACATTATATAACTTTGCAATTTATATCTTAGAGTTTTGGGTTTTCTGAGTTTAAGGTTTAAATAATATTTAAATATATTTCCATAATATCTTGCCGTTCAAGTCTCATATCCAATAGGCAGCGCCCTTACATATCATAGAAATTCCCTGTTTATCTAAGTTTGAGTTCATTGCTCACATGTAATAAAATATTGTATCCCCCAAGCCCCAAGCTACTTCATTTGGATGAGTTTGTCATTATATTGCCTTAAAGAATTGAACTTCAATTCCATCCATCCAACAATAAGCTGGGCTTCAACTTTCTAAATGGAAAAGGCCAAGCACAAAGATGGGTAACCAAAATATGTATATAGTATTAAACTTACAGTAATGAATTTACAATGGGCCACCTTTTGTAATCCTGTGATTTAAACTTGAGTCTGATAATGTGAGCTATACCAATGGGCAGTGCCGACAAGAAAGAACTTACATATTTTCATGTAGTACACATTTCAATACAATAACATAAACTCTGCCAACTTAGCTATTCCGGGCACAACAGAGTTCCAACTCTTTTCTATGATAGACCTTGGAAACTTTCCATACTTGAATTTATACAACTCTTTTTTTTTCAGGTATTTTGCTTGCAGCCTCCATTTCCTTCTTTCGAGACTCATGCAATGCACTTATTCTTCTATCATGAGAAACAAATTCTTGAAAATGGCCTTTTTCCTTGCAGGATTCAGTACTCTCCAACTCTAAAAATTCAAAATAGGTCTTTTTTTTGCTACTATATTATGTAAAACACATATCTCCTTGACAAACTGTTCTTGAAGATCAACGGTGTTAGTGAGGCTTCTTTACAATCAGGATAGGGCATTCTGCATGGTGTGCACAGTAGTCGCTTACACTCCCGACAACAGCTCTGCGGGAAAGAAATGTTCTCATTAAAAATGGATTTCCTTTCATCTACCTGAACACCCTCTAAACCTACTACAAGATCCTAAGTAATTTTGAAAAATCTGATGATTGAAAGTCCACTCTAGGGACAGTGTACCTAGAAGAGACCCACAGCATAAATATGAATTACAGTGAAGACCTCAAATCCTTATATAAACATCCCAATAATATTCTGGGACATACCTTTTGATAATGCCATAGCCATGACTCCCAATAACAAGAAAATCTGCTTCGAACTTCTTTACTGCCTCACAAAGACCATCTCTTGCATCTCCTGAAAGAATTTTCTCCTCCACTTTGACCTGAAAATACAAAATAAAGTACTTCAAGCATCCATTAATCGAACTTGATGCTAGAGGAACTTGAAATTTAGACTTGTTGTTCAGTATCATGGATGATCTTATTTTTTGTCATAAGCATTGAATTTTGTATAAAAGGTGGTAAAAAGGGTAAGTTGTGGACTACTTGAAAACAGAGAGATTAAGAACAAAATGACAAAAAATTATGTCCAATTTATTGACAGCATTTTTTAACACCAAAACAGTTATGATTAGACAGGTCATCTCCTGAGGCAATTTAAGCAGTTTGAAGTCTAAACTCTCATGTGAGAAAATATCACTTGACTGCAATTTGTGAATTATATATGGATCTTTCCCAAAAGACTCGTAATGGAAGTCTGAAAAATGGAGTCAAAATTTTACCCCACCAGAATATGGGCAAAACATTTAGGGAAGGTTTTGTTTTTATTAGTTTTAGGCTTTTAGCTATATCTGGCTATATTGAACATTTGGCATATAATTTGCACCACACTAATGGCAGAGGTTTGTCCCTATTTGTAGGAATCAATATGCACTTGACTTTTCCCTGACCGTGTGTGCAATAGAAGTTTGTAATGAATTTGCACCGAGATCTTTTCAGAAAGGACCTCTAATAAAAATTTGGAGTCAGAAAGTCATGATGTTTCCCTGGCAAATTTTATAATAGATACATATCTTGTGAATTTGAGAAAGGATTTGCTTTTGGAAGTTTCAGACATGACAGTGACTAAAAAGTAAAAACTGTATTAAAGTGTATTAAAGTGCAGTGTTTTATAAGACATGCAAATTTTTCTACAAAAGGCTGTATTAAAGAGCAGTGTAATATCGACATGCAAATTGTTTTACAAAAGGTAAAGGTAAAATAGTTTTTAATATTTACGAGTCCATATATTATACATAGATTATACATTATAATTCTGTGAAGTATATTTATCTAATATATAGTTATCCAGCAAAGCTATACTCTAGTTACAGAAGGAAGTATAACATACAACCCTACCCCACAGGTTTCAAAATTTAGACCTCTTTAGACCTCAAACCTTTTATTGAAAGTTTCAAAGCCTTCACCGTCAGACCTACTCAAATTGTAGGTGAGTTGGGGAGGGTAGGGCAATCCTCCAAGGGAGGTCCCTGGTTCGAATCTTCACCCTATCAAACGCACATTAGGTACCCAAAATTCAGTTGATTATGCTGGTCGGTCAGGGCCAGGTGCGACTTCCGGGTGATTTTGATGGTGTAGAACCCCTGGTCGTGGTTTCTCAGACCAAAGCAGCCCGTAAAAGATTTTTCGCTAAATTCCAAAATATATATATATATATATATATATAAAAGAATATGATGCAGTTTGCATGTCGATAAAGTACTCCTTGTTTAAGCCAAAGCTACCATGGAAAGAACCTGCCTTCGCTGGAGGCTCTAGCAATGCTTCTAATGAGGCTTTACTATTCACTGGATAATTCCATCCTCTTTGTAAAGTAATGTCTTATGTCTAGACAAGGAATATGTATAGAGCCAAGTTAGTGTTTTTTAATGGCCATTACTATTCACTGGATAATTCCATCCTCTTTGTAAAGTAATGTCTTATGTCTAGACAAGGAATATGTATAGAGCCAAGTTAGTGTTTTTTAATGGCCAAGCCATGTCATGATGTATTCTTCTTTTCAATGTAATTACATAAGAGTGCCATGTATTGATCTTTGCACTAGGAGTTCTCTTCAGAGCAACTACTTGTAGGATTCATAGTGAAAGGGGCTACAGCCTAACTCACCTGGCTTTCACTGCAGAGTTCCCTTGACTTCTTCATAACATCCTCAGCAACCCGATCCATATACTTCTGCAAAGCCACGGCTACCTGAGGTGTGAGCACAAGGCCTGCTTACACCCACAGTCAAAACCATGTGAATTCAATCAAGGAAAAGGATATTGCAGTTCACACCATCCAATCCAAAAAACATGAACTTTCAATAAATGAAATAAACAAAAACCTCTAGACCCACAACCAGACCCACAACCAGACCCCATTTAAATTTCTTAGAAGGAAAGAAGTCAGTCACCCCCACAATCTAAAACATTCAGATTCAACAAATAAAACATGAAACGTGACACCACAATCAAAGTCATTAGAATTCATAGAAGGCAAAAAGAAGAAATTGATCTATACCCACAATCAAAACCTTTTGAAGGCAAGGAATAAAATAAGAAATATCTACACCCACGATTAAATATATTCAGAATCAATCCAACAAAAATCAAAAGAAATACAACACAGAAACTAGCAAACACCAAGAATGTCAAATACTTGCAAAGTTAACCTAACCCAATGAAAAAAATTAAAAAAATCAATCTAAAAAATACAAAAGGAAGATTTTGTAATTGTAACTAGGTCAAAAACTTCAGATCTCCAAATTCATTAATATTAAGAACAAATCAACTCGTGTGTCAGCAAACTTTATTACAATGAAAAATCTAAGCTTTGGATCATCATCATAATTCATTATCAACTATTTCCATTCTCTGCTGTTTCATAGAACAAGGTTATATTCTAGAACTTGCATTTTTCACAACAAGATGCATTTTTCTTAACAAGAATTCTGTCAATCTTCTTCCACATACCTGGCCCTCCAACAGGAATGCTCTCGACATGGCAGAGAACAAGGGTATCACTAGAACTCAGATGGAGATTGTCCACAGCCCATTTCAGGGCATACCTGCTCTGCTCACTCCCATCTACTGCAACCAAAATTCTTCTCCCCTTAACACCCTCCATGAGCACTTTTTGGGTGGACTACTACTTTCTACTGAGTTTGAATCAGCAAATCTTCTGCTCAGATCTGAATTATATTACATTTTGTAAAGAAGGAATGTGGATCTTGCTTAAGTATGATTATAGTGTCCATAGAAATGTGAAAACTTTTCTGGTATTCCAACTGGAATTTATTATGCTGTAGGTGTGTACTTTTTTATTCATGAAGTCTTGACGGTTTGGCCTTCAATTGAATCAGATTGGATTTGGATTTAAGGATAAGAAAGAGTTGCAGAGATATAATTGTGCAAGTACGTAATGATTTTTGGCTTTTCTTTGACAGCGAATATCTAACAAAGTGATTGCCACTAAAAAGTTTTTTAAAGATTTTTTTAACATTTTTTATTATGATTTTAGGTAGGTGTACATAGACTTGAGGCTAACACTCTTTATATATAAAAAGTGTTACATCTTCCCTCCCAAGTCGTAATTATCTAAACAAGAGATTCCTAGTCCCAGCCTTACCATGGATCCTCTCCTTTGTCTATTGTTTGTTTGATCTGATCTCCTTAATGCACATAGTCTTTAAAACAGGGTCCTAGCAAAAGTGGGTGCACGTGAGGGATTTGAGTCCTAGCCTTACTATGGATCCTCTCCTTTGTCTATTGTTTGTTTGATCTGATCTCCTTAATGTACTTTATCCTTAAAACAGGGTGCTAGCAAAAGTGGTTTAAGGCTGACGATTCTATTCCAATTATAACTTTTCTTAGAGTTGATTACAAATTATTATTTTACAGTATTTGTCGTTAAATAAATATGTGAGGAGTGGTTGTCTGTTAAATTCCTTGTTGATAAGCATAGCCCTCGGTTTTACGAGGGATCATGGTTGGAAGGAGACTGATGAACCTTGTACATAGATTGTAGAGGTTTTTTATACTAACCAAATCAAAAAATAAATATATATATTAATATATATTAATATAAAATATATATATATTATAAAAAAGTTTGGGGTTAAAGAGTTTGGGGTTGAGTCTTTTTTATACTGTATTAAGTTGCAGGTATATAACTTCGAGATAGAATATTTGATAATTCATTAACCAAAAAAATAAGAGAGGAAGGTGATGGAGGTAAATTCCAAAGAGCCAAAGGTAAAAGTAGGAAGGCAGGGTAGATTCAAATGGTGGAGACAAAATCCAAAGGTAGAGGTAGATTCAAGTAGTGGAAGAAAATTTCAATGTAGCAGATACAGATTCCAAAGGTAAAGGTAGATTCAAAATGGTGGAAGTAAATTCCAGTATAGCTGATAAACATAGGTATAGTCGAGACAGATTTCAAAGGTAGGGGTAGATTGAAATAGTGGAAGTAGATTTTAGTGAAGTTGATAAACATAGGTGTAGTTGAGACAAATTCCAAAGGTAGAGGTAGATTCAAGTGGTGAAGGTAAATTTCAGTGTAGCTGATAATTTTAGGTGTAGTCAAGACATATTCCAAAGGGAGAGGCAAATTCAAGTGGAGGAGGTAAATTTTAGTGTAGTTGATAAACATAGGTCTAGCTTATAGATATGGTTGCATGTACAAATGTTCTTTTAAGACAAAACCAAGAATGTCTTCAAACCAAATACCTTATCTTTTTTTCTCTTGTTATTTTTATTTTGTAGTCTAAAAGTCAAAAAGTTGAATAAATACATTTGGTCGAGCCAAGGCCAGGGCTTGAAAAACTAAGATCTTAAACATTCTAGTACATGTTTGTTAGGAAATGTTGAATTAAGTAATGGAAAACCCATAACACAAAGAAGACAAAGTAAAAATAAGTGAGATTAACTTGAATCTATCAAGTGATATCGTGGCTAGCCAATCTTATGACAAACTAATAGTTTTAGAAGAACACATAGGGTCCTTGCATCATGAGAGAACAACAAAAACTCGTCATGGAACAATAAAAAATGATTTCTAAACAAGTTGTTGAAATCAACCTATTAGAGACATCATTAGTGGAACTAAATCTTCCACTACCATGGGCTTGGGAAATAGTAATGATTCTATTAATGGATCTCGTCTTTAATATAAGTTTCAGATCAATAAAGAAAAAGAAAATGAAGATAATCTATTATAAATAACAGAAATTCAGGAAACAATTGCAAACTTGATGACAAAAGAACAAGAATTATGAAATAAATTTGAGAAGACTAGATCATAAGCACAAGTGGTAAGAGATCCAACAATCAAGCCAAAGGAATAAAGAGATTTAATAGAGAAACAAATCAAAATGCAATTGTTATAAGAAAAGGAAATATAAATAAGGTCAATAAACATCATCATTAAGGGTATAAAAGAGCATGGAAAGCAAGCAATGATAACCAACTTAATAAGGGATTTTATTTTTGATAAACTTCATTGAAGCAGATAAATTCATCAAGCATGTAGACTGGGAAAAGTAAAGAAAGAAATTAGAGCTAGACCAATCCAAGTCTCAGTGTTCAGTATTGGAGATAGAAGGTAGGTTCTTCAAAATAGATGATTACTATAAGGGTCACATTTTTACCTGAATGATGATCTTACTCTTGTGCAACATGAAGAGAACAGAGTAGAATGGAAAAAGGTAAAGATGGCAAGGAGTGAGGGTAAAAAGGCATGGTTGAAAATTAGAAAAGCATGCATTATAAATGGAACATACCAAAATAAATAGGAAATCAGGGCTCGTTGGAAACACTTAACATTGATGAGTTGGAATTGTCATGGATATCCATAGAGAAGAGGTCTCGGTCTAGGGCCCATAGTTGAAGCAAATGATGTAATTGTACTAATAGAAACACATGAACATGATGGATGTAAGAAATACAAAAAGATATCAGTATGGAATGAAGTAACAAAAAATAGAAAAGGACATGGAGGAATAACAATGCTAATAAAAGAGTCTTAGGGTAGACCCATACAAGTTGAGAAATAAGACCCAAATATATAGTATATATGGCTTAGAATAATAGACAATGACAAATTGATTAGCACTACAACTTGTTATTGTGCTCTACAACAATTAAAGTTTTATAAAAAAATAGGCTTAGATCATGAAGATCCATATATAACATTGGCAAAAGAGATCACAAAATATAACAAGCTTGAAGAGGTGGTTTTAGTGGGTAAATTTAATGCCAGGACAACAAATAGACAAGCAAGCTCTTTAAATATCAATGAAGGCATAGATGATAATCCACTATGGCTAGAAGAAGAGGTGGATCACCATTGGTTAAGGTCCTTAGATGACAGTCAATGACCCATCACACATTATGGAGAAGAACTTATTAAACTATGTAACATAGAAGGATTGATCATTTGTAATGGCATAAAATGTAACAAAAATATAGAAAATATACTTGTCAAACACATAATAGACACAATGTAGCTGAATATGTTGTTTGCTCATCAAACTTCATTTCAAAGTTAAAAGATCTAGAAATTGAAGTAGTTTACATGAAGCTAAAATCTGGTCACAAATCCAATGGACATAAAGATCCAAATTCAAGAAAGTGGGCAAGAAGAACATATTCAAGTAACTAAAGGAAAGATAATAACAAACATCTATCTGACAGAAAAATCAAAACACTTTTAAAACATCACTCACACAAATCATGCAAAGAGAGGAAAAAAATAGGATAAATAGTTTTCAAACTTGTTATTTTGATAGTAGTAAGCTGATGGATATAATGAGAGAAGATTTGGATTCATGCAAAATTTAAAATCTAATAAAAGAAAGCATGAAAACTTCCATGTAAATCCATGTTATGGTGAAGAATGGAAAGCAATAAGGAGAACCTTGAAAGAACCAAGCAATCATGAAAAAAAGTTAAAACCCAAGAAAAAGAAACATGAAAGCTTCCATATAAATCCATTATATGATGGAGAATGCAAAGTAGTAAGAAGAACCTTGAATGAACTAGGAAATGATAAGATAAATAGCAAGATATATAAACAACTAGTGAAAACTAGAAAGAATACAAGCGATACAAATATTTGTTGATTGGAAAGGGGTTGTACTTAGGTCCCCCACCCTTTGTCATAATAAGGTTTTGATTGGGTCCTCAAACCAATTACAATATCTCCCACATTGGGTGTCACTATATCAACTAGTTACATCAAGCTATATAGCCCTTTTGGTGTCGTCGATATTTGAACCTTGGTGTGGCCTATATCACCTATATGTCTCAATCATTGAACCAAGGCCCCAATGGAAAAAAAGTTGATATATCTTACAAAGCATAGTCCAAGACAATTTTGGAAAGAGCTACAATAAATCAAAGGGCACACAAAAATAATATCATAAATGAACAAAGATTACATTATGCAAAGCAATTATATGAACAAAACTAAGAAAAATATACCCCTCCTATAATTAACACAATTGAGGAACTTTTTTTCTAAAAGATGTGAAGGAGGACATTAATAAAATAGCAATAGGTAAAGCTCAAGATATAAATGGTTTGCAAGTTGAACATTTCAAGTGTGAGGTTGACATATTAGCACCACACATCCAAACTATTTTTAATGTCATCATTACAGTAAGTTGTTCACTGGAATGGATAACCAACCTAGTCATATCATTGCATAAAAATAGAGATAACAACAATCCTTTAAATTACCACACCATCATGATTAATCCTCTTTTTGCAAAATTGTTTGGTAGCATAGTAGAAAAAAAAATCAGTCGGTGCATAAAAAAGCAATAAAAGAGGGAAATAGGGAGAGCAAGGTTTAGACTGAAGTACTCAATAGCATATCACTGCATTACTTTAAGGCACCTAATAGAGAGGATATGAAATGAAAAAGAAATTCATTTTTGTTTTATGGACTTTAAAAATGCTTTTGATACAGAACCTAGAGGTAAATGATGGAAAAAATGAAAGAGATTAGCATACCAAACAACTATAAAGTAGTTATACACAAACTTTACAGGCAAGTGGTGGCAAAAATTATAACTCCAAAAGGACCATCAAAGTGTTTTAGAAGTGATATCAAGGTGAAACAAGGTTGTCTATTGTCACCTATTTTACTTGGCCTTTACATTGACAATTTGGAGGAATGGGTAGAAAGGATGGGAGGAGAGGAAATACAATCCACTAATTATGTAGTGAAACTTCTTCTCCATGTTTATGACCTCATCTTGATTGGCAAGACACTTGAATGTTTTAAAAGAACATTGAAAAAGTTTAGAACATTTTTGTAATGAAGTTGGGGTGTGATTAAACACTAGTAATATTAAAATTATGGTCTTCTCCACTCTAAGAGAGCAAAAACATCCATATATTTTATTTGAAGGAAATCCTTTAGAGGTAGTTATATATACCTTGGGTTATATTTTGAAATCAAACTCAAATGGATAATATGTAGGATGAAACAAATACAAGTGGGATAGAGGGCACTCTACTCATTGTTAAATAGGGGTAGAAAAGTAGAGTGGTGAGATTGAAAAACCATTAGGGTTCTTTTTGGGTTATTAGTTATTTGAGTGGTGCTATATGGTTGTGCGGTGTGGGCTAGCAATACATTAAATTTTAAATGGAGATATGTAGAAAGAATTCAAAAAC
The DNA here is from genome assembly GCA_028583015.1 of Wollemia nobilis. Lineage (NCBI taxonomy): Eukaryota > Viridiplantae > Streptophyta > Pinopsida > Araucariales > Araucariaceae > Wollemia > Wollemia nobilis. The sequence continues at coordinate 2,907,855 of JAQPPZ010017164.1, forward strand.
GACTAATTACAAATAATTTTAGAATTAAAGTGTAATCCCATATGAGATTTTACTTGTTGAAACATGGACTTTTATGCTAGAAGCAGAAGCTATGATCAAGTTATCAGGGTACCTAAAGAAAATAGAAAGAATGTAAGATAGCAGATTACCAAATAAGGTAATCAAATAAACATTGAATATAAGAAACGACACATGGATGAAACAAAACAAAAAATTGATGGAAAAGGACAACATTAAATTTCATGAGGTCCCAAACTTCAACAAGGAAATTAAATAGTGAAGAAAAAATTTAAACTTGTCATGTAGACTGAAAATTTAGAAAGGAAAGAATAGTTATGCATCAATGAATTCAACCTAAACTGTGAACACAACCAAAATAAGTAAATAGATGCAAAGATAAAATGGAAGGAAAAAATATTTACAATTCAACTAAGATCTAATTCACACCAACTTAAAAGCAAAACTAGGATATTGACTATTCCTCAAGAGGCATGGTCAGAACAAATGTGTCTTTTGCACAATAGGAATAGTAGAGATTGAAAAATATTTCGTTATAGAATGCAAAACATATAAGGACATCACGATTGTATGCGAGAACACTCTAAAAGTAAACCTTTTTTAAGAACTTTTTTAATAATTGAGAATAGAAAAAATAAGGAAACCTTCTTATAAAAATGAACAATAAAAAAAACACACTCCAAAAAATGATAAGAGGATATTGAGGTTTTTGATTTTGTTGAAAATAAATTATTGGATGTTGTTAAACTTTGGAACTTTCAATAGGAACAAGGTTTAAATTCAAAAGGGAGTAGGCTTGTACACCATACCTCATGTTGGATTAAAGCTCTTGGTCGTATGGATTATTTTGGTCTTGTGAACGTAATTAAAATTATTGGACACCATATTAGTATGACTTTGAGTTCTCATTGCAGAGACCCAAGTTGGAGTCATGGGTAAGGTGACCCCTGTTGTGCCTCCAGTTGTATCCCGTTAAAGTATCCCAACAAAAAATATTTCATTTCATATATACAAGCTAATACAAGTTAAAATTTTCCAAGCTAAAATTAAATAATTTTATTTAAACTTTTGGGTAAAAGTTTGTATTGTAAAGTGTGTTTTTTAAAGAAAGTTTAGTTTAAAATTTTGGAACATGTAAATAGGTTGTATATTCAACAATATTTTAAAAGATTTATTTTTGGAGATGAGGTAGTTTATAATGTTTATTGGGGTAGAGATGGACTTGATGTGTAATAGCATCAAATGCTTAACTTATTATTTTGTAAATACACTATGAAATAGAAATTGCAATTACTCAAAATCAAGGCATATATAAAGAGTAAGGGACAAAAGTAAAGAACAAGTCCTTTATACAAGGGAAACAAGCCAAATAAAATAGCAAGACATGAGGTTTATTGCATCCTTGGTCCCACTTTTGTGGGATTCCTCACCCCTGTTAACATAGAGTCACGACATGTGTATAGGGGATAGTTGGCCCTCTTGCTTTCTAACCGATTTATATAATGTTGTTCTTATACATGTTGTTTATTTTCAATGACATATTCTCATGAGGAATTCCCATCCACATTAATACTTCCTTTTATCTAAAGTATCTTTAATCAAATAAATCTGCTTATCAAGATTTCTTTTAAAAGTAACTCAATAATTTTGAACTAGATTTAAACTACACTAAGAAAAGAGCACATAATAAAAAGGATCTCACTTCTTTTAAAAGTAACTCAATAGTTTTAAACTAGATTTAAACTACACTAGAAAAAGAACACATAATAGAGAGGGGGTCTCACTTCTTCTATTGAAATCTATTATCTTAATAATTTCTCTATTTTATCTAGACAACATGAGTCTCACTTCCTTTCTCCCTTTGAAGTTTGTTGGTCTCTTAGTAATTAAGCTACTTGTCCCTATAATTCCTCCATTGAAGTCTATTATCTTAATAATTTCTCCATTCCTTTCTCCCTTGAAGTTTGTTGGTCTCTTAGCAACTACGTTACTTGTCCGTATAATTCTTCCAGTCACTTCCTCCTTCGAATATGTTGGTCTAAAGTTTGTTGGTCTCTTAGTAATTAAGCTACTTGTCCCTATAATTCCTCCATTGAAGTCTATTATCTTAATAATTTCTCCATTCCTTTCTCCCTTGAAGTTTGTTGGTCTCTTAGCAACTACGTTACTTGTCCGTATAATTCTTCCAGTCACTTCCTCCTTCGAATATGTTGGTCTATGGTTCTCTCCCTAGAGAAGTATGTTGGTCTTGGTCTATGAGTTGTTGAGTTTTCTTCCCATAATTCCTATAAAGGAAGGAAATATGTAATTGTATGTTAAAAAAAAAAGCAATTACAGTTTGAAATCTAAGTAAATGAAAAAACCATTAAACTATTCCCTAAGTCTTTTGTTATAGGCTTAAATTTGGTGTTTGAACCATTAAAGCATATCCTACATCTTTTATTAGAGGCTGGTACACATATTGTTTATATCCTCCAACACAGTTGAAGTAATAAAAAAATATTTTATAAACCTTATTTAATATGAAGGGATTAAGATTCTTCATAATTACTTGTGTAAATTTATTGTAAAAAAATTATAATGAACAATTTTTTTTGTTGGAGGAGAAGTAGTAGACTGACCAGGTTTCCCTGGTTTCCCTTCAGTGCTTGCTAGCTTGAAGTTGGTGGTTCTAATCCCGAGCCCCTCTCGGGTCCCCTCACTTGGAGTAAAAGTTTATTAAAGTGTGACGAGGGTAAAAGTTTACTAAGGTGTAGCGAGGGTATAATGGTAGTTTTCCAGATTTTAAAGGTACCTACGAAAATAATGGAGACTTTGTCGATTACCCTATATAACAAAAATAATAATAATAAACATTTTATGCTAGATCCTTAGAATAATAAAAGTTGATAAATTAGAAAAAAAATCATTTTATATTAGAACAAATAATAATAATTAAACTGTCCCCAAAGGTTAGGTGGATTGATAAGAGGTTGGGCACTTTAAAAAAAGACAGCAAAGGTAATAGTCTGACCTGAGTCTGCTGAGATACCAACCCGGAGCCTTCGGCGGTCTCCCTTACTCTAGGTTGTGTTTACCAGGCGAGATAGGGCTTACAGTGATAGCACCATAGTTTAACGCTATGCATCTTTTGTTGAACAAGTAATTGTTGATTTCTTTATATGTAAAAAAAATAATAATTAAACTATAAATATCTCACTACTTGAAAAATAAAATCATTTTATATTAATACGTTAAACTATAAAAAAAACATAATAGTAGATAAACTATAAATATCACACTACTTTTAAAAAAAAAAAAAAATTATTAGACACAAAGTAGTTAAACTATAATTTCACTACTTTATAAAAAACAAAATAATATTAAACACAAATAATAATAATTAAATTATAAATATCTCACTACTTTATTAAAAAAACAAAACAAAATTATTTTATATTAAACACAAATAATAATTATTAAATTATAAAAAACTATAAATCATAGTATAAAAAAAATAACTCAAATTATTACGGAAAATAATAATTATTTAAACTATAAATATCTCACTACTTTATAAAAAACAAAATAATCGTTAAACTATAAATCATAGTATAGGAAAAATATCTCACTACTTTATTAAAAAACAAAATAGTCTTTAAACTATAAATCATAATATAGAAAAAATATCTCAAATTATTACAGAAAATAATAATAATAATAAAATTATAAATATCTTATTATTTTATAAAAACAAAATAATTAAACTATAAATATCTTACTACTTAAAAAAAAAACAAAATAATCGTTAAACTATAAATCATAGTATAGGAAAAATATCTCACTACTTTATTAAATCAAGTTATTAAGAAAAATAATAATAATTAAACCATAAATATTTTACTATTTTATAAAAAACAAAATAGTCCTTAAACTATGATTTATCTCAATACTTTATTAAAAACAAAATAGTTGTTAAAATATAAATCATAGTATAGGGAAAATATCTCACGACTTTATTAAATCAAGTTATTAAGAAAAATAATAATAATTAAATTATAAATATTTTACTATTTTATAAAAAAATAAAATAGTCTTTAAACTAACGAAAATATCTCAAGTTATTACAGAAAAGAATTGTATATGTTTGTACAATCTACATCATCAAGTATTATTATATTTATTTATTTTTTAATTTACAAGGTGAAATTTGTAGTCGTCACAAATTTAGGTAGGTTGTTCGGTTTTTATGGTCGCTCCAGTATTTTGTAATGTTTGCCTCCGAAACTGTTATATAGATCTTTGCACAATCCTCCACTATAACCACCATGTAACAATCATTTTAACACATAGATCTTTGCACAATCCTCCACTATAACCACCATGTAATAATCATTTTAAACCTTTTACGTTGCATCAGGAAAGGACAAGGACAAGTGTTCAGTCCAACGAAGATCTTTGCACAGTCCTCCATTATAACCACCATGTCACAGTCATTTTAAACCTTTTATGTTGCTAAAAGCATCACGAAAGAACAAGGACCACCATGTAACAATCATTTTAACACATAGATCTTTGCACAATCCTCTACTATAACCACCATGTAACAATCATTTTAAACCTTTTACGTTGCTGAAAACATCAGGAAAGGACAAGAACAAGTGTTCAGTCCAACGAAGATCTTTGCACAGTCCTCCATTATAACCACCATGTCACAGTAATTTTAAACCTTTTATGTTGCTAAAAACATCACGAAAGAACAAGGACGAGCGTTCAGTCCAACGAGGCCCGAGATCAAGAAAGGAACAAGCGTGCAGTCCAACGAGGCCCGAGATTTGAACCTTGGACCTTCGCCTTCCTTTCCCTTACGGGTTTGGTGGAACCAATTGGTCTACACCTCGGATCTATCACGTATTATTATATTAAAAACACAAAAAAAAAGTTGTTTTATTAATAATAATAATAATAATAATTTGGATAATGTGATAAATCTCTATGATCAATGCATAGGGTTAAACAATTCCCTCTCATCTTTGTAAAAGCCAGAGCTACGCTATCAATAGGAGATTAACACACAATCATACACAAATAAGTATTATATTGAGACCACAAAAGTGTTGTTTTATTATTATTATTTTTTATTCGGTTAATGTAATAAATCCCTATGAACCCTTGTAATTGTAATTGAGAGAGCTACGCTTATTAATAGAAGATTAACACACAACTATAAACAGGGTGGTTTAAACCTTTAATCTTTAAAAAGAAAAACCAAACCATTAAAGTGTCTCCTTAAAAAAATATTATTTTATTATTGATCAAATGTTAAATTATCATAAGATAATTGCCTATAATTATACAATCCATAATGTCAAGTAGGTATTGCATATAATTTTACAATCCATAATGTCAAGTAGGTGTTACTTTGAAAGCGCAAATTTTCGTTATTTTATTATTGACAAGTAATAAGCTATCGTATCGTATCTCTTGATATATTTATCCTTCCATGTGAAGGATGTTTTTTTATTATTAATCAATTAGAAACTAATAAGGTAAATTTCATAGTAACAATTATATGTGTTATCAATTTCAATTTTATAATTTTTATTAACAATTTTAAAATCATTTAATATATTTAATTAAAATTTATTAATAAAAAAAATTAAAAAGGTTAATTTATATATGAAAAATAATTATAACATATAAAATAGAAAAAAATATATTTTAAAACATTTATTTATTTTACATAACATAGTACAAAACAAAACTATCCAGTAAAATATTAAAATATATGTTAAAAATAAAAAAAGCAACTATAGTTTGGTAGTAGGGACATCCTAGTGGTATGTCTTTAGATTGTTATCCACGTTATCTAAGTTCAAATCAGGGAGGTCCTTGTGTTGGACCCTAGTTGTGCCATCCGTTGTACTTTGTGTTGACCCTTAGTTATGCCACCCATTGTACTTTGTCTTACTTCAACTAAAAAAACAACCATAAAATTTTTTAATTAAAAAATATATTTTAATTTATAAAAACAAAAATGGTATTTATTTGTTTAAAAAAAATTAATATTTTTTATTTCAAATTTGAAAAAATTATAATAAAATGATATTTTATACTAAACTTTAAAAATGTGATTATATTTATATAAATAAATAAATATCCTATAAAATAAAGTACCACAAAACAAAGTTCGTTAATTTGACACTGTTTTGGCAGTTGTTATCTGGCAGTTTGTGGATTGTTTCTGACACTCTTGTATACTCCTAACCACAGTGGTTAGTGTATTGGTTTACGAGGATGTGCTAATCCCACCCACCCTTTTTGTATGATTAGACATTATTTTATTAATATAATGGCTTTTTTCATCCAAAAAAGAAGCAACCATACAAGTTTTAGTTCAAAACCAATTAATTTTAGTTGTAGCTTTAGGTATACTTTTGTTATTATTATGTGTATTATTGAAGAATACTTGCTTGATATTTATGGAATAGTAAAAAGAATTTGTATGAATTTTAAATGTAATATAAATAAATATATGAGTAAAATGTAAAATATATTATTGTGGAGGGGGAAAATTGCCCTATCATGTACGATTCTCGGTTGGATCCACTAGAAATCGAGGTGATTGTGGGGGTATGTTATAACTCTATACTCGATGGGCAAATGGGAAGGGTTCACCAAGAACGATTTTAGGACGCGCTCCAAGTCTGGGGTGGAAAGTGTTTTGATGTGTCAATTAAGCATGTACCTATGTTTGGCCTTTCTAAAACTACACTATGAAAAGGAAAAGAACAATGCAAGGTACAAGGTGCAAAAAAACAAGAGCTAACCCTAGAATGATTCTTTGCTTGAATGATCACTAACCATAGGATTGCAAAATAAGGCTTTCAAGCAAGGGTCCAAGAGAAATGCACAAACAAGGTTAAAAACCCTAATTGCACACTATATGTTTTTATTCTTTCAAATGCCTAAAAATTTAATCAAATAAGTTTCCTTACTTTTGATTTATATTTTGGACAAAAATGAATAGAAAGCAATCGAAAAACAACCTAGAGATCTACTAGGGCACTTATCTAATTCGATGATTGTTCTAAGCTTTATCTTGCATCCAACAATATCCCATAGCTTCTATCTTGCAAAATAACTTCACAAAAATCCTCAAAAAATTTTATCAGCATTGAGGGGTCTGCTTAGGCCGCTATATAACTATACTTGGAGGTGCAATAGTCAAGCCCCCTAGGTCCTTTTAGTTGATCTTAAAAATGCAAAAGTGAAAGTTGACCTTTTTGGAAAATGAACAAACAAAATATAATGTAGCAGAACAATATGTTGAATAGAGTGCAAATTATATTATTATGCTCTAAATATAAAATGAAATGCAGGGAGTGAACTTCTATCCTAAGCTTGACATAGACAAAACTATGCCCTACATAGAGTAGTCGCGATTTCGTCAATGATGAAATCGCACCCTGTAATTATGTGGCATGATTTCGTAACAGAAAGAGAATGCAATAGAATAATGCAAATAAACTAACAGATACAAATTAACAATGGATGAATGCAAATGAGAAAAAACAACCTGATGGTAGTGAAAAAGCAGATAAAAAGATGAAGACCTCCAAGATAGTAGACTCCTCCTTAAGGCTCCAACACTTATCCACCATGGGCAACAAGTACAACACACAATCAATGCAACAAAATAAAACTCCACAAAGATTAACAACTTTCAACAAATAACTTGGCACTTTAGCAATTATGAACTTCTTACTTGTATTAAAACCTATTCTTCTTAGCTTGCTTCTTGGATTGGGGGAAAAGAAAGCTTCAAACCCTTTATTTATAAGGGATTTGAAACAAGGATGGGTGGGAAAATCAAGGGAAAACCAATGTTAAGGAGGTTGATTTGAAAAATTAAGGTTTTTAAAGAGAAAACCCTAGCTAGGCAAAATTGTGCCTTATAAGGACCAATCACGATTTTACCAAAACTAGGAAAAAATGGGGGAAAAGGAGGGGGAGAGAGGCCCAAACTTGCTTTGGGCAAGTTGGAGGGTATCTCTAAGGATCTAGGGAAAATGACTCACTCAAATGGGTCAATTTTTCATGTCTACATTTGATGCATTAATGGCCTAATAAATATGTCAAGGAAAGACGTAGACACTTACGAGCGAAGGACAATAATAAATAAAGGGTGGCTGGTTTAGAAGAAAGAAGTGTAAAAACAGTATCATTTTGGACATTTCCTTGTTTTACATGCAAATTGAGGCACTAGGGACATTAGTGCTTCTTAGGCCAGCATACCGCCTTGAGTTTTAGAAAGAATGCAAAATTCCTAATGAAACTCAAAATGACAAATGCAGAAGAAAGAAGAGCAAAATTAGAAAAAAGAGAGAAACGAGAAAAAAGAGAAAAAACAAAAACAACAACAAGAGAGTAAGAAAGGAAAAAATGTGAGTGTGTGCTCATGTGATTGTTGCTTATTATTATTTTATGTTTAATTAATGATGAATGATGAGCACAAACATATGGATGCAATGCATGATGGATCTAACTAAACAGAATGAATGAATGAATCTAACTAAACATAATGAATGAATGAATCTAACTAACAGAATACCTAAAATGTAAACTAAAATGAAAGCGAGAATGGAATGTAAAAATGAAATGCAATGGATGAACAAGGCAACAAGACACTAAAAGGCAAAACACACATAATGGAAGAGAAAGCAGAAACAAAGAAAGAAAATTCCAAAGAGGCCAAAGAAGAAGACAAGGGATGAAAGTCCAACAAGGATGTATGCTCGCAAATGGTTGAGATGGAGACTGCTCCTCACGTGTGGCCATGAAGCTATCATGTAGAAGTTGCAAATATGGACAAGGGTGGAGTTGTACCCACTATGGGTGTAGTGTTTGCTAATATGGACAAAAGAGAAAGAGATACCAATTAGGATGTATGCTCGCAAATGGTCAAGATGGACGTTGTTTGTTGAGTGGTAATTTTACCCAATTGCAAAACCACACTCACAGTTAGGATTTTGATTAGAAAACCCTCTCTTGCAAAGAAATAAACATTTCTCCAAGGTTCCTTTTACTTAATGTGTGCATGTATGCTTATGAAAATGTGTCAAGTAAGTGTTTGGAATACCTTAGTGATTTGTAAATAACTATTAACAAGGGGCATGTGTTGGTATTACTTTATTATGCTATGTTATTATTGTTCATGAAACTTAAAAGAAAAGAGAATGTGATTGGCCCTCATATGACCACGATGTAGAAGTGAAATTCATTTTATCTTGAAAGGTTTTAGATAGATTTTATCTTTCTTTGTTAAGCAAGTTCTAACCAATTTTATCCTTTTATTAAACCCTGCTTTGAGCATAAACAAAAGATTAAAATCTACCTCTAAAATGCGAATCTGAAATTGATGAGTGGATTCATTTTATGTTGCTTTGAGCATGAAAGAAAGTAAATGCAAATCAACAACTTTAAAAAGTAATAGCCTTAAAACTACCTTATAAATCAACACCACTTTAATGAAATTGTAATTTTCATAAAGGAAAATTAATTTATTGCTTGCAAATAAAAATGTAAAGCTTGAAATCGAAATCTCATTTCAAAATGTGAAAACATGTAAAATTAGAAACTGCGAAATTCCTTTTTAATACTACCACCTTTATAAATTTATGAAATTTTGAATTTGTTTCAGAAAATTACCAAAATTGCTTTAAATGAAAGATTAAAGCTTATTCTTGGAACCATATGACTTTTTTTAGGAATTTTAATTTTTTTATTTTTTTTTGAAAACTTAAAAAAAAAATGAAAAGACAGGGTTAGAAAAATAATAGAAAAATAAATCGAAATAAAACAAGTGTTGCAACTCAAAAATTTCCATAGACCTTGCAAATGTTAGTACCCTGCACAAAACTAGTATTAAAGTGATCCACATTCACGCAATCTAACCTTCAATGAGGTGCAATCTCCTAAGGAAAAGGTGCAATACATTAAAAACTACAAGATACCATTAACATGCATAAAACTTGCTAAAAATCCAATATATTGACAAAACGAGATTTTAATAATAGCTCAACAAAATTTCAGAATACAAATTCCAACAATGAATCACATGGTAAAGATCTAGTCCAACTTGTGGAAGAAGAGACTCCAAGACAAACCCAGTGCCAACATCCCGCTTCTTCCTGCAATCTTGTCTCAAAAATTTCCAACCCTGTATTTCATGTTTCTTTAATGTATTTAAGAGTTTCACAGAACAACCTCTCGTTCCCCTTTCATGTCGCTTGATTTTTTTTAACGCTTCTCTTCCTTCCATTTGAAACCGTCGCCCAATAAAACGTTTACTCCCATCTCCGTGAGTGTGGTCTACCGTCAAGGATGCCACTTGCACTATTGATGATGTGACCCGGATTCAATCCCATGATGGATGTGTATAAGAAATATTACTAAAGATCAATCCCACGATGAATGTGTATAAGAAGTATTACTAAAGAAAAATTTACTACGTTTACTCCAGTAACATCTTCCTCTAAAACGTTCACTTTCTTGTGATTAATTTTCAATAACCACTCTTCTTTTAAAACTCCCTAATTAAAGGATATCCACAAACCTTTCTTCCTGGCTTCTATTAATACGCGACACGTCTCACTCGCACGGGAAGGCTATAAAATAAAACACAAGTAAAAAAAACATCTCTCGTCTTGCCATGACGATAAAATCTTTCTATTTAAACCGTGCTCGTTTGTCATTATTTAGACCCCTGCACGTAAAAGTCAACATTAGAAAATCTAAAACTACCAAATAAAACAAAAATAAATAAATAAACTAACATGGCTCCTAAGACTAACAACCAAAGAAATACGATCACTTCATTCCATATATATATTTTGTTTTTTCTTTTTTAACTCACATTTTATTTATGCCTTTATGTTTTTAAGAAATACTAATGCATAATGGAAATAATAGAAACACAACAATTTTTTGTGTTATATATATATATATATATATATATATATATATTTATTTATTTATTTATTTTATTTTTATTTTTATTTTTATTTTTATTTTTTTAAATTGATTTAATTAATTTTAGATATTTGAATTGATCTACTTCAACATATCCAAATTAATTAAAAACATCATAAAACCTAACCATAAACTAAACAATATGATTTAACCAAAATATTGTAACATAAATGAAAGACAACACTAACCAAAATTGAACTTCGAAAACCACAAGTTACACTCATATGTAGGAACCTGTGAAAATTAACACTTAAAACCAATCAAAAATCCCAAACAAACCCAAAATTTTAAGGTGGGTCCCCAAATATGGGGCTAGTTGTGGAATGGCCACAATACTACCCCTCACATGTGGCCATGAAGATATCCTGTATGGGGTATGCTCTGTGTGAGTGATGAATTAGCGAGTACTACTTGATAGGGGTGTGATGTGTGCAAAATGTGTATGGACAAGGCCAATGGAGTAAAACAAGAACCATATCCCTTGACTTGGAGAGATATAAGCAATGAAAAATTTCAAGATCAAGGAATAAGAAAACGAAGAGATGGGTGGATGAAATTATGGAAATGCATGAAGATGGGCCCTAGGTTGGGGATTTTCTAGGCAACCCTAGTAAGAGTGTAATGCATGTGAGCTACGACCTAACTAGGTGTCATCACTTTCCATTATTGCAAATTTCCCAAGAATCTATATGAGCAAACAATCATGAAAAATATGATAGGCAAGTACGCAATATGAATAGATAAAAAAATGTAGCGAATAAAAATGCAAGGTATGTCTAACTAGTGATTTATTATTTTATTTTATGCAAGCGAGCATAATGATAGTCAATACATAGTCTAATTGTACCTCCTATCTTAACGAAAAGAAAAAGCGTACAAGGGGTTGATCCATCAAAGAAAAATCTAGAATAGGGAGCATCTTGATCATCAAAATCACAAGGAATCTCCTTCGTAGTATTTTCTTCGGTAACCTTTGCACAAAAATATATATAAACCCTAACCGAATCATCTTTCTTAACAAAAGGATGGGTGATCCCTAATTTTACAATATCTCTATAAGATAGCGAAGAAAGGTCTCCTTGAGAAGCAAAAGATTTAACATCAAAGTGCATAGAAAGATAAGGTGGTCCTTCATCCTCATCACTCCACTCCAATCTTTGATGATATAAATATTCAACATACGTTTTAAGGTGATCATCATTATTGAACAATAAAGGTTGGTTTTTTTTGGGAACGTAGCCTACATCACACCTCCCAAGCCAAACTTCGACACCTAAAGTATCTTGAATACCTTTCTATTGAGATCCTAAAACTTTACCAACATATCCCATACTAGATAGAATCTGTTTTAGGAGTGGGTAATCATTGGATAAGTAACAATGAGCAAAAGAATGTTTCATAGGAGAAGGGTTGCTACCACGAATCTTTTCTTCGAAGGTCATTCTTGCGAAGATAAAGGTACACATGCCAATGTGTACAAATTCACCCTTATTACAAGGTAAATCCATAGTACTTGGCAAAGGTGGTAGCTTGGCTAGATCTAGAAGAGGATCTTAAAGAAAAAGATTAACTTGATCCCATGATGAAACTTTAATTCGAGGTTCCTCACTCACTTTTAGAATTTCGATTTTCTTAGATGTTTGAGATGAGGAACTTGGAGGAGAAAATGATGAAACTAAAGGACAAATGTTGAGACCGAACTGAGCTTTCTCAACCATCAGATAATATTCGAATGGATGAGGGTCACCTATAATGGTGACAACTTGATCCTTAAATTTGAACTTCAAACATTGATGAAAGGTAGAAGGTACAACCTTCATCATGTGGATCCAAGGACGTCCGAGAAGTAGATTAAAAGATGCATGGCAAGACACCATATAGAACAATGTATTTAATATCTAAGGTCCAATACTAAGGGGGAGAGACACAATGCCACAGGCCTCTTGGGACTAATTATTGAAAGCCTTGATGATAATATCAGATTTAATTAGGTCTTCCTCTTTTAATACAAAATTGTCAAAAAATTGATAAGTGCATAAATTAAGGGAAGAACCGTTGTCAATGAAGATTCTCTTGACAAAATTTCTCCCAACAAATGTTATGTAATGTATCCTCTCAAGTCTGAGGAAGGCATATTGTCATCCAAAAATGTTATGTAATGTATCCTAAGAGGATCTACAACATTAGCTACAACACTACGGGAGATGTCTACAGGGATAAATTATTGTCTTAGAAGTTTCAACAAATATTTCCTATGCATAGGAGAAGTTTGCAAGAGTTCTAGGATGAAGATCTTGGTTGGGGTACTAGCTAACTATTGTTGAAGATCAAAGGAGACTTTAGGTTGAGGTTTCAACACTAAAGGTAGGGTTTCTACTCCCATACTCATTCTCCGAGCATTCTTCAAAACTAGGATGGGCTTCGAGGATGGATTGGACGAAGAGCTTATATCTTGTTGAGAATGTTGAGTCGGTTGAGATTGAGCTTATTGCCTTGTAGTTACCACTATCATACCAACCATATTATCATGGGTAGGTGGCATATTTTGATATGACACTTTGATTATATGCCTGCTACCCATGCTTAGGTAGGGGATCTTGGAAGGTTCCCATATCTTGATTAGTTGTGGATGCTTGTTGAGTAGGAGGTTGATTATTTTGTGGACGAGAACCTTCTATGACAATGCGACCTTCATCATTTAGGTCCTACACCACATGTTTCAACCTCTTACAATAATTCATCCAGTGCCCCTCCACTCTATGATAATCATAGTGTTGACCATTCTTATACCAATCACTTGTAGTATATAGTTGCCTTCTAAGAGGTAACTCAATCATATTAGCTTTCAAAAGCTGCTTTAGGATCATATTCATAAGCAAGTTGAGTCTCGTAAAATTCCTTTGTGGAGGTTTTGGGGGCTGGTTAAGCACCATATTTTGTAGGTTGTTAATAATACTATTAAAATATCTACTATTCGTTACCCCATCACCAACCACATGCTTGTTCTTATATTAATTTTAGTGGTCCTATATTCTTTTATTTTAAGCTATCCTCATTTGATAAGAGTTTTCTCTACATTTCTTGCAAGGTCAATTCCTTGATGTGATAGTTGTAGTTTCCAATGCATAAGATAATTGTTCTTGCAAATTTCCAATAAATATCTCAAGCATGTCTCGAGGAGGTAAGGTATATCTTAAGTGTTCAACTATACTCCTTCAACGAGATCAAATTTTTGAAAAAGTTTCCTCTTTACCTTGTTTTAACATGTAAACATCTTTCATGGTTACATTCTTTTCAACATAAGCACCAAATTGTTGCAAAAATAATTTAGTTGTTTCTTAAAAATTCCTCAAAGAATGGTTGGACAACTTATAATACCACTCTAATACCATTCCATCAAGGCAACAACATGTCATCATATATGATATCATGGCAAGCTGTTCTAAACATTATTAAATGTTCAATTAGATATTTCGTTCTCTTATATATATGCAAAACCAACATAGAAAAATTCTTAGGATAGGGTCTAGTAGCAATGATAGGGTCTAAGGGTTGATTGCACATTTCTCTATAGTTGTAGGTGAAACTTGGGGGTTGAATCATATCCACTCTTGAAACCAATTGTTTCACCATATTAGTTAAAATTTACACCTTGGGATTGTTGTTGTGCAATACCCCTAGATTCCCTAAGGAAGGGGTATATGTAGGCTATTGAAAGGGTACTTGGCCTATGTTGGGGACATTGATATTGTTATGGTATGAGTTATGATATATGGTATCTTTTCGGAGAGGATAACTAATAATTGGTGGAGCAAAAGCAAGAATATTGAGTTTAGGCCAATGAGGAGGAAAATGAAAATAATTTTGCATGATTATCATGATTCAATGATTCAAACAAAGGGTTAGTATGAATGCGTCTAGGAGAGACTACTAGAGAGGGGGAAGTCTGTCCTCTTTCGAGTTGAGCTTCTCGTTCCATAGCTCCAAGAAAGTCTACCTTGTGATGTTTCATGAAACCCTAAACATGATCAAATGATTTAAAGATGTAGCCACCATCAGGCCCTTCAAAGGGATCATAGTTTGTTTCAATGTCCATATTTTCTTACTCTTTTAGGATTATCTCTATCAATCTGATCATCTTATTGAGGAACATGATTAGACTGTAGCTACCTTCATTGAATTCTAAGGAATGGAGCCATTAGAAGAAGCGAAAGGATAAAAGAGAAAACTAACGAAAGATACGCAATAAGATTTTTAAGACATTTATTAATGTTCTTCTAATTCTAAGCAAAAAAATTAGTGGTCTTGTTAAAAGTTTCCAAAAGAAAAAGTAAACAAGGAAGAGACTTCCTAATTTGGCCACTAAGATGTGCATTCACATCAGATTCACCAAAGATGTTGAGGGGGAAAATTGCCCTACCACATATGATTCTTAATTAGATTCATTGGAAGCTGAGGTGACCATGGGGGTATGTTATAATTCTACACTTGGTAGGCAAAGGGGAAGGGTCCACCAGGAATGATTTTAGGACTCGCTCCAAGTCCGAGGTGGGATGTGTTTTGATGTGCCAATTAAGCATGCACCTATGTTTGGCCTTTCTAAAAATACACTATGAAAAGGGAAAGAACAATACAAGGTACAAGGTGCAAGAAGACAATAGCTAACCCTAGAATGATTCTTTGTTTGAATGATCACTAACCCTAGGATTTCAAAACAAGGCTTTCAAGCAAGGGTCTAAGAGAAATGCACAAACAAGGTTAAAGACCCTAAATGCACACTAGAAATTTAATCGAATGATTTTTCTTACCTATGATTTATATTTTGAACAAAAATGAATAGAAAGCAATCAAAAAATAGCATGGAGATCTTCTAGGACACTTATCTGATTTGATGGTTGTTCCAATCTTGATCTTGCATCCAACAATGTCCCACAACTTCTGTCCTGCAAAATAACTTCACAAAAACCCTCAAAAAATATGATCAGCATTGAGGGGCCTGCTTAGGTTGCTATATGACTATACTTGGAGGTACAACACTAAAGCCCCCTAGGTCCTTTTAGCTGACCTTTAGAATGCAAAAGCGAAAGTTGATTTTTTTAGAAAATGAACAAATAGAATAGAATATAATATAGTAGAACAATATGATGAACATAGTGTAAATTATGCTCTAAATATAACATTAAATGTAGATCTAGGATTTGGGAATGAAATTTTGCCCCCAAGCTTGACACAAATGAAATCATGCCCTGCACGGGGCAGTCACAATTTCATTAATCATAAAATTATGCCCTATAATTACGAGGAAAGTTTTTGCAACAAAAAGATAACACAGTAGAATAATGCAAATAAACTAACAACAGATGAAAAATTAATAGAAAATGAATGGAAATGAGTGAAAACCACTTGGTGGAAGCAAAAAATTAGACAAAAGGATGAAGACCTCCAAGATAGTAGACTCCTCCTTATAACTCCAACACTTATCCACCAAGGGCAACATCACACAATCAATGTAGCAAAAGAGAACTCCACAAAGATTAACAACTTTCAATAGATCACTTGGCACTTTAGCAATTAGGCACTTCTTGCTTGTATTAAAACTTGTTCTTCTTAGCTTGCTTCTTGGATTGGGGGGAAAAGAAGGCTTCAAAACCTTTATTTATAAGGGATTTTAAATAATTATGGATGATAAAACTAAGGGAAAACTGACATTAAGGAGGTCAATTTGAAAAACTAGGTTTTTTTTATGAGAAAACCCTAGATAGGCAAAATTAAGCCCCGTAAGGGCCGATCGCGATTTCGTTGAAACTAGGAGAAAAAGGGGGAAAGGAGGGGGAGAGAAGCCTAAACTTGCTTTGGTCAAGTTGGAGGGTCTCTCTAAGTATCTAGGGAAAATGACTCACTCAAGTGGGTCAATTTTCCGCATCCACAATTATAAGTGGTTGTTTATTTTGTTAATATTTTTAATATTATAGGTGATTATATATAATTAATATTTCAAAAACTTAAAATTATAAATAACTTAATGTATTAAAATAAATTGTTATCACTCCCAAGTGTTGGGTGGATTGATAAGTTTTAGTGCTTACCAAGAGGAGACCCAGGTTCAAACCTTGGAGTTAAGCCTCTTTGGAGCAAAGGTAGTAGATTGTTGTGACTTCGTTGAGTGTGCATCAACCCAATGATAAGAGTTCCAATCCTGAGCTACCGGTGGTCTCCCTCACATCGAGTCATTAATAACGAGGTGAGGCAGGGGTTATAGTGGAAGCTCTAGGATTTGAATCTAGGTCTGATAGTAGAAAATGATGGGAAGTTATCAATTCCCCTATGTAATCAAAAATAAAAATAAAATGTTATTATTTATATATTAAAATTTTTAAAGGATGAATATATAGACTTAATATATATTTGAGTATTTATATTATATTGGTTCAAAAAGGTAAACATTGATATATAAAACAAAAATAAATATTATTTTCCTATAATATGTAAGATTTTCATTCATTGATGTCGTGGGTGTGATAGACATATATGTTCTATGCATTATGTGATTTGGTGTACATGCATTAAATCATATTATTCTCATCCTTTAGAAATTGGAATACTACTTTAGAATAATAACTATACATAATTGGATGTGTGTTTCACCATGATATTCTACCAAATCTAGATGCATCAAAATTATATTCTTCTCCAACCATACAAGTCTTCTATCAACATCCTCATATGATAGCCATTACACAAAGAGTATTAGATGTTCAATTTAACTTACCTTAACACATTACATTCCATGCATGTGCCCTTTAAGTGCACTAGAATCACCATATTTTTCTTAGG
This sequence comes from Wollemia nobilis, assembly GCA_028583015.1. Lineage (NCBI taxonomy): Eukaryota > Viridiplantae > Streptophyta > Pinopsida > Araucariales > Araucariaceae > Wollemia > Wollemia nobilis. Next base: position 2,925,720 of record JAQPPZ010017164.1, read on the forward strand.
CATTTGAATAATGTCAATGAATTTTCTTCCTTTGTGGTGGACTATTTTCATTTGGTTTAGACCACATTCAATGTCCATAACCTTATGTTTTTCTACATCTACGCTCCTTTAATTATAGTGTTTTTTAGGAATAGCCACCCCCCTCATGTACAATGATCATCCCCTAGAATCTATCGTAGGTTGGATAAGATAAAGAGAAAAATTCCTAATAGGTAGTGGGGTGCCCTCAATTTCTTTAAATCATTGTATAGAATTGCTCGATTCTTCTTTAATATACACTAATAGTTAAACCAACATGTTGTTCCATTATCTACACTATCTAATCGATTCCACAATATAGCTTTGTCCTTGATTCCAAATCAATGTTTACCTTATACTCAAGGTTTGTTGAGTCTAGATTTTGAATCACTATTTATACCCTTTAAATAATGGAGCAATTGAACTCAATCATCCTGAGTGATAGCCCAAGATTTTAATGCTATAAATAAATACTCAAAAGGAACCTCTGTCAAGGGTAAAATTAATCACCTTCATGCTATCATTGTAGTTCACTTCCATTTCCTACATGACTACTTATTGAGATCCATCACTAACATAGTCAATCCTTAAGAACCAGAGTGAGAAAACTATATATATGGATTCATTACTATGAGCATATAACATCCTTTTATTAGTTAAATTATTTGATGACACATTGAAACCAATTGGTGTAGCTTGCAAGTAAGCCTAATAGAATATTTCCAAATATAAGTATAGTCCACCTAAATTTATCTTTAAGATATATGGTAATTCTTTGAGAGGATATCTATCATGATAGCTACGATAGATGAAGATAACTTCCATCAATACTGAGGTTTATATTAGAATGAGAAATCCCTCCTGAAATTCTCTAACAATTTGACTTAGACCCAAGAGTTTGCTTATTTTTACCTCCTCTATTTGTGAGGGTAGTTGTAACTTGGACCTTATACAAATGTAATTTGAAATATCATCAATGTTATCACTATTCTATACTTGTCATTATTTTTCCAATTGAAGAATAGCCTAAAATTCAACATCATTGAAGTATGTAAAACAATGGACAAAGAGGTGAAAGGGAGAGTAGGGTTATGCATAGCAGCTATTTATCGCCAAATTGGCTAAAATTAGGATTTTCAAAATTTGGAATTGGCTAATATTTGGGACCCTTGACCAAGGTCCATTGCCAAAGATTTATGGGCATAAATTTTTTTGGGTCGATTTGCCCCAATTTTATAATAATTTGACCATTTTAAGTTTAAGAATCCAAGATTACCCCTAATAATAGTGAACCTTCTACATGTGTTTGGACACTATTCGCCTGGATTTTGAAACTGATTCACTAAATTTTTATAAATATATTTTGGGGTTAATCCCTTACGCATAAACCTAAGGGAAAGGCTATTTAGTAATTCTATACCATCTCCCACTACTTCAATAGTTATAATATCTATACTATCATCATTATTAAATCAACCCTACTTAACTACTATAGACCAAATCAACTAATGGTTTCTCCTCCTCATGATGTAGAAGATTATATGACAAATAATATTTTAAGAAACTAATGAATGAGAATATTATATAAAAAGAAAATCTTAAAAGAAGTCATTTAAGAAAATGACTATATTAATGTAATGAATATCTTATGAAATATTTTCTTGAAATATAAAAGAACTTTACAAAAAAGGTTAAAAAATGAAAGTTTTTTATTTAATTTAATTCATCATAATAATATATATTATATAGTGTCAAGTTTTTATTATAACATTATATATTTGGTAATATTTATGGGGGTTCCAAAGGGAATTTCAACCCAACAGGAGAAGGGGGAGTAGTGAGAGATGATACAAGTAAAATAAGAGTGATGTTTGCAGATAACTTCAACAAGACTACCAATACTACAACAAAATTGAAGGTTCTACTCATCAAAGTTAATTTGGGGAGGAAAATGGGCATAAGCAAGTTAGAAGTGGAGTGTGATTCAAAGGTGCTAGTGAATTGGCTCAACAACAAGAATAAATCCAATTGGTAGGTGATGGATATGATAGAAGAGATTCTAGCTCTACTAAGTGGGTTCAAGGATACTAGGATTCAACATACCTTCCATGAAGGGAATGCTCTAGTAGACATATTAGCAAATAAAGAAGTTTTAGAATAGGAGAGTTGGATTTGGGGGGAGGGTAAAGAGATTCTAGCTTCAATTAGGGCAATTTAGGAGTCAAATCAGGTAAAATTAACAAAGCCAAAAAATAATAGAGTTTGGAATAAATAATTCAAAGACAAGGTTGGCTTCTTGAAGCCTTTTTATACATGATACATTAAGGTTTGTATTTATGCATCTTGTAGGGGTTAGGAAGATATCTAATGTGTAGGGATTTGTAATTAGTTTGAGGATCTATTCAAAACCTCGCTTAACATAATAAAAAAAATTATATTTGTAATTATTGATTATAATTTGGATATTTCACAATGGTCAACTTATCATTTAAGACAATGTTTTAGATTTTTTATGGTCAATGGTCAACTTATCATTTAAGATATTTTTTTAGCTTTTTGATGTTCAATTGTCAAAATTGGTCGAATTTAACAAAGTTTAATTGGCAAAATATGGTTAAAATAATCACCTTAGCTATCAAAAAATACATTTATTCCAATAATATATTGAGGTGTTAATAGTACAAATTTCCTCTCAAATAATTTTATCTCCAAGTGCTTGGTTATATATCCTTATCTATATTTATTTAGTTATTTACTATAGTAAAGCTATAAAGAATTATAAATATTTAAATGCCTTCCCCACTTATTTTTCTTGGAACTTTAGGAAACCCACAAAAATTTAGTTCAATCCAATATTTCTCATGACCTTTCCATTTAATATTGCTCTAATATTATGAATTATTTTGACTCTATCATCACATATATTAAATTTTAGTAGTCTTACTTGATATTGAGATCTCAAGTTTAAGTAGGTTTACCTAATGTTCAAATATCAAGCTTTAATATGCTTTCTTAATGTCACTCAACTTCTTTTTCTTCATGACTTCCTTTAACACCTCTTAAAAGGGCATGCTTTTCTATCTTTTTCAAAATATCCTAACATTGTAGATATAATTCTCTCATGATTTTTTTTCGAGTTCTCTACATATTTTGACATTTCTATCCAATCATATACTCCTACCAATTATTAAAGGGGTCAATTATTATATTTCTTAAAGAAGTAGATTTATAGTATTTTTCTATTCAGTTATTCTACCTTTTAGAAAAGGAATTGCCTAGTTGAGAACAAAAAATTGACAAAAATAAATGAGTAGGAGCAATGAAAATACAAATTAGTAGTAGTTTTGTCATCATTAAGACATTAAATAACCAACCATCTCTAGAAAATACTCTTTTTTTAGTAGGTCTTTATCAAAATTTTATTTGTCTACAACCATAAGAAAACCATGGATCTAGATAAGGGTTCTTCGATCTAAATTACCTTCCAAAGAAACTCTTCATCCACTTCTTATGTAATTAGGTACTTATATCCAATATTTAAGATGATTTGTTATGTCACTCTCCAAATAGCAAGTCTTCATGGTGAGATAAAGAGATTTTAAATTTAAACAACATATTCCTTAGAATGAAAACCCTATTTGAATTTTCTTTAATAAGACTAATAACATAATTTTATTTCAAAGTTTCTTTATCCATGTAGTCAATCACCCTATGTCCACATTGATTGAAATATATAGTCTTACATGGGGACCATATTGTATCATTATCCAAAGAATACCTTTGATACTAAGAATTCTTCAAAAAATAATTGTTCACCTAAGGACAACATGCATCACAAAGTAAGAACAATACTTGGTTTCTATATTGTTTCATAAAGTCATAGATTGTAGAAATTTTGCGAGTCATTAAATTTTGAGCAAATCCTCCAACTTCCTCTTGTTAAAATTTTTGCTCTAAATAATTTTAGAGTCCACAAAGTCTTTGTTGATGAAGCACCTCCATACATATCTCATTCTAAATAGTAAGTTAATATGATTTATCTTACTCATTCCTAAGGGTAAGCAAAAGAAGACAACACCTTGCAAGTAAAATAATGAAAACAAGCAATTGCAGAATTAAAGGATTTTGTATTGAACTTTATTGGAGCCTTAGTCTCCTTTTTACAAGTGATTTGCCCCAGGTGCATAGGGGTATGATTACAATAAATGAATGCTTTCTTTCACATGATACAATGAGCACAAAGAGGAAAAAGAAACCTCTTTGGCTAATCAGATTATTGGTGGTGTCTTCGGTCTTCTTTCGCTCCAATCCAATTGGTGAGTGGGCTTGAGTATCCAATGATGGGCCACTCCTAGCTTCAATTGCTCTTCAAATACCTGTATCCTGCACACATGAAAGTCAAACAAGATTTAGTAGCACCTGTATACATGATTAGAAACAAGTACAGATAAAAACCCTTGAAGGAATGCTTGCAAAAAACATGGAAATACTAATTAAAAATGCCTTGCTAACAAGTCGATAAGTTATTGATCTCTGTTGATAAAACCTGTTCGGGACTGTGGAACTACGGGAACGCAGTTGCGGGCTGGAAACCATGGACCTACGGTTGTGAAACTGCGGATGCGCTTTTTTGACTGTAGAACCACGAGGGGGCGGTTTCGATTGATATGATAGGTCACCTCGGGATGCGTGCCAACGATCGAATTAGAGGTCGCGCTCTCAATTTCTCATCGGGTCTAGAATTATTTTGGTAGCCTGTCGGTATGCAAATTCAGCTCCCTCTGTTTGGTGGATTGATGGTGCCTTTATAGGTTGCCTGGGGTTTTGGAGGGGAATGTGAGGTGGCAATCCTGACTTGCAAGTGGTAAATCTGGACTGCCAGGTGGAAGAGGCAGTTACAGTGAGTCACTCAGTGTGGCTCACTTAACTAGGGTGATGTGGCTCCAAGTGGAGTGGGATGTGGGATGTTGTTTTATGTGAAGGGACAAGGGGACAACAACAAAGGAGTTGTGGCATGGGTGTTGGGAATATGTCTCATGTGCAAGGACAAAGGGGACAGGAGTGGGTAAGATGTGGCATGGATGTTGGATGAAGTGTCCAGGACACATGTCCAATGGGTAGATAGGGTATCCTAGGGTGATTTTCCTAATTAAATAAATTAGAAAAGTATAATGATGTGCAGGATTTTATATCCCTAAGTTAGAACTTAGGCATATATCTTTATTATGTAGGATTTGATGGTGAGGTGGTGAATGTGAACTAAAGGGTGCTAGATTTTGGTGTCTATAGTTGCCCCTTTTGTACTGCATTGTGTACAATACAATGCGCTGCAAAAACTAATGACATCTAACTTTATTGGACGAATGAATTCATTTCTCTTTGACACACATAATGAATGAATTTAAATTTTTTGATTTGCTAGCTTACCCCTCAATTGATGATTGGGTAAAGGTTGACACCCATAAGCCAATTGACAAAATATGAATGCTGAAAGTGTGTTGTTTATTGAATGTTGTTGATTTTGTTAATGAATTTTGTCTTGATTTTCTTTGTGCCCCAAGTTGGAATTATTTGTGTTCTTGCAATTTTGCTTTTGGTTTCATTAATGTTTAGAATACATGGTAAAATTTATGACCACTCTTTTGAGTTTTCATCCACTATGACTTTAGCAATTCCTTCCAAATGATGGGTTTAAGGAACCAGTCGTCGAGGATTTTATGCTCAAGCGTTTTTTTTTATTATTACCAAATTGTTGTTTGTTGTTCCACTTTTGACCCGACGAAAGGTTTTTGTAGGATTACCTTGGCAAATCTGTTTTAGAACACATTTAAGCTCATAGATTTTAGGGACTTATCGACTTGATTCATTGTTGGTTTTTTTTGTTATTTCTGAATGAGTTTCCTTATGGCGATTTACCCATCCAACCGGTTTGCATGTATTGCTAGTCGCTGCAACCGCTAGGTGTATAATATAATCCACTAGATACGAGTTTTACTCCAGATGATTAGGTGGATTGGATTTTTTTTTTTAATTTTTGAAACCGCTGACTTGTGGTTATTTTGTCAAAAAAACGCGGATTTGCGTTTTGCTTTATGAAACCGTGTTTTCGCATTTTTGCACCTCCAAATGCGGGTTTACATTTTTGTGCACCGCGAAAAACACGGGCGCGCGTTTTTCGCTACTAAAAGCAGTTATTTATAGGCTACTTTTGTTTTCAAAATCATTCTGCCAGTTGTCATTGGTTGGTCGGTTGAAGTGATGAGCGAGATGGAGGTTGGCGAGGGGAGCGGTGCTGGTGGCTCGGCTGGATTGGAAGTTGGCAGCCGGTTTGCTGAGGTAGGTGTTTTATTACCTAGTGTAGGTATATATTTTGCGGTTATTTTTTTTTTCTTATTTGTTTTGTTGCGTTTTATTACCTAGTGTAGGTATATATTTTTTTGTTTTTGTTTTTGTTACCATGATTAGGTAATTTTTTTTTTTTTTTCTTTTATTACCTAGGGTAGGTAAAATTTTTCGTTTTTGTTTTTGTTACCATGATTAGGTAATTTTTTTGTTTTTTTGCTTTTATTACCTAGGGTAGGTAATTTTTTTTTTTTGCTTTTATTACCCAGAGTAGGTAATTTTTTTTTATTTATTTTTTTATTACCTAGGTTAGGTAAAAAAAAATTCTTTTTTTTTGTTTTATTACCTAGGGTAGGTAATTTTTTTTTTTTTTTTGTTTTTATTACCTAGGTTAGATAATAATTTTTTCGTTTTTTTTTTTGTTTTATTACCTAGGGTAGGTAAAAAAAAAATTATTTTTGTTTTTATTACCCAGGTTAGGTAATAAATTTTTCATTTTTTTGTTTTATTACCTAGGGTAGGTAATTTTTTTTTTGTTTTTATTACCTAGGTTAGGTAAAAAAAAAAAAATCATTTTTTTGTTTTATTACAATGAATAGGTAAAAAAATTTCGTTTTTGCTTTTATTTCTAGCATGTTGTGCTAGTTTTTGTTTTTTTTTTTTATATATGTTTTCTTTTCAGGTTAAGCTTCTTGATGCTCGACATAGGTGGCCGAGGACCATTCAAAAAGTACGAAAAGCACTTTTTGATGACGATTGAACTCTACTTCAGACCATTGGTTTAGACGGTTGTGGGCAGTTAGGCACCGTTCGAGCTGATGAGGATCTCCTTTCTACACTTGTTGAGCGTTGGGATCCAGACAAGGGTACATTTTAGCTCCCAAAAGGGGAGCTGACTATCACTTTCGAGGATATCTACTGTATATTCCGTGTCCCTATCGAGGGTCCTACCGTTCATGTTGGCCTTGACAAGGAGGCCCTTTTACCTCTATTTGGTGAGATGTGGGACATTGATTGCAGCAGGGGTGGCATTACGTATTTGGATCTCTTTACAGCTAGCAGCTTGGGTGCATTGGCTGCATTTATGATGTACATATTGAGCAACATGTTGTTACCCAATTTCATGGGATCGAGGGTCCCGTGGAAATAGGTGTCTATTGTTCTTGACTTGATAGTTGATCCTCGTCGGTTAGCCTGGGCTCTCGCTTTTATCTATGAGGTTTGTAGCGAGCTCTATGAGGTGAAGAGGCATGGGTGCAAGGGCCTGGGCTATAGTTTGCTGCTCCAGATTTGGTGTTGGGAGCACGTTATCATTGGTCGTCGTATTGGTTTGCCTTGTGGCATGGATGCCACCTCTCCCCGGGCATACAAGTGGTTACTTAGTGAGGAGGTCAGTCGATCTGTTGTGAGTGATTCGGAGTTCAGAGATATCTTGAGTTCTCTGACTAGGGACCCGATGTGTTGGCGGCCTTGGAGGGGTTTGGATTGGGCGACAGATGCAATGGAACTTCATCACGTTAGGTGGGGATGATGGGTTGTTGGCACCCATTTGAGGGATATGGAATTTATCTAGTTCTCTCATGTACTGCGATAGTTTGGTCTTGTTCAGGATGTTTTAGATGCGCCTATTACGTACAGGCGATGGGGTGATGAGTTGGGGTTACCTGTTGCTCCTAATTTTTTATGAGTCGATGATCCTAATGACAACTCAAACTTGGAGGTGCTTGACTTGGATGATGTTGGCACGACTGTTGAGTATGATGCTTGGTTTGCGAGTCAGCCTTTGTGGACTCCTAGCATTGTTGTAGATGATTATGGGAGTGGTGATGATGTTGATGTGGGTGGATGGGTTCCTTGGTTGGTGAAGCACCATTGTGGTAGCTCTTCAAGAGCTGACACAGGCACGAACGTTTAGTAGCCTAAGGAGGGTGGAGGCAATGATGAGGGTTTATCTCCTCGACGATCAAAGGAGGAGTGGGGGATTATCCAAGCTGAGCAAGATAGTCTGGATTTGGAGCTGGATCGAGTGAAGGTTGAGTTAGCATGGTATTAGGGTGAGGTGACTCATCTTCAGGCTGAGGTGGACGGGTTACGAGTTAGACCTAGCAACACTATTCTGGCTGCTAAGGATGAAGATATCACCAAAATTGGTGGTGAGATTACTCGTTTATAGGGTGAGCTTTCTTGATTGCAATCAGGTGCTAGAGGTGATGATTCTGCTTTGACTATTGCTTCTCTACAGGCAGAGATTTCTCAAAAGGTCACTCGCCATGGTGCTGATTTGAGGAGCTTACGTAAGCAGGCTATCTACATCAAGATGTTGGAGAACATTATTCATGAGCATCAAATTCCTTTACCTGTTCCTCCTTCATCATCTACTGCCACTTCTACCCGAGGAACTGAGACGAGTCGTAGGACTCATTGTACTTCTAGCTCTCACGGGGCTTCTACAGTGCAGGGTCCACGAAGGGATCCTGTCGGCACTAGCTAGATGTTGTATTGCCTTATTTTTGTTTTTTGTATATTTTATCTTAGTATGAGCCTCAGTGCTTCGATGTATACTACCTTTGGGTATTTTGTACTTTGTAGACTTTTGTATTTATATATATATACATGGCATTTTATTTCAATATTCACATGCATTATTTGTATATGTATTCTTCTTGTTTATGCTTTGCAATGTTTATATTATGCAATCTTATATTTCTATGTTAATGCTATGATAATGAATGCAAATGAACATGTAAAATGCATTTTGATTTATAGTTATGTAACTGAATGAAGGTATTCATGGTACTCATGTCATCTTATTTAGCTTAGAGTATTTGACCTTTACTCATTCATATTTGCAATTGGGGGTATCCCACTTGATAATTCTTTGTGGTGATGTATGTGGTATGTATAAATGGTATGTGGATGGTGATATGGATTATGATTTGGTTTTTGATATGTAATTGAAAATATTCTCAAATACTCAAAGAAGCTAGTAATGTTAACCATTTTTCTTGAATGTTATCTTACTTTCTTTAGGACCATATTGTGTGCAAGTGAAGTTCATTTTCTAAATCTTGCATGTCGATGACCCTAAGAAATCCAGAACCAGTGCATGTGATTGTGATGTTTATTGCCCCATCTTGAGTAATTTTTGGACGGTACCTTTATGGGTTTTCCTTTTGGCTAGCTTACCCATTTGTGCGTTCAGAGGTCTCTCTATTGAGAGAGAGACATGTCGCCCTGCATGAGTTTACTACACTGCCAGTCAAGCATCTATAGCTGCGGTGGAGGCTCACTCCATAGTCCAATGGTTTGATCTTTAAGCCTTTGTGATGACTACATAACTTTTTGAGGGGAACATAGTATGATATTTTCAGCTTTAGAGATTTGTGGTGTGTGTTGTTAATTGTTTTTTGTGTAGAGTTTTAGGGAATCGGATTCTCAACCGAAGTATGATGAGAATGTTATCCTATCCTTACTACTCTACATTTATTTGTATTTGCTGTTTCACTATGGTAGTAGTGATGACCACTATTTTTGTTTTTGGACTATGTTGTGTGATAGGGTAAGCGAAGAATTTGACTTTTTTCGCTTTGAGGTTTACCCAAATTGGCGTTATATTTCTATTATTCAAGATGTTTTAAGATTTGTAAAAGTGTATTTGGTTCTAGATTGCTTTTGGGTCAATCTACCATACTCAAGATTTTCTTAATGTGATGAAAGTGCTTTGGTCCTAAAGAAAATTGGACACTTCATGAAGTTTGGTTTTTCACTAGACATTTTTGAGTGATCGAAAATTGTATGATATATCATATATGATGTGTATGATTTGTGAGTTGTAAAGAATCTTAGTTGAATACCCCCAATTTTTGGAATTTGTTTTCTTGGTCGTATCATCACCACTATTAAAGATTACTGAGCAAGGGATGGGATGGATGCAACTATATATATATATATATATATATTGATTGTATGAACATATAATTGAAATACAAATGCAATATGAAAAATGCAATTTAAAATATGTCTATTTACAGTGTGAAATGCATGCAATGTTGTAAAATGGAATCTTTTGTTTATTTTATTTTTTTATTTTTGTTTTAGCCATGTACATATATATACATATATTGCAAGTCGTTTTATGCATAAAATGCCTTTAGGTGCATAATTTTCAATGGCTCCGGCTCCAATTTCCCTTCTAAATTGAAGAGTTTGTACATTCCTTATCCCAATTTTTGCTTTACTATATATGGGCCCAACCAATTTTCTGCAAATTTATCCCTTAAGTGCGGTAAAGCATTAGTATTTTGTTGATTTTCTTTGAGCACTAGGTCCCCCACTTGAAATTCATGAGGATGGACTTTTGCGTTGTAAGCACGCTTGAATCTATCTTAATATACTCGTAAATGTTTTAGAGCATTGACACGTTTCTCATCAATAATTATCAATTGGTCAAGACGCTCCTGTCTAGTTGTATAATCGTTCATGAATTCCTATTTCTCGATTCGCAAGGATGGTACCTCGAGCTCCAATGGTAATATTGCTTCTGCACCGTAAACTAGTGAAAATGGTGTTGCTCCCTTTGGCGTTCTTATGCTTGTTCTGTAAGCCCATAGTGCTAAAGGGAGGTGAGTATGCCAATCTCGATGATTATCTTTTACCACTATCTTGAGAATGAATATGACTATTTTATTTGTTGCTTCAACTTGCCCGTTTGCTTGTGGGTAATAAGATGTTGAGAAGCTGTGTAGGATTTTGAATTTATTGCACAATGCTCTAACATCCTTATTCTTAAATGACTTTCCATTATCAAAAATTATTTTTGAGGGTATTCCAAAACGACAGATAATATGTTGAAGTATAAACTCCGCTATTCGAGGTCCAGTCGTAGTTGTCATTAAAATTGCTTTTGCCCATTTTGTGAAGTATTCTATAGCAGTTATGATGAATTTATGTTGTCTTGACAAAGCAGGTATTATTTTATCGATCAATTCAATGCCCCATTGTGAAAAGAGCCACAAAATTTGAATGGGTTGCAAATTTTGTGATTGTACATGGGTCAAGTTTGCATGATGTTGGAATTTTTGGCATCTTTTGACATATTTGCAACAGTCATTTTACATTGTCGGCCAATAGTATCCCATGCACAATATTCTTTTTTTCAATTGCCATTTCGTTGAAGTGACCACCGCAAGCACCATCGTGGGCTTCTGATATTGCTCTTTCTACTTCAATTGGATTTAAACATCATAGTAATATTCCATCATAACTACATTTATACAATACATCTCCAAGTAAAGTGAAACAAATGGGTCTTTGTTTGAATGTTATTTTTGCAGTTCGTGTCATTTCTATTGGTAGTGTGCCTGACTTGAGAAAATATTTTATCTCATCAAGGTAAGAATTGTAAGGTTCGACATGTATCAAACAAACATTCCTTTCACCTATAGATTATGCTTTTTGAATTTATGTTTTAGACACTGTTGTTATGATTAGTGGTTGCATTTCTCCATGTTCATTTTTAGGGATGAGAGATCCCAAGGAAGCCATTGCGTTCGCAAATCTATTTGTCGATCGTGGCAAGTTACTAATTTCATACCAGTTAAATTTTCCTAGCACCTGTAATGCTACTTCATGATATTTCTTTAAGACTGGCTCTTTACATTGGTATTCTCCTTTTATTTGGTAGACAACCAATTGAGAATCACCAAAAATGCTTTTTTTTTTTCCCATTGTTATAGCTGATTTAAGACCTAGTATTAAGGCTTCATATTCTGCATTATTGTTAGTGCATGTGAAGTTGAGTTTGAATGATAAAGGAATGGGTATTCCTTCAGTTGTGTAAAACACAACTCCTGCACCTTGCCCTTTTTTGCACTTTGATCCATCAAAGAACATTGTCATATATGCTTCATCCTCAAGTGAAACTATTTCTTCTTGTTCTGTGACAGAAAATACTGAATCGTCGAGAAGTTCAATTATTAATGGTGTTTCATTGTGCAGCGAAGCTTCCACTAATTTAGCAACTATCACTTGCCCTTTTATGGATTTTTGACTTGTGAATTCGAGGTCTAATTCTATTAAAAGCATTATCCATTTAGTAGTGTGGGTATTGTTGTAAGTGCGAGTCATCATGTATCACAGAGGGTTTTCTATAGCTATAACATAGGTGGTATTGCTTAGCATGTAATGTCTAAGTTTCTTGGTGGTGAAAACCACTGCTAAGCATAAATTTTTGACATAAGCATATCTTGTTTCATAACTTACCAATGTTTGACTGATGTAATAAACCGCTTGCTCTTTATTTTCCTCATTCTTTTGTGCAAGCATTGTTTCTAAAGCAAAATATGTTGTAGAAATGTATAGGTGAAATGGGACTCCTATTTTTGGTGGCATAAGAATCGGCGGTGAGGCTAGATATTTCTTTATATCATCAAATGCCTCTTGACATTCAGTTGTCCAAGAAAATATCACTCCTTTTTGTAACAGGTGATTAAAAGGCCTGCATTTATCTGAGATTTACGCAATGAATCATTGAATAGATTGGAATTTTCCTTGCAAACTTTGCAACTCTTTCAATTTTTTGGGAGGTGACATTTCTAATATTGCTTTTACCTTGCCTGGGTCTACTTCAATGCCTCGCTTGGAAACAATGAATCCTAGAAGTTTTCCTGATGTGACACCAAATACACACTTATTAGGATTTAACCTTACCTTATGTTCTATTAATCGATCAAATGCATTTTCTAAAACACCTATGTGTTCAAGACACGTTTTTGATTTAGCAATAAGATCATCTACATAATATTCAATTATCTTATGCATATAATCATGAAATATGTACGTCATGGCACACTGATATGTAGCTCTTGCATTCTTTAATCCAAAAGGCACCACTCTGTAGTAGAATGTCCCCCAAGGCATTGTAAACTTTATTTTATGTTGATCTTCGGTATTAATCCAAATTTGGTTGTATCCGGAGAAACCGTCCATTAAGGAGGGCATTTCATGACTAGCACAAGATTCTACTAATTGATCTATATTTGGAAAAGGAAAATCATCCTTGGGACACGCTTTGTTTAAATCTCAAAAATCAGTGCATACTCATATGCCCCCATTCGGTTTGCAAACGGGTACCATGTTTGAAAGCCATTCAGGATAATCGATTGGTACTATGAAGTGTACATCCAATAACTTTTGCAACTCTTCTTTCACAATTAGTGTGATTGTTGGATGAACTTTCCTAAGCTTCCACTTGAACGGCTTGGCATCATGTGCTAGCGTAAGGTTGTGGACTACCAAGTCTGAATCTAAGCTAGGCATGTCTTTGTAGGCCCATGCGAACACTTCCTTCTTTTTTTTTTTTTGAAAAAATGAAAAACTTGTATTAATACAAAGAGCTGTTACAAACGGGAGAAAGCACATCCCAGCCAAGAGCAAACACCAAGACAACAAGAGTAGAGCAGAAAAGTCTGCACAAACCAACAAAGAGCACAAAAGCCAACAGGGCGCGAAAAAGTGACATGTCGCGAAAATGTGACATGTCACGAAATCGTGACAGTCAGCCCCGTCTCGACCGCCGAGGCGCCCCTAGTCGCGAAAACACGACATGTCACGAAATCGCGACAACCAGAGCCCTCGGCAACCGAACGCCAAAAAGGTCACGAAATCGTGACGGCACCTCCCTCCGACGCTCCAGCAACAAAGGTGTCGCAAAATCGTGACCAAAAATCCAAAGAGCTCCCGAACTCCAGAAAGGTCACGAAAGCGCAACAAGATTTCTCCAAATCGCCCATCTAGCATGAGTGTCACGAAATCGCGACGAATTATCCAGTTGGTGCCCAAGCCGAAGAAGGGTCGCGATATCGCGACAGTTTTTCCAAAAGCCTCTTACGTGCCAAAAGTGTCACGAAATCGTGACAAGAATTCCTTTCGGCACCCAGCCACAAAAAGTGTCACGAAATCGTGACCAATTTTCCATTTTGCATCCAGTCGACAAAAGAGTCGTGATATCGCGACAGGTTTTCCTTAAGATGCCAGTTTGCCCAAAGTGTCGTGATATCGCGACAAGTTTTCCTTTTAGCTCCCAAACCTCAAAACTGTTGCGATATCGCGACGAGTTTTTCACATTGCACCCAGTCTTCAAAAGTGTCGCGATATCGCGACAAGTTTTCCAAAAAGTGCCCGTTCGCCAAAACTGTCGCGATATCGCGACAAGTTTTCCTTGCAACTCCCAAACCCCAAAACTGTCGCGATATCGCGACGAGTTTTTCACATTGCACCCAGTCATCAAAAGTGTCGCGATATCATGACAATTTTTCCAGATGGCGCCAGTTCGCCAAAACTGTCGCGATATCGCGACAAGTTTTCCTTGCAACTCCCAAACCTCAAAACTGGCGCGATATCGCGACGAGTTTTTCAAATTGCACCCAGTCTTCAAAAGTGTCGCGATATCGCGACAAGTTTTCCAGATGGCGCCAGTTTGCCAAAACTTTCACGATATCGCGACGGTTTTTCCTTGCATCCTCCAAATAGCAAAAAGGTCACGAAATCGCGACGAAATATGCACTGTGCTCCAATTCTAAAAAATGGTCGCGATATCGCGACGGTTTTCCTCCTTGCCGACCCTTCACCAAAAACATCGCGAAATCGCTGCATCTTCCAGCCAAAGGCCATGTTGGCTCACCATGTCACGAAATCGCGACAACTTACCAGCGGAGGTCGCGACAGTGCAACAAGTCACGAAATCGCGACAAAAACCAACCTTAGCCATTTTTTTACTCATTGACGCCGGGATCGTTCCAAACCTACCCAAATCACTTCATCAATCAGAGGCATGTCACTGTGCAGCTGCACTCCTACCTCTTTCTCAGTGCCCATCTTTGCAAGAAAGTCAGCCACCTTGTTCAAATTTTGTCTCACATAAATCGGGATCACATCATCTAACTCCCTCCATAAATCCTTGATTTGGGAAATCAAAATCTGTAGCCTCCAAGATTTCGAGAAGTTTCGCATGCAGTCAAGAGCGCCGACCAGAACTTGTGAATCAGATTCAATAATTATCCTCCTATGACCCTGCTTAATAGCCCAAATAGAAGCGGACTTGATCGCAATGGCTTCTGCTTCATTGTTTGTAGCTCGCCCAAACCCTGTAGTTCCCATGAGAGCACCGAACCAACATGATCCCGATAGACAACACCAATACTCGCACTGCCCGGGTTGCCTTTTGCAGCCCCATCCGTATTGATCTTGATCCAGCCTGCTGGGGGAGGTTTCCAGCATTCTCTATCTTGTCTTTCTGGACCCTCTACCCCCTCCTCTGAAAGCCCAAGACCAACCTGATTCTCCTCATCAACATTGATGGCCACAGTTTTTGTAACTTTGCTCCAAATGACCTGCCAGACTCCGTCTGTCGAGGAGAAATTATCTCTAAAGATTCGGGCATTTCTCTCCAGCCAAACTTGCCACCAAATGAAGAGAAAGCCGAGCTCCCATCCGATACGGAGAGCTGTAGATTTAAATCTGCCCCTTTTCCATATTTCCCAAATTTTGGCATGATTTAAATCACCATTTGCCTGAAATTTATATTGAGAGAACCAACGCTTCCATATCTGATGCGAAAAAGGGCACTCGAACATCAGGTGATCAGCAGTTTCCTCATGTTTATGACATAGAGCACACTGAGAGGGACCGATGATTCCTCTACTTCTGAGCTTGTCAAAGGTGAGAACTCCATTGTGCATGAGCTACCAGGCAAAGAAATTCACTTTTGGCCAGCCCTTGGGATGCCAAATCCTTCTGCAATCCTGGACCAAAAAAGAATGCAGGGGAGGCGCAGGGAGGATCTGATCATAACCATCCTTAACTGAATATACCCCAAGGCTCCCATAGCCCCAGGCTAATTCATCCTCCTCATCCCTCCCAGTAAGGAACCTTTCAGACAAGATTTTGTTCAAGATGGGTGCCAGCTCTGGAGGGATTGTTATTGGCCACTCCTCCCACCTCTTAAAATTTTTAAATTTATACTCCCCCAATTGGCTAGTGTTGAAGTAGCTTTCGATGCGGATCCATCCCTGGGCTTCTATGGTGGACTTGATTGGCTGTAATTCAGGAAACATAGCAATGATGGGTGGGTACTGGTCCCAAGAATCGGTCCAGAAACGAGCCTTATCCCCGCTTCCCACTTTCCAAAAAAGCTGGTCTTTTATGACTTGAGATCCAAGCTTGAGAGTCTGCCACACTAAGGAACCAGCACCATCCAGGGGGAAGCGACCCACTTCAGAAGGGTGGACAGGGCCCAAATATTTGCTGGATAGGAGTCGACTGAATAGGGAGGTTGGCTGGGAAATCCACCTCCAATATAGTTTTCCAGCCAAGGCTCTGTTATTAAGCATGGCACTTCTCAGGCCCAGCCCTCCTTTATTCTTAGGTTGGGTAACTTTATCCCACCCAACCAGAGCCCATTTTTTCTCCCCGTTTGCACCTTCCCAAATAAATTTTCTAGCCATTTTGTCCAGCTCTTTCCATATGGAATGAGGGGCAGCCAGGATAGAGAATTTATAGATTGGCATAGCCTGAATAACGGATCCAGAGAAGGTTAATCTACCCCCATAGCTTAGCCATTTGTGGGACCAGTGATTCACTCTATCTTTGATACCTTCTATTAGATCCTTCCAGATATCTAATTTTAGTTTTTTGAAATGCAAGGGAACGCCCAAGTAAACAATTGGAAGAGAAGTCCTAGTGAATCCCAGGATCTCAATAATTCTATCCTGCAGCTTTTGGTCAAGATTGAAAAAGACCACTTTAGACTTCCTGTCATTGAGGACCTGGTTTGAGGCCCTAAGTTAAACATTAAGAGTATCTCTGATTCCTATGGCTTCCCTGAGACCGGCCACACCAACCAATCTAGTATTGTCCACAAACTGCAAATGGGTCAAGGTTTCCTCTCCAACCTTGACACCAGTTAGCAGGCCTTGTTGCCTTCTCCTCAAGAAGAGTCTGCCTAATCCTTCAGCCAGAATGAGGAAAAGATAGGGAGAGCAGGGATCTCCTTGATGAAGGCCACGAGAGGCTCCGAAAGGGAGCGAGGGAAGACCCTTGATAAGAACAGAATAAGACGGTGTAGACACACAGCTCATGATCCAATCAATCCAGTCCTGGGAGAAGCCAAAGGCTGCCATAATTTTTGACAAGAAGCTCCACTCCACCCGGTCATAAGCCTTGGACATGTCCAATTTAATAAACATTCCTTTATTACCCAATTTTTGCATAGTATGGATAGCCTCCTGGGAAAGAATCACCCCATCCAAGATTTGTCTTCCCTCAACGAAGCCCCCTTGTTCAGGAGAGATGATGTTATGGAGAAGTGGTTTAAGCCGCTCGACCATTGTCTTGGTGATTATTTTGTAAATCACGTTACATAAAGCAATAGGTCTGAAATCCGAGATCTGAGTTCCCTCCTCCCCTTTTGGAATTAAAGAAATGAAGGTATGATTAATAGCCCTGAGCATTCTTTTATTGATTCTGGATTCCTCTGTTACAGCCAAAACATCCTCCCCCAAAGTATCCCAAAAGGCTTGAAAAAACTCAATAGGAAAGCCATCTGGGCCAGGAGATTTACCAGTATTCATACCAAAGACCACATTTCTCAGTTCATTTCTCTCAATGGGTCTAAGAAGGGCCTGATTTTCTTCTTCAGAGATGATAGCAGGAATGACATTAAGAACTTCAAACTGAGCCTCAGCATCCTGTTCCATACTTTCAGTAAAAAGTTTAGAAAAGTAATCAATTGAGTGTTGGTGCATATCAGGAAGGGTATCCAAGGTATGACCATTCTCATCATTAAGGGCTTCCATATTGTTCAGCTGTCTCCTAGCACAAGCTGATCGGTGAAAAAATTTGGTATTTCTATCCCCTTCTAGTATCCAAGTATTTCTTGCCCTCTGTTTCCAGTATGTCTCTTCTTGGTTATCAATGGCCTCAACCGCTTTGCGCAAGGCATCATATTCGGATTTGAGTTGCTCAGTAATTGTTCCTTCCCTAAAGAGTTTCTGAACCTCCTCCCATCTGGCCATCAAGGGGGCCCTTTGGAGCTGAAAATTTGACTTATTTTCTTTCCTCCATTGTTTCAGTTGAAGTTTAACATAGTGAAGTTGTTTATGAAATTTGAACATTGTTGTCCCAAAAGGAGGACGGCCTGCTTCCCACCATTGTGGAATTTTCTGACGAAGATCCTCCTTTTGCAACCAAAAATTCTCAAATTTAAAAGGCCTGTGATGCTGTTCTATCAAAGTCCCTCCCTCCAAAAAATGGGAGAATGATCAGAAACAGGGCCCTCCAAAATCTAAAACTTGGTATTCCATTTTACAAAAGCTTCCTCAGAGACCAGAAACCGATCTAACTTGACCTTCCTGCTATGTGGTTCCTGCCTCTTGTTAGTCCAAGTGAAATAGGATCCAGGGCCTTGAACATCAACTAATTGAAAGGCTTGGACCTGGGCAATCAGAAGCCGGTCCCCAGGATCCAAAATTGGGGAGCCACCTTCCTGGTCACGAGCAGATAACTTTGCATTAAAATCCCCTACAATAATCCAGTCTAGGTATTCTCTAGATGACCTCATATTATGAACAACTTTCCATTGAAGCCTCTGACCATCTAGGTCTTGGGCCCCATAAAAGTTAGTGATTAAGACATGTTCTGCTGTGAAGTTATTTCTGAAGTGAGATGTAAGGACACCCGTCCAAGCTATATGTTCTACTGCAGTCCAGTCCAAAGGATTCCAGAGAGTGACGATCCCCCCTGAAGCTCCTTGGGTAGCCACATCCATATGGCCAGTGCCTCGCCAGATTCTCTTAACTATTTTACTAATAATATCTAAAGACATTTTTGTTTCCTGAATAAGCAAGAAGTCTATTTTACATTTTCCTAAGAGTCTTTGAACAGCATATTGATGGGTTCTACTGTTTAAACCCCTAACATTCCAAGATTGTATGATCATTGAAAACCTTGAGAGTAGTAAGAATCAATAGTCCTCACCGATCCTCCATTGATCAGTTTATCCCCTTGAGCTGCAATCAGATCCTTATTTGACTTTCTGCCCGCTCCTTGAGTGTTGTAGTTTTTGGATCTCTTTTCTACCTGAGAGATACCTAGGGCTGGCCTTTCTCTATTTTTTTTTGCAATTCCCATGCTAACGTCATTAATTACTGGCGGCGCTTGGGAGTGCACTATCAGTGTCCCTGCATTTTCTGACAAAGCAATACCTCAGAGGGCACAAACACCTATTCTAAAACAGGAGGAGATGAAGGAGAGACATGAGTTTGAAGGTTATGGGTCTCAATATTCCCATCTAAACCTTCCATATTCTGATCCTCCTGATCCACTAATGACTTAAAGATTTCATATCTGTTAGTTGGCTTAGATTGAATTTGCTCCTTACCATTTTTCTTCGGCTTTCTCCTTCGCTTGGCCTGTTCAAAGCCATCTTTCTGACCCTCATTGCCCTGAGGAGTATTAGAAGTTTCTTTAGCAGAAGAAGACTTTTCCTCTCTGGAGCGATTTGGCATACCATTCTGGGCTTCCGTTTTGGAGTTCAAGAGGTTTGGACAAAACCGGGCCAAGTGCCCATGTTTATGGCAGACTCTGCATCTGAAAGGCAGTGCCTCATAGTCTAACCGTTGAATCCGAGGATACCTCTCGCAGCTCCGGTTCCACCTCTCGTCGGTAGAGGTTGACTGATGTCCATTTCCACACAGATTCTGGCATAGACACCAGAGATACCTTCTATAGTATCCCTTGAAATGCCCAGGTATCTGCCCAGGGAGTTGCCTATCATTTCCAAGACCGGCTCCCCCCAAAACTCCATTGGTAGAGCATACAGCCGAATCCAGACCGGGACAGCCATGGGTTCAATGCGGGGATCGAATCCCACTCTCCAGGGTTGGACAAATAACCTCGCCGGCCGTGGTTTCTCTTCTCTGATTCAAATGCCCTATTTCTATCAACTAAGGAAGAGAAGCTAACGATGAAATACCCATTGCTGATAAACCAAAGGGAATACTCACCATGGGGCTCATAGTTCTGTCTGACCCACGTGTGCAAGAAATTCAGGGTTGGTCGTATACCCATGAATTTGCAAATCAAATCATGATTAGCTTTGTATAAAATTGTGTCTTCTACCAACTTTGGTTCGATAACAATCTTAGGTCTTGAAGCAGATTGTGGAAGGCAACCATTGACACGATGTGCCACGAAACCCTTACTAGCATTCTTGAGCATCATATTCAAAGTGTTTCTCTGCGCTTTGCCATTAGATGACGAAGGATTGTCCTTAAGCATTTCAGCATAGGAGCTCTTTCTACCAGAAAGAGGACTTGGAGGAGACCCCATTGGGCCCTCCAGAAGCGGAAAATGATCCTTCAAAACCCCAGAAATAGAACAACACAAAAAACTACCTGAGGACCTAGATTATCCTACGCTTCGGGATTCCAAGAACAGCGCCTGTCGCCTGCACAGAGAGATTCCCGCCAAAACACCAAATTGCCAGAGCTCATTTCAATTTGTGAGCAGAATTGCCAACACTTCCTTCTTTTTAATAAGCATGTTTATGATGCTTTCTTCTATGGATAATTCTTTTGCTATTTTGACAATCTGGGGATTTTCCATGTCTTCACTAAGGTTCACATCTATAGACTCTTCTATTAGCATGTGAGAACCTTCTTCTAGCTGATGTGAAGTCGAGATGAGGTGGATATCATCTGCCACATTTTCAAATATTTCTAGGGTGTCCCCCTCTATTTCAATTTGAAAATTTGAATTGTTTGATGATGACCGTTGTTACGAAATATAAGCGTTTGAAGTGCGCAACAACTCTTCGAATAGGATGAAGTCAGTAGTGGATGGTAGGGATGAAATCCTATCCATGGCTATGAGACTGGTATCGATATAGATCGGTTTCTCATTATATGGATTACGGAGTGGGGTGAGAAAATCAACAAAAATCATGTTGACTTGATGGAAATGAGGTGGTTGTGATTCAATAATTAATGATTCGTATTCTATAGGTTGCAACTGACCTAATGTGTGTGATTGGTTTTGCTGTATGCTTTGCCAATGTGATGGAGGAGGTTCTGGCTCAGGACCCTCACGCTCTTTGTTTAGCCAAAAAAGTGTGTGATCTATTGGAAACTTCTGTTGATACCAGTTATCCTTTTGCATGGTTTCTCCATATATTATCTCTTCCTGAGATTCTTCTTCTTCTTGATTAAACCATTCAAGACATGCTTCATCTTGGAGCATTCTCCTGGCTTGTATATCAAGAGCATGGTTGATAAAAATCATTTTAATTTCATCATCATCAATGTCACTCATCCAGAAGCCATTAGTGTTTGTATGAGGTCCTAGAATTAGTGGCTCAAGGTCTTGCCTAAGGTATGCTATCTCAATAGGATCTTCATAATCTGCTTCTCGTTGTAAAGCTTGCTCTCAAGGGTAAAAATTATAGATTTGGTATCTACTTTCTATTTGGTCATCCTCATCATTAGGTTCATCCTCATCATTAGGTTCATCCTCATCATCGCTCTTTTCCTCCTCTTGTTCGCATTCTATGTCAAGTTCTTGGAAAGATTGATTAAGCGAAGAGCTTGCAATGGAAGGTTTATAGCCTAGACCGGAGTGGTCACTTGGCTCTCTATATTCTAGTTCAATAATGTGGTGAGGACCTTGTTCATGTCTTCCAAGTCCATATCCTTGCCAACTAACCCTTCGAAAATATCTGACTGGAAAACTTGGGTTCGATAGATAATCAAAGTTTTCATTAAACTCTTGTAAAGAGTTATCATTTTGAGGAGGTGGGTTCGATGAAGAATCCATCCCTCCATATATGAAATTGATTGCATTTGTTTGAGAACCCATTCTATATATATCACCAATAGCTAAAGGTAGGTCACGAGGGTGACCGTAATCTCTGACTGAATCGATAGGTGGTATAACTATGACACTTTCAATAATATATTCACCAATACTTGGATTGGAAAGATGTACTACAACTTTAGATGGTTGTGTGGCTAATGGCTCAGCGGATGAAGAGGGTTATTGAGCCTTAGCTCTTGGCTCTACTAGCGATGTTGTATTATCTCTAACAGGTGGCCCTATTTGTGAGACTACAGGTTCTAATGACTGTGAAGTAGTGGCTGATGATGTGGGTTGTGCTTTGAATGTGAATAGTGGCTTTGAATATAGAAGTGTACTAGATGGATCTGGCAATTGATTAGCAGGATGAGTGGGTGTAATTTGAAAATGAAATGCAGTGTTTGAAGGATTTGCTGAGCTAACGCTTTTAGATGTGAAATTTGGATCAACTATAGGAAACTCTTCTAGAATGGGTGCTTTTGATGATGTGGTGCTTGATGGAATGGTTCTAATGACTAGTGGTTGGATGGTTAGATGTGTTGATGGGAGTAAAGGCTCATAAGGATTTGAAATAAAGTTGCAGTATTTGAAAGGTTCAATGTTAGATGGTATGCAATGTACCTTACCTTCATGCACATATTTTAAGCATTGACGCAATGTTGAAGGTACACATTTTATTTCCCTAATCCAACGGCATCCAAGAAGTATGTTATATTGTATTTCCCCTTCCAAGATGTGAAAGAGAACATGTATTGTTTTCACATCCACGATGATGGGAAGAACAACATTCCCTATAATTGAGCATAAAGCGTCATTAAAGGCCCTAAGAGTGAATGTGGATGTTGTGATGTGAGATTATGGGATGTTGAGCTTCATCATGGCAAGTGTGGTAGTGAGGTTGATTGAAGAACCTGTATCAATAAGCACTCTCTTGAAGTATTTCCTGTCAATGTGAGATACTATGTGCAATGAAGGTGAATCTGCTGATATTTTTTTCCTCGAAGTCAAAGAATACTATCGAGGGTTCCATGCAATTTTGCACACTACCCACAAAGGAATTGAATGCATTGGGGTATTCTAATTGTACTTGAATAGACTTTAAAATTTCCATCAATGCTTCCCTATGAGGTGTTGATTGTTGTATTAGTTCATAAATTGACAATTTTGCTAAAGCCATCTTCAAACTTTGTGTTAATCGGTTGTTCAATGTAACAACAGGGCGGTTGTGGAATAGTGGTGGTGGCCCACTCGATCCAAGTTGTATTGGCACATTAGTTGGTGATGCTGCTAGAGCCTGGGTTGTGTGATTAGCATACCTTTATCCACGGGTAACTATACTGATAGCCCCTACAAAACCTTGTGGTAGTTGAGACACATAATTAACCTAATTTGGAGGAACTATAGAAGTTGATGCTCCCATCGGTTGTTGATTCGCCTCTCGATGTGGTAAATGTGTCTGATATATGCCTAGGTTTTGGTTATTTTGGGCTAGTGGGTTGTCAATTTTGATTGTACCCGCTTCCAATAAATCTTGCACAATTCCTTTAAATCCATGACAACCTTCAATATCATGTCCTCTTTGTCTATGATAGATGCAAAATAGGTGTTCTTTGTAACCTTTTGTCTTTGGTTTGTTAGAATCATCAGGTTTCATTTTCGGTAAATTAAAAAGTTTTTTCGCATACAACTTCTGAAATACTAATGAATATGGTTCTTGTACTGGCATGTAATTTCTTTTTGACTTAAAATGACATTGTTGCCTTTCCATAGGTTGTGTCTGATTTTTTGCCTGCTGTGGGGGTGGAACCGCTTGATAATTTAGTTGGTATGGTTGTTGTTGTTGGGGTTGTTGGATTTGTGTTTGAGCCGGTTGATTTGACTGTGGTTGGCTCAAAACTATTTGATTAACCTGTGCGGTCTTGGACTGACCGTGGTTATTCCCCTTTTGATTCTTATTGTGCCACTCTTTCTTCTTAGGCTTAATATCGCCTTCTTGAATTTTAATTTCTTCAATTAGTTTTGCTTGGGCGAGTGCCTCATTGAATGTTCTATACTATTGTAGTTGTAGCAATGAAGAGATGGGTCTACCAAAAATATTTGTGAACATTCGTATTATCTCTGGCATAGGGAGTGAAAATGGTAACTTGATCATGATTGATCTCCATCTGTTGCCAAATTCATAGACTGATTCATCGTCATATTGTTTTAGGAAAATCAAATCAGTCAATGTTGTTTGTTTTCTAACATTTAGGGCGAATATTTACAGTAACTAGTCCGCTAGTTTTTCAAAGGTAAAAATAATTTGATGCGGGAGATGGTTGTACCAGTCTTGGGATTCCCCCCTTAATGTTTGAGGAAATGTATGTAATAGTAATGCATCACTGCTTTTGATTTTGAAGCATGCATTCACAAATCTTGTTACATGCTCACGGGGATCCTCTTCTCCTTTAAATTCAAGCTTTGGTATTTGGAAATCATGTGGATATGGCGGCTCTGGTATCGAAGCATGAATAGGGTGATTGAGTAGTTACCTTAAAGTTAGATTTTGGTATTGCAAGCCTGGGGTTTGCATGGCAAGACTATCAATCTAACTCTGTAAAAACTGGTATCTAGGATCATCTACAAGACTGACACTCGAATGTACTTGATGTTGTCGGTAATGGGGTGGATTGTATGTAGGTTGAGGATGATAAGACATGTTTGGCAGAAATGTGTTATGGTATGGATGTTGAGGGATGTTATAATATGGATGCAGTGATGAAGGTATGATATTATGCTGACCTACTGCATTAGCATATGGGTGCGGTGGTTGATTGTGAACCACAGTGGTAGAGGGAGGATGCATTACCCAAGATGGATCTTGGATAAAGGCATTAGGTTGATGAGATGTATGTGGAATATTTTGTTCAATCCCTTGTAAATGTTGGTTAGGGTCAAGGTTCATGCTATGGTTAGCATTATCTAAAATCATTTGCTGCAATTGTAAGAAATCCTGTTGCATAACAAATGTATTTGACATAGGGACTGCTACCTGTGATGTGGTGGACTTAACTGGTTGTGGAAAAACCATGGTAGTAGAGGTAGATGGTGCGTAAGTAGCAAAGGGTATCACCACTGACTGTGGAATGGTATGATATGTATGTCCTATAAGTGTGGATGGAGGAATGGATGTTGGGGTTTTTGAAATAATAGGAATTGTTTCATACAAGGGATTAGTGGTAATGGTCATTTGTTGTGATAATGTGGGGGAAATTTGGTTGGATGAAAATGGTTGATTGGCTAATGCTACATCAACCAACTCAAAGAGAGGATTGGTGAAAATCTGTTGTGACTGCTGTGGATAGGTGAATATGGATTCTTGTTGTGATGAGGGTACAACACGTGATGGGATGGAGAGTGGTGGTAATGATGGGAAGACCATTCCATCTGCATTCAAGTACATTCTAACAGTGTCCATATCTATCATGGTGACCTGATTGTCCATCGCTGTAGGAGGTTCAATACTAGGTGTCTCAGGTATAGCTGTGTGAGTAGCTCTGTGCATAATATCTATGTCTGTGTTGGGGGTATTACTAGAAGGCCCTACATCAAGACTCGGGGACATAGAAAGGGGCACATCTACTTGTACCACTACCTAAGTGTGAGGGAGATTGCTAGACTGAGAGGCCATAGGGGACGACCACTGACTTCAGCTTGACACTAATTTCTTAGCTTGATTACGAGTCACTACCATACGCTACTATGTGATAAAATGCGGAGTGAGACTATCTATGCAAGTAAAGTGACAATACAATGCAATACAACACACAAAGAAAATAACCACACAAAATTTTTGATGCTAGATTTTCGTATATATATATATATTTATTTATTTATTGAAATTTGTTTGGAAAATGAAAAATATGTGTGCTCAATTTTTTGCCCTAAATGAGTCTAGGATTTCACCTGTATACTCGCAGCTCGACAACCTGGCTATGAACTCCAGGTCATGTAATCCCGCCTATAATATGTGGTAATGAATTCCACACATGACCAGGGAGCACAGGTCCTACCAATTCCTCACCCAATTCACCCGCAGTCTGCGATACACCTCTCAAAGAGAGATGCGTGCTATCACCCACGAGTTATGACGGATCTTGGAATCGGCCTTGGCTAAAAAAAGGGTATAATTTTGGCGGTTCAATGATGAAATCCAAACCCAGTGGTGATGAAATCCAACCATTTTCCAACATTTATGTGAGTGTGTGGTGGTTTCGTTTAACTAGGATGTTATGCAAAATTACTATGCAATTTTGTTTCAATGGCCGAAATGCAGGAAAATAGAAAGTAGAAACACAACAGACAACAGATCAGGGGTAAAATGCCACTCTCAGGTAAGTTTTTAGGCTAAATCCTATTAACAGGGCTAACCGTTGGTGGGCGGTTGGTTCTGGTAAACTACGGATGCGCGGTTTGCCAACCGCGTATCAGTGTTTGGGAAATCCCAATCATGGATGCCTGGGTCCTTTCTGTCAGTAGGACAAAGCCAAGACAAACCTGAACCTAAAAATATATAGTGTTTGGGTTAATCCTAACCCGACATGTGCAACATGTTTTTTTTTTCTACCTACTGTGCAAATGCAGTTCCATTTTTTTTATGTATTAATGGGTGCAAGACTTAAGCTAATTGATCCAATCCTTAGACCTATATGTAGACAAGGGAAAATAGGACTGAACTATCTATCTTACCCTAAATGCATCTAGTTAATAACAACAAGAAAAAAAAAAGAAATGCAAAGAAAAGAGCAGTGAGTGGCAGGTACAGACTTGTGATCCTTTGCCGCTCCCTCCAGTTGTCAACCGTTGACCCGTGTTTCTATAGACAGTAGTCATGCTTTTACATTTATTCTTAATAGGAACCACGCATCTGCATTTCCTTAGGATAGAAACCATGAATCTACGTTTCCTCAAAATAGGAACCACATTTCCATGTTTCCACAGTAAACAATTCGGGCGCAGGATCTTCCAAATTTATCAAGCTAAAATCAGATTTATGTGTGCCTCGAATTCTTGAAACCTGTAAATGCAAACAGATATTAGTGAACAAATTTAGACAGCAAGGCAAAACAAAATAGGACCTTTAGGTGGTCCCACCGTGATCGCCATTTTGTAAGCAAAAGAAGACAACACCTTGCAAGTAAAATAATGAAAACAAGCAATTACAGAATTAAAGGATTTTGTATTGAACTTTATTGGAGCCTTAGTCTCCTTTTTACAAGTGATTTGCCCCAAGTGCATAGGGGTATGATTACAATAAGTTAATGCTTGCTTTCACATGATACAATGAGCACAAAGAGGGAAAATAAACCCCTTTGGCTAATTAGATTATTGGTGGTGTCTTCGGTCTTCTTTCGCTCCAATCCAATTGGTGAGTGGGCTTGAGTATCCAATGATGGGCCACTCCTAGCTTCAATAACTCTTCAAATACCTGTATCCTACACACATGAAAGTCAAACAAGAGTCAGTAGCACCTGTATACATGATTAGAAACAAGTATAGATAAAAACCCTTGAAGGAATGCTTGCAAAAAACATGGAAATACTAATTAAAAATGCCTTGCTAACAAGTCGATAAGTTATTGATCTTTGTTGATAATACTTGTTCGAGACTGGGGAACCATCGAAATGTGGTTACGGGTTAGAAACCATGGACCTACGGTTGTGAAACCATGGATGCATTTTTTCAACTATAGAACCACGGGCAGGCAGTTTTGGCTGAGATGACAGGTCACCTCGGGATGCATGCCAACGATCAGATTCAAGCTCGCACTCTCAGTTTCTCATCGGGTCTGGACATATTTTGGTAGCTTATCGGTACGTAAATTCATCTCCCTATGTTTGGTGGATTGATGGTGCCTTTATAGGCTACCTGGGGCTTTGGAGGGGAATGTGAGGTGGCAAGCCTGACTTACCAAGTGGTAGATCTGGACTGCCAGGTGGAAGAGGTAGTTACAGTTAGTCACTCAATTTGGCTCACTTAACTGGGGTGATGTGGCTCCAAGTGGAGTGGAATGTGGGATGTTGTTTTATGTGAAGGGACAAGGGGACAACAACAAAGGAGTTGTGGCAGGGGTGTTGGGAATCTGTCTCATGTGCAAGGACAAAGAGGATAGGAGTGGGTAAGATGTGGCATGGATGTTGGATGAAGTGTCCAAGACACATGTCCAATGGGTAGACAGGGTATCCTAGGGTGATTTTCCTAATTAAATAAATTAGGAAAGTATAATGATGTGCAAGATTTTATATCCCTAAGTTAGAACTTAGGCATATATCTTTATTATACAGGATTTGATGGTGAGGTGGTGAATGTGAACTAAAGGGTGCTAGATTTTGGTGTCTACACTAAGTCACTCATATTTGTTGGTTTGCAAATTTTATTCCAACTAGAAAAGTGAATCTCCTCTCTTTTTCTTGAGAGAACACTTCAATTTTATAAAAAAAAATTAATATCACCTATGATATTTAAAGGCATATAAAATAAATATAATTGAAATTTTTTAATGTGACCTTTAATCTATTCAAAATACTCTTATTCATTACAACTTATGGTCCTCAACAAAAAATATATACGAAGTAGGAATTTGGAAGAGAGCTAATGTGAAAAATTAGAATTATGTTCATAAGGATCACCTTGTCATCAATGTAGAAGATCGTTAATTTTTATTGTTAATCATTTTTCCCACTACTAATTAATCTGTACTCAAATTAAATTATTGATTGGACCCTAGCATTTCTTTTAGAATCAACTAATAGACACAAGGTGACAAAAATATTTAGGATTAACATATGAAGATACATTGTTTCTATAAAGAGAACCATATTTATTTTATTCCATTAAAGATCTACACAAATTCTTTTAAAATAATGTGTTGCATAACTTTTATTATTAAACATGAACCATTCACCAATATGCAAAAATATCAAATCATTCATCCACAATACATTATCCACAATAACAATCCACAAATGAGAGAGATACATAATACCCTTAAGGTAGGGAAACACCAATAATAATCCTTAAGGAAGGAATAACTCCACAAGATCTCCCAAGATGAGAGGCCACTTCGTGGGCACAACGATTACATAAGACTCTTCTTCAATGATATGATTCTACAATGACAAATATCTCTTCTTTATATATCCATATTCTTATTCTACTTTGGAGAGCCTACTACCAATATTATATTATATTATAATATAATATAATATTATAATACAATCAACCTTGGGTTATGTGTGGCCCATGCCAACCCTTATACAATATAATAATATATCTCCAAATATCTATTCCTAGGTACCCTACCATGCCACCCTCCTTACAAATGTTTCGTCCTTGAAACATATGAAGAAACCTGATAGTATGATTTGCTAAGCAATGTTAGCAATTGGTACCAATATCGATCATCCATCCATCCAAGTGAAACCCAATGATGTTGGTAAGCCATTTTGTTACTTGAGTATCCAAATCTGCTTCGTTGGCTCCACGCTTATGTTGCTGTATTTTGATAACTTGAATGATGGGTCCACTTGTTCCTTGATGCTGATGAACCATGCTGAAAAACATGATCACCATGCTTTCTTTGCCAAACACTGCCATAGTTGGTGCCCTTCTGATTACATGTAGAACCATAATATTGTTGCCTTGAACCATGCCTCCAATATTGTTTTCGCTCATGGTGGTGTGGATGGTGATATGGTGCAACCTTTACTTGATGTTCTACCTTCTTTGACTTCTCAACATTTGGCTCCATTATTTTAAATTCCTCTACACATTGTTCTTTCATGTTCTCTTTGTTTGGTGTGTCCTTGTGCTCTTCTATCAAAGCTTCCTTGGACTCTGTTACTGTTATTTCCACTGAATCAATTTCTGCTACTTCTTCCATGGACTCTTTTGCTGCTACGACCTTCTTGGATTTTGTTTCAGGTTCTTCAATTTTTTCCTCTACAACCGCTTCTTAATTTTCCTTGGATCCCTGCTCCTTAAGCTGAGAAATATCCTGTAATGTTATCTTCTTTTTCCTGTACCATAACTTCATAAACTTCTTTTGCACATTAATGTTAACAGTACCCAAAGAATCTAACCAAGGATAACCAAGAACAATATCCTTATCATCCATATCAATAGCATAGAAATCTGAATGTAAAACATATTTATCCATGGTGATCTTTAAATCTTCAAAAATCTAAACATTCTCACCCTCTAGCTGTATGTCCTTGATTTTCGTTGCTTGAACTTGCAACTTCTTAGCCAAAGCAATATTAATAAAATTATATCTACTACCAGGGTCAATGGAAATAATAACTTGTTCCTTTTGAATGCTTCCATGAACCTGCATAATAGAATTTTTAGATTCAAACAAATTCCTTTGTCCATTTTCTAATTTATCTTCTACCAAAGGTATGGTTTCCTTTGTCTGCATACTAACATCTTTTTTATCTTCCCTGACCTTTTCCTCTTTCTTCTTGAGTAATTTTATTTCTTTTTCATAGTCTTCATTCTGTTTCTTTAAAACTTCACATTCTCCTTTTATTGCATTCCGCTCATTTTGAGTTTCCTGTAGTTTCTTTTCATCGTCTTCGAGGATATCCATTAGGTAATCTATATAATATGGATCCCATATACTCAAGAATTCATGCTCTATTTCATCCCAAGTATATTCATTATTCCTTTCTTTACAAAATTTTATCCACCAAGACAAAGCTTTCCCTTTAAAACATATATCAAGGAAGGATTTCTCAAAAGAAATATTATGATATGAAGACCTAAACGTTTTCCACCATTCCCTAACATCAATATCATCTTCTCTAGAAAATATTTCTAGCTCCATAAGTTCACCTCTAGATAATGCAAATCTAGGGTTTCATGAAAATATATATCATGCCCTAATGCAAACTAGGGTTTTATGGAAATAAATATCTTTCCACTGATTTGAGGCTAAAATTCCACATAGACAACTAGATCTACCATTTTTCTTCCAAACAAAATAAAGTGCAACTCCTTTGCTTACCCGAAATAAACAAAGTTCGTCTTTTGAAAAATTCGTGACTTGAAAATTCGTTTCTACCCTTATTCCAGACGACTGACTTCAGAAGGTCATATCTCTCTCAATACTGCTCAAATTCCTTCATATGACCACTCATTTTAAATCTCTTCAAATTCTGCACAATCTAATCCAAGAATCGCTTGAATCGGATAAACTTGTGCAGAGATATGGCTCCTGAAAGATGAGATGTTTTTCCAAAAAAAATTGCCCTAATTCTAGGGTTTCACACAAAAATCCCCACTTTTCCAAAATCATTGCTTTGATACCACTTGTTGCATAAATTTTATTATTAAACATGAACCATTCACCAATATGCAAAAATATCAAATCATTCATCCACAATACATTATCCACAATAACAATCCACAAATGAGAGAGAGATAGATAATACCCTTAAGGTAGGGAAACACCAATAATAATCCTTAAGGAAGGAATAACTCCACAAGATCTCCCAAGATGAGAGGCCACTTCGTGGGCACAACGATTACATAAGACTCTTCTTCAATGATATGATTCTACAATGACAAATATCTCTTCTTTATATATCCATATTCTTATTCTACTTTGGAGAGCCTACTACCAATATTATATTATATTATAATATAATATAATAGTATAATACAATCAACCTTGGGTTATGTGTGGCCCATGCCAACCCTTATACAATATAATAATATATCTCCAAATATCTATTCCTAGGTACCCTACCATAATGAATATGTATAAAGACATAAGGTCTTCTTATCACAAACCTCTAGAGTTATTAAAGAAACCTACATGACTATCATGAATTAATACATAACTAACACTAAGAATTTGGAGATAAAATGCATTGACAATTCATTCACACCAATCATCACTTCATAAGAATGTTAAGAAATATTTTTTAGTCAACTCTCCTATAATCCCTATACATATCTAGTTTTATTATCATTCCAAATATCTTTATCATTATTCAAGGAATATATGGTTTTCTTGGTAAAATATAATTTCATGAAATATATGTTTTTCTTAAACAAATACTTAATATAAAAATAATTATGGTTTATCATCACTTTAGTGAGGAAATATATAACATATTGCATAAAATAATAAATCTATAGGAATAGAAAAAAATTATCCTCATTTTTTTGGAATAATAATCAATAAAGTATTATTGATTTCCTTTAGGAAAATTCTAAAATATTTTGGGTTTCTTAAAACCTTTAATAATTCATCCATTATTATCTTTCTATAAATTGGTAATAGCCTACTAAAAAGCCATTAGACTTTGGAGTCTTTATTTTTAAATGAAGACAAGACCTTGAAAATATCTTTCTAGGTTTTTTATTTATTGGTTATATGGGATTGAAACAAACTCCACCTATTTTACTTCATAATTACATAGTGGTATTGCAATAGCTTGACTATTATGCATGTGTCACTTGGAAGGATTCAAACTTGGGTCTCCTTCTTGAAAGTTGAGGAATTAAACCATTTGATGCAATCAAGAAAATAAAGTCTAGTGAAAGATAACATTTTCAAGAAACCAACTATCAAACTCAACCTCCTATAATAGTTGTACAGTATCACACCTACAACCATTCACAAGCACATCAACACTAACTAACAATGGTATAAGATGACACTACCCCAATATTACAAGTCTCAAGATGACACTACACCAATATGGTCAAGTCTCAAGATGCCAATGGCATAAGATGACACTACCATAAGATGATAGTACCACAAGACGATAAGGGCATGTTGATGTGATATGATGACAATGCTTCCAAGACATTGCAACTTCCATTTGAATGATATTTCCACTTGAATGACACAATGCAACTTCCACTTGAATAACATAGTGTAACTTCCACTTAAATAACATAGTGCAACTTCCACTTGCATGACATGGTGCAACTAGTTTGACATGTCTTTCCATACTACAACCTTTCTCATTTTGTATTAGCAAACCTATAATCCTACACACACAATTGTATTCCACAACATGTAAATCTAGTAACATAATGCATTCACCATTCAATATACATGCAAAAAATAGATTAGAGTGGAATATATATTTTTTATTGTTTATAACCATTGACTATACATTATTTTCATTCCAGATTCATATAGTTATCCCTACTCTTAGACACATTCATGCAATATATTTCTATGTTTCTCTCCCTTCTTTCCTCTCCTTCTTCTAGCCTTTTCATCCCTTTCCTCTTATTCTTTTATGTTCCTCTGTTTGTATTTCCTCTTCCTCCTTTATATGAAAAATATAACAACTATCACTACCATTTTTTAATAGATAATTTACTAATATTTATAGGTTGGATGCTCTCACGTCATACTCGCCAGGTAAGTGGAAATTTTTCATGAGTGAAAGCTTAGGAATATTTATTGAATCTAGAACTAAGATGTCATAATCATCAATCTCGAAAGCGTTCATCCATGTCACTACTTTAACTACCTGATTCTTCCATGTGATTATATACTCATAATATAATTTACCTCTTATTCTCTTGGTCACTCTAGAATATATTACTGCCTCTATTTCATCTCGTTCTTTTTTTGGTAACTGTATTATCCATTATTTTATTGAAAAATCAATGGCGATGCATTTAGTACTACCTATGGATTTGTCATAATAGGGATACAAATATGCCATATTAAAAATTGGTGAGATTTATACTCCTTTCAAGAGTTCAATTTCATATGCATTAGTTGCAAACTTCACCAAGACCTTACAAGGTCTAATATTATTCTAATTTAGTTTGTTATAAGTGCCTTTAAAGAATTTTTCCTTCCACAAATATTCCAAAACCAAGTCTCCAATGTGGAATTCTTGTGTCCTTTGCTTGAGATCAACATGGTGTTTGTGTTTTATGACCTTTTTTATAAATTAACCTTCACTTCTCAATGTAAATCCTACATATAATCAGTAAAGTCCTCTACTATAGAACTAGGTCTTTGCAAATTAGTTATACTCTATAATTCATCTACTCCTCTTTGATGGATTCCATACATAACCTAGAATGAAATTTTGGTTGTACTTCTATTGACCGAGTTGTTATATGTAAATTTTGCATGTGCTAGTATATTATCCTATAATTTTGGCTTCTTGCCAACTAAGCATCTCAACAAATTCCCAAGGCTTCTATTCACAACTTTAGTTTTCCCATATCTTTGTGGGTGATAAGCTAAAATAAAACTCAATCTTGTGTCCAACTTCTTCCATAACATCTACCAAAAGTGACCTACAAACTTAGTATCCCTATTTTAAATTAAATATTTTTTAAAACCTATGCAATCTTACAACTTATCTAAAGAATAAATCATCAATATAAGTGGCATCCTTTATCTTTTGTTACATATTATAGTAAATTTCTCACTACAGTGGGGTAGGTTCTTGCCCCCCAAAAAATATAAACAAATACTACCACCTAAGTCAACCAGATGAAAGACCCTGAAGCTCCATCCATGTACTAAGTAGTTGATTAAGAGAAAGCACCTACAAAGTATGGTCTACACCAAATATTGATAGCATACTCAAAGCTCCCTTTACCTTGAGTAAAGTCATTCACCCAAAATGAGCCAATAATGAATTACAACCTTTTTTGGTGGTTACTAAGCCTTATCCCATCATCAATAGAAATCCTCAAGCCTTCTTAATGATGACTAAATGGGTCCTCTTGATGATGAGGTCTCCAATAGCTTCATTTTTTGCCACCTACCTACCTAACAAGCTTTAAGTACCTAAAGCTAAGCTAACTTCCTCTAGATATTGGGTTGTGACACCCCATACACCTAGGGATAGTTTCTTAGGGGCATAAGAAACATATCCATAATGGGAAATCCAAGGGACTTAGATATAAAGAATATGAGGGACCAAAAAGGATTCAGCAAGGCTAACACACATTGCTAACCCTCACTAGGATCCCCAAAAGGCTCAAATGTGGGAGGAGCAAGAGGAGCATGAAAAATCCACCAAGGATCAGAAGCATACCCATCAAACATAATATGGTGGAATTTATTGCAGAAGCATCCTTAGAGAATCAAACATCAATGGAATAGGGACATCAAGAATGGTGACAAGGGCTATTTTAAAGTGAAAAAGAGAGGCCACCAAAGAAAATAAACTATTGGAAGGGATACCTATACCTAAAACCCTAAAAAATTTCAAAGAGCCAATGTAAGAAAGGAGAAGTTATCAAAATAAGTCAAAATCCAAGGGAACATAAAAAATTAGAATGGGTCTTGCCAATCGAAGCTGATGCTTGAGCTCGTTTCTCCATGAAGGAAAATGGGCACATTAAATAGCCTCTCAAAAGAGATGATCATACCACTTTTGGAGGAATTTATGGTGATTCAACTCCTCACAAATTTTGACTCCCCAAAATTTAATGTAGCATAGTCCTCTGAATCTTGTAACTAAAGTTGACATGAACACTCCCTCCCACACTCATTTTGGGGGGAAATTTGAATTTCAAACTTTTCCTATAAATACTATACATAGTAGTTCCCATAGGTAAAAAAAGAGTTTGGATTTTTTACTATGTCAAGTCTTCGACCTACGACATTTGATTTCTTCATTTTCTACTCTTTCTCTTTTTGTACTCGATTATTGATCCAACTGCATGTATAGGCCTCGAGCCTCTTTTGATTATACATATTGCTAAATTGTATGAGCAAACCCATGTTAAAATTTTTGTAGTGCTTGGTTCATGTGTTCATATATCCCACTAGATTGAGGTGGAAATTATATTATCTTCTTTGGCACATCACCACCCTTAGATAGGCTAGATAGGTTGTATTTTATGTGCTTCACTTTATGATGTATTGCATGTTTTCTTTCCTTTTCCTCTTTTCCCTTGAAGCATATTAAATAGGATTAGATTAGCATAGCAAATAAATACGACCACCAATGAACACATCCAAAAGCAAGGAGTTGGCCTTGGGTTAAAAACCTCAAAGGTCATCTACTAGAGCCATGTCCATGCTCTACCAGGCTTCCCAATATTGGCACCCCCATATGAGGTGTAGGGCACTAGATGCACCCACTTGATAGAGGAAAAAATTATTCAAACCACCCGTGGGGGGTCATGGTGCTAAGGTAGTGCAAGAGGATCACTTATGATCCCCCAATAATTTAGATTGACATGCTTGATGAAACCTAAAATTGAAAATATCCATCCCCTAATCTAGAAGTCATACCACTATTTTAATGAAGGTCATGGTCATCAAATTTATGAAGCACTCTATAGATTCACTTGGAAACTCTACTACTAAAGAAGAACCTAGAAGAAGCCATCATACCTAGACAAGGTTATGGTGGGAATATCCTTTTGGTTGCACAATCACCACCTGGAAACTCCACTACGAGAAAGAACAAAAAAATCTATAGGAAAGGTAGATAAAAATGGCTATGTAGTTTGATGAGTGTAAGACCCACCACTAGATCAACAACAAGAGAAAATTCCCAACTACTCATCCCTCCTCTTAAGCTTTGTAATCAATGAATGAAGTGATAATAAAATTATGGCAGCCATGCCTAACCAGACTCAAAGAATTATCTCATCCTAGGATAATGTAGGCCCCTTGCAACCACCAACAACACTAGCTATGTGGGGTCAAATCCCAGCTTCCATGGTAAATTCCTTTCTTTATTTCACCAAAAAAGATGCAACCACCTCAATAGAGCATCTCCATCGCATGGTAATTCTATATGCACTATATAGTGTAGGGGAACAAGATATTGCTCTTAGACCTCTAGTTACTTCCCTTAAAGGGAAAGCAAGGGACCGGTACATCTATCTCACCCAAAATTCTATCACTAAATGGGACCATCTCATAAACCAGCTCTTTGACCAATTTGAAAAGAAGATATATGGGGTTTCATTGCTAGAGAAACTAACAACCATAAAAAGGGCCCCTATGAAAGCTATGGATGATTTCAACACTAGATTTTAAAAGTCTTGGTAAAAAATCCTAGAGTAAATTTGGTCAATACTAGGTATGGATTTCATATACTAACTCAAAGCATTCAATTCTAGATTATCCATTATGGTAATTTCCTAGGGGGATAATTCATTACTAGAAACCTACAAGATAGCCACACAAGCTGAAAATATCTCATTTAGATTGGAAGGTTAGCCCCTAGGCCTCCCACATCATTTTTTTTTTATATTGAATAGTTGTACCACCCTCCTTTGATTATCCACCCAACCATATTCTAAGAAACCTTAATATTTGGTTAGCCTTATCCATTTGTGGCATTGCCTCCCGCCACTACCACATCGTCATCTTTGTTAATCCTAAAAAAATGAAGAAAATACAAAATGCTATAAGGGACATGAACAACAAAATAATATCTCTCAAACATTAGTAGAATCTCTAGAGGTTTGGCTACCAAAACTAACCTTACCCCCATTTCTATAGGAATAGTCAGGGTTATCAGCATCCATCGAATGAATATTAGAGATATCCTCCCCTGAGCAAGGAATATGGTTCTTTCCAAAATTCCAAAAGAAAAATGATATTCATTTCGATGCCTATCCAACCAAATCCTACTAACCCAGTAAGAGATATGGTCCTAGCTCAAAATAATTACATAAGATATCCTTATGGCTAGTCATGCTACTACCCAGAATACAAATGCCTCTAACAGGCCATATGCCCAATTCCCCCACCCAATAAATATATGTAGATACCTAGCCCAACCACACAAAACCTACTACCAAAGTATTTCTTGGTAATAGAGACTAGAGCACAAAAATAAACTCTAGTAACTTGGGATGAGGGAGAAGTCTTTTCCATCCCTAGATGGACAAGTCTTCAACTGGACCATCGAGACCAATCCTAATCTAATGTTCTCACTGGAAGTAGGAGAAGAGTAGTAAAGGAGCCTCGACGAAGCAATAACTGACACAAGATATCCAAATACAAGGGAGTAACCAATCCTAGGAAATAAACCTAGATTGGATTAGATCACTAGCACCTAGGTAGCCCACACCAACACATCCAAAGCTAGGTCCAATCCAAATATCGAGCTTCAAAATCAAAAGACCAGGACATAATGGGTGCTAGAAATTGTGCCAAGGGCTTAGCCATGAGAATCCTTCAACATGGTCAAGCACCTTAAAAGATCCACCATGTTTATGACAATATGAGACGTCCTCACCCTCTCAAAATAGATGAAGCAACTAGAGAAAGCCTTAGAGAAGTAGAAGATCATCAATAACCGAAAGAGCAAGTAGTCTTGCAAATATTTGATTCCAAAAAGCCCTAACTACATCTATTCTATCTAACACTCATATGCGATAACAAACTTATCCATAACTTTCTTGTAGATTTTAGGCAAGTACCTTAATCAGGCCAAAAAGGGTGGTCGATGCCTTGGAGTTTACATACAAGCTACTTAAACAAGGAGTGGTGTAGCTAGATGGTACTCCAATACCCATCCTTGGCCTCCTAGAAGACCTACAACTCTCTATGTATTCTTGTTCTAATGTGACCTTTATACAAGAGGTAGTTATGTTTGATCTACCCACATCATTTAGCCTTTGCCCTCCTAATATTTCATCTCAAATATTGACGAGTACTTGTCTTTGGACTAGTTCCACATGTTCCTAAGGACTTGCTATGGGGCTAAGATAAATGTACCATATGAACCACCCATATGCACCATGTAGATTTTAAATCAATATACAAGGTCTTAGGGGAGTGGGCTTACCTAATTACAAAAGAACTAGAGATCCTCAAGGATGAGGTACACACCCAAGTGTTAGATAATTAGATGGATGAATGGGCAGATGACACATGGGGAGTTGACTTGTACCAGGAAACCAAAATAACTAAACCTAAGGTGTGCATAATGCAAGGGCAAGGGATCAACATACTAGGAGAGGTTAACCCCTCAAGTATCCATAGCATACCAAAATCCAAGACACGCGATCCCACTCAACCAAACTACCATGGAAAATAGAAGTTTAGATCATCGTGGTCTAGGTATTGCAAGTTTCGATGAAATAATAGTCTGAGGAAGGATCAACATGTGTATACTAAAGAACACAAGCTTATACTAAGAGGGGGTGAATAGTATAAAACCAAATTTTACTTTTCTTTCCCAAACAATATTATTCAATGTTATCAATTGCAATATCTTTCCAAAAATAGCATCAACCAATATCATAAATAACAGTAGTAAAATAATGCAAAAATCATCACACACCTAAGAGACATAAATTTAATGTGGTTCACCCAAGATGGGCTACATCCATGGAGAAAATATTTCTTCTAAATTTTCTCAACAAATCTCTTGGAAACCAATTCCCTATTACAATATTTATGGACCTCTATCCAAAGGAGATCTCAACCCCCTATGCTCAAGTTCATGGATCTATATCCATAGGAGAACTCTATCCCCTTAACTCTAGCTTGTGGAACTCTATCCACATCAGAACTCTATCCCCTTAACTCTGGTTTGTGGAACCCTATCCATAGGAGAACTCTATCCCCTTAAATCTGGTTCGTGGAAATCTATCCACAAGAGAACTCTATATCCTTAACTTTGGTTCATGGAAATCTATCCACATGAGACACCTATCCCCACTGCTCTGGCTAGTGGATCTCTATCCACATGAGATCTTTGTCTCCACTGCTTTGGCTAGTGGACCTCTATCCACATGAGACTCCTCTCCTCTTTGCTTTTGTCAACTCCAAAGCCTTCTCACTGCTCTGCTCAAATATACACATGTTACATGCATAAATTTATCCCAAGCCTTCACACAAGGCTTCCTCAAATCAGCAACAAAAATTACTCTAAGCTCTGATCAAATATGCACACGTTACATGCACAAATATATCTCAAATCTATCCTAAATTTGTACACATTACATGCACAAATATATCTTAACTCTGCTCACAAACTCTGCACAAATTTGCACCAAACCTCATCACAAGACTAACACAAATCTGTCTCAAACCTTCTCATTAAATCTGCTCTCAAAATTGTTTCAAGTCTTTTCACAAGACTTGCTCAAATCTGCCTCAAACATATTTCATGTCTTCTCACATGTCTTTCTCAAATCTACCTTAAACTTGTTTCAAGTCTTCTTACAAGACTTGCTCAAATATGTCTCAAACCTATTTCAAGTCTTCTCACAAGACTTGCTCAAATTTACCTCAAACCTATTTCAAGTCTTCTCATAAGACTTTCTCAAATCTACCTACAAGACTTCTCAAAAGACTTGCTCATAACACATGCTCAAAAACTGCTCAAAATACATACTCAAATCTGCTCATCAAAACCTCTTCTCAACTCTTCAAATCTTGCATACAAAACAATGTTCATCTATTTCTTGATTTTGCATAATAGTGTCAACAAGTTATTTATCTAATCTTCAAGGTGATTTATTTAACTTGAAGTAGTTTAGACATATTCTACCCAGAATTCATTTAACCTATTGAACATATAGAGAATGATATGCACTTGACAAATGCTCAATATGTTCTACACACTCGTTAAATCTATCGCTTTCACATGTATCACATTTATTACATTCTAAAGGTAGCTCTAGTCTAGCACATGATAACTGACCTTCTTATGTATTTCTCACAATCAAAATTGATGCACACACTTGCTTCACAAATTTTATTTCTAACACTTGCACATTCACTTTCAAGAACACTCATCTCAATGCACAACTTGTTCTCAAATATCAAATACAATAATGCACAAGTTTGCTTTCAACCCTAGCACAAGTGCTTCTAATTTCTTTCAACAAGGATGCACATTTTTATTTCACAAACCCTAGCTCAAATATTTCCAACAATCCACACTAATAAAATATTTTATATCCACCTTATGATTCAAAAATATTTGCTCAATCAAACACCTCTAAGAAGGAATAATGTCACCATACCTCTTAACTTGCTTTGATGAAGAAGTGCCTTTAAAAACTATCTCAAAATATTTTTTCTTTCTTATGCCACTTTCAAAGGTTAGTTAGCATAATACTTTTCAATCATTCACATGAAAACCTTTCCTCAAAAATTGTGCACAAAAATATTGCTCTATACTCCTTTTACTTTCTTAAAACAAGGCTTTTTAATCAAAGAACAACACCTTTAAACTTTCTTTCACCATGCAGAAATACACACAATTATTAAACCATTTAACACCTTATAACTCCTACTCTTAAAACACACACAATAAACTCATAAAATGAAAGAATCATTATCACACCTTATTTCTACTTCTAAACATATTTTAAATTTCAACACCAAAATACCCTTTTCACACCTTATTTCTCCTATATTAAATGAGCAAAAATAAATGACAACTCAACCTTATAACTCCCACAAAAATCAAATTGCAATTGAGAAAATAAATACCACTTTTATTTTGTCCTTAATGTGAATTGAACCTCTCACCTTGTGAGGGTAAGGTGCCCAACCAAAGGGCCACGACAAGCTATGCTAATGCAGCTCGTGAGAACACAAAGGTGCCAATCACCTTTTACTTCCTTCTGCCATTAACTCTACCTAGTAAAACAAAAATGATCCATGATGGGTTTCAAACCTGAAACCTCCTTCTCACAACACCTTCATGCAGGCTCAACCACCAGCTGGTCTAGATGGCTAGATGGTATTTGATGTGCACCAATCCGAACATAAACCTTCATTGTTCATTTTAAAAGACTACGCTCTCCTTTCCTTTCCTTATTTGTCGCATGCAACAAATCAAATATCGAGATTATTGCTTGCACAATTACGAGCCACTCAAAAATGACTTTAGGCATGGGGTATTAATATGATTTAATTTCCTCTTTGTCCAAAGTCGGCCCACCTTGTCTTTTTTACACCATATGATGTCGGCCACCTCAATTCGAAATTAATTCAAATTACCTTCAATTACTTTGTGCTCAAATGATATTATAACTTGGAATCTTTATATTATAATAAAGATATTATAATATTAATCATTTTGAACCTTGCCTTCACAGTTAATATTATTGTCTTCAATAATATTAATATCTTGCCTTTACTTTTAAACCATTGTTCCAAAGAACTCTTAAGGCCTTTTTTCTTTCATTATAATAAAAAAAATATTATAATGCTTTTCTCAGCAAATTTCCTTTCTCTTGAGATAAACCTGTGCCTTCATTATTGACCTTACTTAAAATAATAATTGTGCCTTAAGAATTTTCTTTGACATCAATGACATCTCTCTTTTGACATCAATGACAATTATTTGCATAAATATTTCCAACATATACATGTTAAATCATATAAAATATATAAATAGGTGACATTTAGATAAAGAAATACTAGTTACTATATTTTTTGACCAATATAAAAAGGCAACACAAAGATAAAAGGTAAAGTATTTTAGGAAACTAACCACATGTACAAAATAAAAGGTGCATGGAATAAGAGGACTAATGATTGGCAAAGATGGCATGATGAAATTATTTCCTAAGTAAAGAGGATATTCCCCGTATCCAATGGGTGACAATGTAGCAGATGATAATGCCATCCTTGATTCTTCCACATGATAAGGATTTAGGAGGGAGAAAGGCAGTATAAGAGGATCCTAATGCCTCATCAGCTAGAAGTCTATAAAAATAAGTACTTTTCCCTTGATACATTTGTGAAATTCCAGACGTCCTCTCCTAAGTTCCCAAGCTTCTAAAACCTACCTTAGACACTTCGCACCTAATGAATAAGGTTATTATTTGTTGGGTTATTTTACTCTTGCAAGAAAAAGTCCCCTATGAGTCACCAAAATTGTAGTGAATTTTTCACTATATTGGGGTAGGTTCCTACCTTAAAAAAGAGACAAGTAGATACTATCACCTAAGATTATTAGATGAAGGGCCTTAAAGCTCCATCCATGTACCAAGTAGTTGATTCAAAGAAATCACCTGCAAAAGACAATCTATGCTAAATATTGATAGCATGCTCGAAGCTCCATTTACCCAAAGGCAAAGCCATTCATAAGGAACAAGCCAACAAGGAGTTCCAAATTTTCTGGTGGTGACTAAGCCTCATCCCATCATTAAGAGGAATCCTTGAGCTTTATTTTATGATGACTAAAAGGGTCCCTTTGATGATGAGATCTCCAATAGCTCGATTTGCTAGCACCTCATTGCCTAACTAGCTACAAGACCCTGTAGTTGAGCTACCTTCCTCCAGATATTGGGTTTTAATACCCTATACACCTAGGGATATCTACTCATAGGCATGAGCAACATACCCATTAGGGGATACCCAAGGGCCTTGGAGAGGAGGAATATGGTGGATCATAAAGGATTTAGTAGGCAAACACACCTTGTTGATCCTCACTAGGATCCTCTAGAGGTTCAAAGGTGGGAGGGATGATAAGAGCATGGAAAATCCATAAGGGTTAGAAGTGTGCCCATCAAATGAAATCTAGTGGAATCCTACATAGAAGTATCCTTAGATAATTAGCCATCAAAAAATTAGGGACATCAAGAATCATGACAAGGGCTAATCGAAAGTGAAGGGGAAATGCCACCAGAGCAACCAAATTATTGGAAGGGATGCCTATACCCAAAACTCTATCAAAGTCTAGGGAGCCAATGCAAGAAAGAAGAAGTTTCCAAAATAGTTCAAAAATCAAGGGAATGCAAAAAATCTAAATGGGCCTCGCCAATCGAAGCCAATTGAAGCAAATTAAACGAGATTATATTAGCATAGCAAAGAAAGAGGAGTGCCAAAGAACACATACAAAAGTAAGGAGTTGACCTTGGGTAAAAAATCTTAGAGGTTGTATAATGGAGCTATATCCCATGCTCTCCTAGACTTATTAGGATTGGTGCCCCCACATGATCCACAAGGCACCAAATGAACCTACTCAACATAGGAAAAAAATGCCAAAAACACAACCACAGGGGGTCATTGTGCTTGGGGAGCGCAAGGGGATCACTTTCATCCCCCAATAGGTATAAATATGCCATATTTGAAAATCTATCAAAAACAACAAAAATTGAATCATTTCCCTTTTGTTTTCAAGGCAATTCAAGGACAAAATCCATACTTATGTCTTTCCATGGATTTTTTGGTATCACGAATGGTTGATACAACCTATTGTTATTGATATTTTGTTTTGCATGTTGAAAAATTGGATAACTCTACATAAATATTTGTACATCCATGATTATTCATAGCCAATAATAGCTTTCACAAAGTTATTCCCAAATTTTATCTATTCCAAAATATCTAGCTCATCCTCCATTATGTTTTTCTCTTGTCAGGTTCTCCCTCATTGAGCTTTGTGGTATGCATAATTACTTTCCTTTTAATAATACTCCTTCTTAGATAAAATAATCCATCCATGGTATTTTATCTCTTGTAGTAGGATCATTGCAAGCTGCCTAAGCTTC
Organism: Wollemia nobilis; assembly: GCA_028583015.1. Lineage (NCBI taxonomy): Eukaryota > Viridiplantae > Streptophyta > Pinopsida > Araucariales > Araucariaceae > Wollemia > Wollemia nobilis. The sequence goes on from JAQPPZ010017164.1 coordinate 2,970,465, forward strand.
CTTGAAGTACAATCCATCCAAAATATATAGCTCATAAATATTTGGATAACTCTACATAAATATTTGCACATCCATGCTTATTCATGGCCAATAATAGCTTTCACAAAGTTATTTCCAAATTTTATCTATTCTAAAATATCTAGCTCATCCTCCATTATGTTTGTCTCTTATTAGGTTCTCCCTCATTGAGCTTTGTGGTATGCATAATTACTTTCCTTTTAATAATAATCCTTCTTAGATAAAATAATCCATCCATGGTATTTTATCTCTTGTAGTAGGATCATTGCAAGCTGCCTAAGCTTCCTTGAAGTACAAGTCATCAAAATAAAATGATTTCATGACTTAAAAACCTGTGACTTCAATCCTAATTACACTCATAAACAAGTTTATTCTACTCAAGGGCATCGACTACCCTATTTGAACTGCCACTTCTATGTTTCAAAGCAAATGAGTAGCTTTGGAGATACTCTACCCATTTCATATGTCTTTGGATTATTTTCCTTAATTGTTAGTGAATTTTAGAACATGATGATATGTGAATAACACAAATTCCTTTAGCAATAGGTAATGTCTCCACTTCTTCAATGCTTGCACAATAGTATGAAATTGTTGATCATAAACTAAATACTTCTTCTTGTATTCATTTAGTTCTTGTTGAAATAAGTAATGGGTCTACCTTCTTGGCTCAATACTCCTCCAATGGCGGCTTTGCTTGCATCATAATCTACTTGAAAAACTTTGTTAAAATCCAGTAATACTAAAATTGGCTACTCTATGACATTCTCCTTCAATATTTCAAAGCCTCTTTTTGCTATGTCTATCCATTTTAATTTATGTCTACCTCCCTCCATCATTTTTATGATTGGAGCATAAATTCCATTAAAATTTCAAATGAAATTTCTATTAAAACTTGCCAAACCATGGAAAATTTTGGCTTCAAAAATATTTCTTGGCAATGACCACTCCACAAGATTTACCTTTGTTGGATACATACACAAACCATCCTCAAATATGAAAAATCTAAATATACCAATTCCTTCATAAATGTACATTTATTCAAATTGATCAATAATTGCTCCTCCTTTAACTTTTACAAAGCTAACCTCAGATGAATTATGCATTCTTTCATATTGCTAAACACCAAAATATCATCCAATTAAACCACCAGAAACTTACCAATAAAAGTCTTCAAGACTTCATTAATTAACTACATAAAAGTGTTGGGTGCATTAGTCAACCCAAATGGCATGACCAACCATTCATACAAGTCTTCTTTGGTATTTAATGCATTTTTTCACTGATTTGAATTTTATGATTTCCACTCTTCAAATCGATCTTTGGAAGTACTTTTCTCCACTTAAACAATCCATCAACTCATCCATATGAGGTAATGAAAACTATACTTTATTGTGACCTTATTGAGAGCCCAAGAATCCATACACATATGTCATTCCCCACCTTAGTATGGATGGTACTACATATGGGCTCAAGATATCCAATAGATCTTGAACTTGTTTCTTCAATTCTTAATTCTCCATAGTTTTCATCCTATAGGCTACTTTGTTCGGTAAACTAGCTTCGAGTATGAAGTATATCTCATGAATAATGCTTCTCATAGGTGGTAACTCATCAAGTAATTCTTCTAAAATAATATCAACATATTCTTCTAGAAAATCCTTCACTTTATGTGGAATGTTGGTAATCTTATTCATTACCCCATATTTCATGGGTTTAGGAATAAAAGCAAAACATGCTTCCTCCGTCTCCTTCAAGAACTATTGTTTGGATATTAGACAAACTTTAGAGCTACTTCCCACTTCTTATCTTTCATGATATACTGCTTTCCTATCAAATTTTCATGGTCTCCCTAATAAAATATGACATGCATCCATTGACATAATGTCACATAGAAATACGTCCTTATAAGAACTAATATAAAAATTCTCCGTACATTTTTTGGTTACCAAAATTTGATGTCCATTTTGTAACCACAACACTTTGTATGGATTTGGATGCTCAATTGTTTCAAGCCTAATTTCTCTACCATCTATGTTGACACTAACTTTTAGTGCTTATACTATCCATAATCACCTTACAATATTTACCTCTTGATTTACAAGTTGTCCTAAATAGGCTCCTTCTTTGCTCTAGTTTGTGCTCCTCCATGGCTAGTTTTAACAACACCCTTTTCATAATAAGTGATTCTCCTTGTTTTGGTTCCTCCTTGTGCTTTAGTGAGGTAGCACTTTATTCATCCACTTGTACAATCTGGTTATGGGCATCCTTTCCATGCTCACTGGTCGGTTGTGCTTAAAGACACTCATATACTTTATTTCCTTCCAAGCACCTATAACACTTGCTAGAGAAACCACATCCTCTACCTCTAATAAATCCACCTTGTCCTCTTGAGAAATATTTATCTTCTCTATTATTATGAGAAGTACTAGTTTCTTCCTCTTGCCTTTGTTTTCCTCATTGGTTGTTGGTTTATCCTCTTCTTGGAGAGGACCACCCTCTTCCTCTAGCATTATTTTGTTGCCTATGCAACAAATTTTTCTTTGCCTTGAGCACATACTAATATGCCTCTTCAAAATTTTCTATTTGAATCATATTAATTTCATATTGTATGAATAATCTTATTCCATTTATATATCTTACCACCTTATCCTCATCATATTCTACATGACTTGCTCTTATGGTCAATTTATATATTTCTTTCATATATTATTTTACTCCCAACTCCTTTTGCATGAGGTTTTAAAGTCTCCTAAACATTTTGATCTTATAATCAATAGGTAGAAATTTTGATTTTAATTTAGCTGCAAACTTATCCCAAGCTTGGATTATATCCTTTCCTTTTCACTATCTTTTTGTTTGGACAAGATCCCACCAAATCGAAGCATGTCCCTTCAACCATGTGCATGCGAATTTGATCCATTTCAAATCCTCTATAGAATAATAATAAAATAATCTCTCCATATCAATTATCTAATTTATCAATTCTTTAGGATTCAAATTTCCATTAAAATTAGGGGTATCCATATTTGGTTTACTTCTCATGCTTGAGATTTCCTGAATCAATCACTGCTTTAGTTCATCTCCTTGCTTATCATCTTGAGCTTCTAGGTGACTAGTATCCTCTTCACTGTCATTATCCTCTTCAATATGAATGCCTCTTCTTTGGGCAATCTCAATTGCATCTATCTTGGTGGTGATTCCTCTCAACATTTTAGCTATATATGTTGGTTGAGATCCTAGACCATGCGATATTTCTCTTCCTCATTATGCCATTTCTCTAAAAAAAATTATCTTTACTTTAATATCAATTGATGAAGCTAAGAAAATGGATTCTAGTGAAGGACAACCTTTTCAAGTAGCCAACTATCAAACTCAAAATCCTCAATAGTTGTACGATAATCACACATACAACCAGTCACAAGCATGTTGAAACTAGATGACAATGTATCAAGATGATAATGGTACAATATGACACTATCCCAATACAACAAAGTCTCAAGACCTACCGCAAGAGAACAAAGTCTGAAGATGATAATGGCATAAGATAACATTAACATAAGATGACAATACCCCAATATGACAAGGGCATGATGATCTAATATGACAACGATGCCTCCAAGATGGTGCAAATTTTGTTTGAATGGTGCAACTTCCAATTGAACAACATAATGCAACTTCCACTTGCATGGCATGATGCAACTAGTCCAACATGTCTTTCTGGATTGTAACCTTTGTCTTGTATTATTAGCAAAGTTGTAATCCTACACACATAATAAGATTCTATTGCATACAAATATAGTAACACAATGCATTCACCATTCAATATACATGCAAAAAATAGATTAGAGTGGAATATTATTTTTTAATTGTTTATGACCATCGACTACACATTATTTTCATTCCATATTCACATAGTCATCCCTACTCTTAGACACATTCATGCAGGCCCTTTTTATGTTTCTCTCCCTTCTTTCCTATCCTCCTTCCAGGCTTGTCATCCCTTTCCTCTTATTCTTCTATGCACCTCTATTTATCCTTCCTCTTCCTCTTTTATATGTAAAATATGGCAATTATCCAAATGGTTCTCTAACTATTTTTTAATAAATTTGATAGGTTGGATGCTTTTGCATCATCGGTTGAGCTAATTTCAAGTGATGCAAATATATTTATTTTTTATTATAGATGTTAAGGTATAATTATGATCTTTAGAGGTAATAATATAATTTCTCTCAAAATTCTATGTTGGTTATCATTGTTTCTTCTTTTGTAGGATCATGTCTTCATTATTTGCAACCTTTCCTTCTATTTTTTTATAATCATCAATCTTCTTACCTCCATGATTTGTGATCTCTATTATTATATTAAAGTATTTCTTTATAATGAGTCATGTGAAAACTTTCTATTACAATTTCCCTCTTTTGAAAAGGTTGATTTACACTTTACTTCCCTTTCATCCTACAAGTATTGCACACAGTTTTAATAACACTTTTTTTTCTCTTATAAGTGACTCCAAAATTATACCTTTAACTAGAATTTAGTCTTGAATTTTGTTTATATCCATTTTAAATTGCTTTCATTTTCAAATTATATATTGATTAAACCTACTTTTGTTCCACACATTCATTATATTTTTAAATTTATTTTTAGTTTTTTATTGGAGTATATTTTAAATCTAAACACTGATTAAGCCAATCATTCCTTGATTGATTTGTACAAACATACATGAAAAGTTGATATTAACTCAAAATTTAGTAGTTTATAAGTATACATACTTTTCCCATCTACATATAGATAGATTAACCAATAATCATAGTCAAAACAAAGAGTAGTGCTAATAGAGAGGTCAAGCACTCCTAGATTCATTTTAGGATAACAAGACATATTGCAAACCTTTTTCCCATAAATATATTTTCAAACCTATTTTTTATTGATTATATGGGATTAAAACATGCCCCAACCATATTATGTCATGACCTCATTATCAATATTTAAACAAGCCACACAATGGTATTTTGATAATTATTCATATATCACCTGACAAGATTTGAACCTAAATATTTGCCTTGAAAGTTAACATATTTAACCATTTGAGCTCATGTTATTTGATTATTTTGAATCTTTCTTTATACCATATATAGATTCTATCTTTTTGCTTAGTGTATACATCCAAATTTTCGATGATGTCCTCAAATCCAATATAGATTGATAAGCCAACTAAAAATCCTAATTTTTCTTTCATATAGAATATATGGTATTGAAATTGAGGCAATAAACCATTTCTAATAGATAATAAATACCCTAATATTAAAAATTGTATTCTAGAATTCTTTCCTTTTGAGTATTACGTGGACTATCAATATTAATAATAGATGGATGCTTGCTCTCTCCTCTTTCTTTTGAGCAAGAAAGTTTTATATTTTAGATTTAAATGTGAGCAGGATATGGATGGATAGTGGTTGTTAGTTGGGTTCATGTGTGTTCCTGCTTGGCTAGGCAAGAAGGTGCTTTAAATTTTAGTTTTAAATTTTGAGCGATGTCTTGTTCCTGCTATTGTATCCTCTCCCTTGTTTCTCTTGAAGGTCATCTTTCTAAGATCCATTTCAATTGTTAAAGGTTGGGGGACTCTCAAAACCCCTTTGTAAAAGGTTTTGGGATCCTTTCAAAACCCCTCTTCCACCTAATAATAATAATAATAAATTTCTTGAAAGCATTAAATTTTAAATTAATAGTCATCTAATTAAAATTTTGATCTACAAAATGTAGAGAAAATAACCTGTTATGACAAACGATTACTAGTCCTATATAAGCCTTCCCTCATAGCACAATACGAGGACATCACATTTCTTCTATAAATTAAAAATGTATACATTACATTTTTTCATTAATTATATGGTGATAAAATGGGTCCCACCCTTACATTTATTCTAATGATCCATAGTTGTACAACATTACAACAAATCTTATTATCATTTCTTATTGAGTATCCATCATAATGCAAACAATTTAACAGTTGGTTACAATCATACATGATTGCATCATCCATATATTTCCATACTACCTTGGACAATATGTGCATTACGATTATCTTTATTATTACCTATCTTAGTCTCTTTAAATAAAATAATACTTGTTTTTGGTCTATGATTATCACTAACTAACCTATTTTAGTCTCTAATTTCAAGGGGCATTCATACTTTTTCATTCTATAAAAGTATTTTAATTTTTTATGTTCTTGGTTGAGCCTTAACAGGGCCTGTTATACAATTTTTTTAATCTATCATTAGGTACCATCCTTTATATTCTTTTTCGTATTTGAATCTCTTGTTTTATTTTTTAATAGCCATGAGGTTTTTCTTTCTAAATCCTACTTCAAAAAATCATTTCCAAAAGTGCAAAGAGCCCCACCTTATGGCTAATTTTAAAATTCTTGGATCATATTCAAATATTTATTCAATTTTTTTTCAAAGATACAAGGAATTTATTGTATATTTTTCGTCTAATTTTATTTTTTCTCTTTATTATTATTCTACTCATTTTTCAAATTTTTTTTGACTTTATAAGATTTTTGTCCACTTTCATTTGAACTGAATTAGGAAATAATGGTCATTTAATTTTTTAATTATTTTCTTATATGATAGGTTCTTCATATGCATTTTTTGGATCATTTGAAAGTATAAATTTTATTTTCTTTTTTTCTAGTTTCTCATTTTCCTTGTATTCATTATCTTATTTTTAGAGTTTGGAAGTTTTTATCCTTCACTTATGGAGGCTCAAGGGGAGTTTTCTTAGGATTGTTTTTTCCAATATGTTGAGGATAATGTCTCTCTAAATAACTAGTTTCATAATGCATTTTATAACTAAAAATTTAGTTTTTCTAATCCATGAATTGTACCCAAATTTATGTTTGAATCATTGAATCATGATTTGCTTTGGAAGAGGCTTTGATGTATCTATTATAACACAAATACTATCATAGACTACTAGGAATTTGTCTATCAATGTTAGCATACAAGCTATTTTCACATAGGATATTGAACTTAAAGTTCTCACATAAATATACACGAGTATTCAAAAAAATAAATGAACTTACTGTATTCCCACATATCATAATTAGTATTCTAGTACAAATGAAGTACTAAAATTTCAATATATATCTCACATGCTTGTTCTATATATAACCTTTATAATGACTTGATATTTCAAATTCAACAAACTATTCATCTCCGCAAACATCGAGAAGAGATGACTCTTCATATATCTCATAAGAGAAATATATTTTATTGACTCTAATAATGACAAACTTCTTAATGATGACAAACACTAAATGACAATCATTTACAAGACTTCTTCAAACCACATATTTACAAAGTATATACAAAAATATTTACAAGGTGCCTAATAATGTGATAAACTCTAGCACCTCCCTATATTACAATATTTGGTATGTTATGAGTATTTCATCCTGGTCTTGGTCTTCCTACTCTTAATTTTGCAGTGACTTTGGATTTTGCATTCTTTCCATCTCTAGTTCAGGTATTGATTCTATCCTTCTAATTCTAAATTGTATTATATTTCTAGATCAATTGTAAATTCTTTCTTTCGTGCATGTTTAAGTTTTAGTACCTTTGTGAGCATAATCATTATAGAATCATTTATTGATGAATCTTTGCTTATCATGCTCTTTTTGTTGAAGAAAAATTTTAGCATTTCCATGATTCTATTCCATTTTGTTTTATTTATCTATCCATAGTGCACATCAATTTTATTTTTCTTTTATTCACAAATTTTTTGAGACTCATTGTTTTCTTTACAAATTTTATGACTCTAGAGGATCCAAAGTTTCTTTTTTAGTCCATATTTGTTATAATTATTCAATGTTTCCTTTTTAATGAATTATATATATTTTTTAATAATACCTTTACCACCATTTCCTATTACAAGTTTAGTGTTATTGCTTTCTATCATAAAATCATTCTCATTTTATTTTATTTCATTATATATTTATTTTGTTCCAACTTCCTTTATGTGCCCTTTAAGATCATTACTATCCCGACTTGAATAATTAACATCATTTGGATCATTATTGATAATTTATGAGTGACTTATATCATCACTATCTTTATCAAAAATGGAAGACTTCAAATTATCAACATATTGTCTATCAATTTGGCCCACATATAATGTAGTATCAAAACTATTCGGTTAGTTTGCCATGAAAATCTTGTGTTCAATTAAATATTTTTATAAATGTTTTTGAGAGAGTGTTATTACATCTAGTGCGAATATACCATTTTTGTAGGTCTTGAGAGGTTTAATATTGTTTTATCTTTTGATAAAACATTTCTTATTATTATTGATAACTTTGAATTCTATTGTTCTTTCTCTATTCTTAAATTTTGTTACTTGAATTATTTTATTCTTAAATGTTGTTACTTGAATTAGGTTATTTGCTATTCCTAGAACATATAGAACATTCGCTAGTGTGCATTCAAAAAATCATAGATTAAGTGTAACATTGCATATTCCATGGAATTGATAGATTTTATCATTTGTAAGCTTAACTGGTATACTTTGTTTCACTTTAATAGAATCAAACCAATATAATTTTCTAGTCATGTGATTGCTAGCTCCTGAATCAATATACCAAAAGTTATCTTCATATCCAAATTTTGATACCGTTTGATTTGATTGTGGTGATTCTTTATATCTCAAGATATGTTTGTGACAATATTTTCTCTTAATGGATTTCAACTCTCTAATCATATATGACTTTGATGAAGTCATAATTTATAAAGACTTTTTTTTAACTAATTTTCCAATTCTTCAAACTCATGTCAACTCTTCTTTTATCTCAATTCTCTTGAAAAAATTGTCAATTGTCAAGTAGAAACCCTTTTCACTCCCTTATTATTTTTTTAAAAAATCTTCTCTTAAAATAACCCTTTCAAGGTTCCTTTACCTTTTAATCTATTTTTATTCTTCAATTCATATTTTCCTTTCTCTTTGGATAAATTTCTTTTAATGTATTATTTCTCTTAAGTTTCTTCTTCTCACATTATTCACTTCAAACTCCTATCTCTTACTTTCCAAAATTATCTCAATTTATTTTCCTTTCAAATTTTTTCCTTTTAATTATATCACTTTCAACATTTTCTTTCCAATAATTACTATCACTTTAATTATTCTCCTTTTAATATATTCCTTCCTTCACCTTATAAAATTTCTCTTTAATATATTAAATATACTATGCTCCTTTTAATTAACCATTCACTATCATTTGAAAAAATATTTTGAGGTACCCACGTGTTGTAGGTGAGTTGGAGAGGGTAGGGAAATCCTCCAAGGGAGGTCCCTGGTTCGAATATCCACCATACCAAAAGCACATTGAGTACCCAAAATCTAGTTAATTATGCTGGTGCGATCAGGACCAGGTGCGACTCTCGGGTGATTTTGACAGTGTAGAATCCCTTGGTCTTGGTTTATCATACCAAGACGGTCCCGCAAAGGGTTTTACACTAAATTCAAAAATTATACTATATTGAGGTAAATCAAAAGTTTGTACCTTAGGTAGAGATTTCCCTCCAATTATCTAGACTAGAGCACCACTTTCTCTATGCATCTTGGGTTTATTGTTCCCAAGTAAATTTGAAATTCCATCATTTTGCTTACCTCCAATCTAAATCCTCATAGGCATTATAATTTTTATGTTGACATTATTTTGACTAGATCCTTTTATTTCAATATTTTCTCAAACTTATTTGCATGTAGTGTTACTTATCTTCCTCTTTGGCCTACATGCCTTTGACTCTTTTCCATTGTTAACACCTACTCCACTACTCACCTAAGCTTTCCTCTCTAGCTTTCATACCTTCTATTCTTCTTTGTCATTAACACCTGCTTCACTACTCACATGAGCTTTCTTCTTTGGATTGCACACCTTTGAATCTTATCCATTGTTAATGCTTACTTTACTTCTATCTCCAATCATACAGTTTTCAATATCTTCATGTGTTCCTTCCTCTCTCTAGTCGTCTCCTTCAAATGTTATGAACTCTTCACTTAGAAAATTCAATGACCTACCCTCTACACTCCTTGATATTTGTACTCGTCCAATTGGTATTTAGTTCCTTTTATCTTTATCTGCACTTAATCACTTCTCTAGTATTCATCTATGTTGCAACTAAACTTATTTATGCTCAATATTATTTTTCTTAGTCTCCTTCACTACTCCACTATCAGCTATCCAATGTCTTGGATGCTCTCACACCATGAAATTGTTCTCAACTTTAATTCCTATAGCACTTATGGATATCAGAACATCAAATCAAACTTAGATTAATGTGAATCCTCTCACAACAGTGGCTCCTCTCATAGTAGTAGCTTTGATACCACTATTAGCATACAATCTATTTTCACACAATATATCAAGCTTAAAGTTCTCACACAATTATACACAAGTATTTAAATAAATTAAATAAACTTATTTTATCCCTACAAATCACACTTAGTATTCTAGGACCAACGAAGTATTTAAATTTCAATACATACACCTCACATGCTTGTTCTACATAGAGCCTTAACAATGACTTGACATTTCAACTTCAACAAACTATTCATCTCCTCAAACATCCAAAAGATATGCCTCTTCATATTTTTGATAAGAGAAATACATTTTATTGACTCTAACAATGAAAACCTCTTAATGATGACAAACACTAAATGAAAAAAATTTACAAGTATCCTTCACACAACATATGTACAAAGTATATACAAACATATTTACAAGGTACCAAATAATGTAATAAACTCCAACAATCAAATAATCATAATGACAATAAGTTTACCCAAATAGTCTAACCCAATTTGACACCTATTTTATATGTTTTATAGTTGGATGTAACCTTCATCCTAAATTCTGGTGATAATCCTATATTATCCATAAACCATGGTCCACTTAGAAATCATGTGTTATTTTATTTAAATATAAAAAGCAATAAAAATTAGAACAAGAAACTCATGAAATACTTATCTTTAAATTTTTATTTCACTACATTCCATTTTTAAATATCCATAAACCCTGATCAATATCTCATAAATTTGCATATAAAGTGTCTATTTTTAAACATATGTACATCATGTTATAATCACATTTTTCCAAAATATGCACATAATTTTCTAATGAGTTGGCTACAATAGCTACGTCCGAACATCTTAAGCCTTGATTAATATTTGAAAGATTAGAAGTTGTCAATAGATTCTAACCTTTAGAAATATGTGTAATTATCAAATCACATTTGCATCATGCCTACTTGCTAAATCAAAAATATATTTTAATATTAATTCTAGTAAAATTTTAATATATACTATAAGAGAAGGATTCATAATATTTGAAATGCATTTAGGGTCGTTATTTTTTAAATAATGGTATCTTTGAAATAAATGATCATAACTCCTATAACATTTCTAATGTTAGTATTATTCATTTCTTCAAGTGATAGGGATTAATGTTATGATAATATTGCTATATTTATATTAGGAATGATTCGGATAACCCAACAAGCAAACACACAAAATATTTTTTAGACAATGAAGAACTACCAATTACATTACAATATCATCATAAATAACCAAATATAATGATTGGATAAGGTTGAAATAATTATAAACCTTTTCCAGTTGATAACAAATCATATGCGGATTATACAAAAATATAAATATGACAACATTATCATAACATTAATCCCTATGATTCCTCCCCATTAAAGAAGCATTGGTCCCCAATTCCTACAAAATTAGAGGAGAAATAGATTGTTCTGTGCCATAGGGAATATGTCATCATCAATATTTTTTATTTTTAAATTAAATGAAATTTTAATTGACATGCAAGCCATGTGGTCAAAATGTGTTCACTATGCAAAATATTGCAGGTTTTTTGTTTTATTACATTAATGCCACCCAATGGCTGTTTTTTCACATATAAATGTTAAATGAAGCCACATTATAATATATGTATGACAATTGTAGCACATGTTAGAATAACAAATTATATCCTAAGTTGTTACTAGGATAATTTGTGTGGCTGAGATTAGCTCAGTTAGTTATGATCATATGGATCAGATTGTAAGCACTTGCTATTTAAGCAACGTCCTTTCAAGTAAATGATCAAGTATTCTACTTTTCTAATATGGTATCAAAGAGGCCTTCGTGCCCTGTGAGCTTGAAGAGCTTTTCTTCATGGGGGGTTCCTTTTTTTTCCCTAATTTTTTTAATTGAGGGAGTATGCTCTCCATATTTTGATGGATCAGAAACCAGATGGTTAAATTTTAGTATCCATATTTTGATGGATCAGAAACCAGATGGTTAAATTTTAGTATCCATATTTTGATGGATCAGAAACCAGATGGTTAAATTTTAGTATCCATATTTTGATGGATCAGAAACTAGATGGTTAAATTTTAGTCTGGGAAGTTTTTTACTTTTTAGTTTTTTTAAGGGTTTGCAGAATGGAGATCGCTGCCTTTTGAAGCTTCCACGTTCACTGCCTGGATCATGGAATAAAATATGTTGGAGTAGTAGAGATCTTGATCGAGGCCATGCGGCTATTAGCTGAAAGAGTCATGGTGGCGCTTCGCAACGGGATTTTTTTTAATCCTCTACACTTTGCTACCATATGGCACATTCATCTTTAGCAATTCATGGGCAACTATGAGAAGCCTCCTAAAATAAAAACTTGGAGTTGGAGGTTTTATCATGGGTGCAACAGTTGTCTTATTCTCCGCAACTTGTTGAGTTAGTGAATCTATTTTTTTATGAGGCGTTCATGAAGCTGCGTTGTTGCCATCTTCTCCAGTTTGCGCAGTACTATGGAATCACAGGCGTGCCTTACAATGAGCCCTTTTGATGGCACCCGTTGTTGTCATAGTGGATGAACATAAAATTGCTAGTCTCTCATCCTCCTATCCGCTCTCGTTACTGCTCATGAGTGGTTGCTCGTTGATGAGATAATGGTTTTTCGAAGGAGGAGATAGACATTATGGTAGATTTTTTTTTAAAGCTATAAACATCGGACGTTCCTGGGGCAGGCTAGAGAACCTACGAGGATTTTTTTTCAACAGTTTATTTCTTCGATTTTTCTCTTGTGGGAGGCCCATCGCGCCATTACTGCAACATAGAAGGAGGCATAAACATTTGAGCCAAGACTGTTGCTACTGTTTGATCATAAATGTTGAGTTTTTGTGCATCATCGTCAACATCAGTGCTGTTGCTATAGATCCATTGATTGTGCGGAAATTCGCCTATGCATTGATGGAGGTCGATGTTTAGTCTGCATTGCAGATATTGGCAGTAATGCTATTAATTAGTGGTCAAATTTTTTAGTTGTTGGCATCATCATAACAATTAAGGTATACCTCAACCGACTGTGGAATCCGTTATGGTGCCGATATGAAGCCGTTGGAGCAAGGCGTCACTACATGAAGGGCAGAACGACGACAAAACTTATATTTTAAGGGTGCTATCAATTCATGAAGTGCAGATCTACAACGTTCCCGAGAAGTTTGGCAAATGGTCTAATTTTTTTTTTGATCGTGGTTTACCTCTGCCTGACGTCGTTGGTGACAATGAACATGTTTTCTGCTTCCGAAAAAGGTTGTTGTTCTGTGAGCAGCGATTCAAATATTTCAGCAAACAATTCTCTTTTTTCGGGTGACAAGGCCGAAACCAATATTTAAATCTTGCTAACGGGGCAAGCGGAGATGTGACTGCCAAGAGAAGAGATAAAGTGGCATTTTTTTTAAATGGAGATGCAGCATTTTTGGGTGTGGGAGGAGACATATATTAGTTACATCTCGAGTTCAAAACTTTGCGCGCGTACCAGTCATCCGCATCATACCAAATAATCGGGCCTATAGAAATGAAAGCTCGCTGGCCTTCTGGTGTTCCAAGCAGTGGAAGTATTTTCCAGTTTGACCATAATGTCTGCACGTACCGGGATCAACCATATTGTTTTGGTTTTGAGTGACCGTCATTATTTTTTGTTTTCATGCAGGGCACGACTCGATACCGAAACCGATGGACTGGAAGCATCAGGTGCGCAGGTCCGGGCTGCTGCGGGATGTGGAGTTGGAAGGTGGCGCCATCGAGTTCATCACCGTCGGGGGACCTGTTTGCGGTGCGGGGTACCAATTATTTTTGCCACCGTAGTCAAAAGAGGCCGAGTGGATGATGGACCATTATTTTTTAATGCAGGTTATTTAATTATATTGGGGGAATGTTTTTAATATATGGCCCAAGAAATTTTATTTTTAAAATTTGTCATATTTTATTTCCTTACATATAATTTTTTAAAGTAAGTGGGTGGCCCACTATTTTTTTTTTTTTTTTTATGAAAACATAAAAGGGAAAGTGGCCTATTTATGGCTATGGTGGAACAATTGCAAATTTTTAGAATTTGTTTTCTGCCATTTCAGAATTATCCTTGCATGGATATTTTTTTCCGAAGGACATTTTGCAAGATTTCCTTGAAAAAGAGGAAGAAGGCTGTTATTTTTTCCTGCAAATGAAGGTCATTTTGTCACCCAATCATAGAGGTATTTATAGGCGTCGAAAATATTTTTCTGAGATGGACCCTTTGATGGTGTCCAATTTCCATTTTGAGGCACTTTAACCTATGTTTTTTGACCTCAAAATTATTGTATCATGGAGTATGTTTTCTTTCAGTTCGGCAACGAGGCTTCTCTACTTTTATGAGGCATCTCATGGATACTTTACAGGATCTTGATGGAATTTTTCGTAGGGGGGTTTAAGAGGACATATTTCTTCCTCTCCATACTCCATGCACATCTTCCTCCTTCTTCTTATTCTATTATGGAAGGTGGTTTTCTCCCTTGGGGCTTTTCATAATTCCCTTGTTTTGTTGTTTGTCCACAAGTTTTGGACCTTGTTATCAGCCCATTGTGTTCATATAGGTGGAAACCACATACTCATGCTTGTGGAGTCATTTTGGACTACCCTTGTGATTTTTGTGGTTCTTTCTCCATCTTCACACTCTTTTTTGTGAGACACTTTGGTTTTAGGAGAGTTTTCTTTAGTGATATTTCTTATTTTTGATCGCATGTTGCACATGAGTACCTTATCAGACCTTGTTGTCGGGACTCATTCTTGTGGATATGCCACTTGTTTCAGTTTTTTTATTTTTCACTACCTCCTAGTATCACTTAAGGGGGGTGTTAGTATATCCTAGCTTTTTGTCCACAAGTTTTGGACTTTGTTATCAGCCCATTGTGTTCATATAGGTGGAAACCACATACTCATGCTTGTGGAGTCATTTTGGACTACCCTTGCAATTTTTGTGGTTCTTTCTCCAACCTATTATTTTCTTTAGTGATCTTTCTTCTTTTTGATCACATATTGTACATGAGTACCTTATCAGGCCTTGTTGTTGGGACTCATACTTGTGGATATGCCACTTGTTTTTTTTTTTGTTGTTTTTTCACTACCTCCTAGTATCACTTAAGGGAGGGTGTTAGTATATCCTAGTACCACTTAAGGGGGGTGTTAGAATAACAAATTATATCCTAATTTGTTACTAGGATAATTTGTGTGGCTGAGATTAGCTCAGTTAGTTATGATCCAATGGATCAGATTGTAAGCACTTGCTATTTAAGCAAGGTCCTTTCAAGTAAATGATAAAGTATTCTATTTTTTTAACAACACACAGTGGCCAAGGATGCAGGGTGGAGGAAAATTACGTGATAAGACATTCAATGGCAAATGAAAAAGGTTATTTGTAGTGTAGCGACATAGGGTTCGCATACCTGCAAGGGGTTGCCATGGCAGAGGCTACAGGAGTGGCTTGGAAGTGGTAGAGAGGGAAGAAAACACTAGGTGGAGAAAAGTAAAAATTGTTGATAGACGGGAAAGCACAATGGATAAGGGGAAAAACCACACGAAAGCCAAAAAAACATGAAAAATATAAATGGAGTTAAGGTTTTGGGTGGAATGAATTAGATTACCATTTATGAGTGAAGGATGAGGTATGACATCAAAATAGGATGGACATAATGGCAATAATAGAATTGGGTAATGTATGTTGGCCTTGTCAAAGGCATCAACCACCTCAAGCATCATATGGGTCACAGGTAAGATCTGTGCTAGCTTTTACATATCCACCATCGACAAGTCCATGGTCAAATGAGAAAGAAAAGGAAAAGGATCGTCTTTGTCTAGTCTTTGTAGATCTATATAAAACAAAGCAACAATATCGTCAACAAGTAGATCAACATCTGGAATGTCAGCTTCAAGAGATATTAAATCCTCATATTTTTTGAATGATCACTTTCTTCACTAACAATAATATAGTTCAGTGGAAAGATGATGGGCTTCTCACCCATAAATGTTAGTTCGATTCTAGGTTTTGCTTCTTGATTTTTAATAATTTATTCTTCAACGAATATATTTTTTTCTTCAACAATATTTTCTTTTGCTACCATTTCTTCCATCATGGTAGCTCGCATCTATTGGATTTTAACATAGATCTTTGGATCGTCGAGATATTTCCTCTAGTGAGGGATTCTGGATTGGTGGCATGGTGTCTAATGTGAAATTTAAAAGAAGAGTAAATCCATAGAGGATCGAGGTGCTCTGATACCAAACTGATATGGATAACCCAACAAGAAAACACATAAAATATTTTTTAGACGATGAAGAACTACCAATTACATTACAATATCAACATAAATAGCCAAATACAATGATTGGATAAAGTTGAAATAATTAGAAATATTATCCAATTGATAATATTATCATATGAGGATAATACAAAAATATAAATATGGCAACATTATCATAACATTAATCCCTATCATCAAGTTCTAGATTATTGTTATTAAATAGTCATTAATTCTATTGTCTTTTTAAATATAATTAATTTGATAATAGTTATAGTTTTTAGCAATCCACAAAGTACACAAGATACCTTAAACAATATAAATACTGGAGATAATGAAGATGTGAATACATCAATCGAATGAATCTTAATCTAATGCTTGCTTCCATCCTAATGCATGTTTATAGATAGATGAATTTTTTAGTATTTGTAATACCATGTAAATTCACCATATCATACAGTCACTAGTAATATGGGGTAGCACTTTAATATTTAATTTGCTAAATCATTTTCATCCATTCTCCACTTTTATTGCATTTCAAGTTATCTTGGTACTAATATATCTATTCAATAATAAATAATGCTTGATGTGGTAATTTGTTTAACTCCACATGCCTAATATTGAATATATATGTGTGTGTGGAATATTATTATGATAAGAAGAAGCATTGTGTCAATTTTTTATATGTATAATCAAAATAAATAGAAAGAAACCTATTATTTTTTTTTTTGGTAATATTAAGAAGCGGGGGTTTTGACCAAGAATCCCCCAACCTGTTACAACAACTCCACCAAGGAGACACACACCCACCCCCTCACACACTCACCCATGCCACGGTTTGAACCTTAGACCTATTGAAGAAGAGCCAAAGCCCAAGCCGTTGCGCTGCATTAAGAAATACTTGTAACTAAAAGAGAAGGGTAAGTACTAAGGTGATATGAAATAAATTGAAAATGGGAAGTTGATGAAAGTGATTTAGTAAAATACTCATTAATAATTTATATTCTTCATATAAAAAATAATTTTGAAAGATCTTAGTTAGAAATGAAATATTACAAATGTGAAATCAACCTAATGGTCACATATAAAGAGTAAAATGTTTTTCTTTTTTTTTTTTTTTTTTTAACATGGTGGAATCGATAGCCACCACGAATCTGGGTAGGCTATCTAGTTTTTATGGCCGCCACAGAATTTTGTGTTGTCCGCCCCGAAATCCGCCACACAGATCTTTGTGTAGTCCACCCCTATAACCGCCATGCCATAATCATTTTAAACCTTTTACGCCACTGAAAGCATAGGAAAGGGACAAGCGTTTAGTCCGGTGAGGCCTGAGATTTGAATATTAGACCTCCACCCTCATTATGGGGTTTGGATGAACCAATTGGTCTACACCTCGGACCTATAAAGAGTAAAATGTTAAAAATTATGCAATATTAAACAAACACTTTAGACACAAAGGTTATAATTTCTCATAGGAAAAAATAGAATACAACTCACATATATTCAATCCATCACTCAAAGTAAAATGAACACACTCTATTCACATAGATAACAATATTTCCAAGTATTACAGTACAAATATATGCACTGTAATTTCCTCTTACATGTATCTCATATGCGACTCCTAAAAATAATGCAAGGAGGCCCTTTACATTGCAAACTTCAACTAACTTTTCATATCATCAGACTCACGAGAGATTTTTTTTTTGGTAGATAAGATACTATAGCATTAATACCGGGTTTTACAGGTTGACCCAAAACATTTTATAAAAATCAACCCAGGGTTGTTGATGAACATATCCTTACTAAGGATCCTATATATGTAAAATATACATGCCGCCAAATCCATTACATCCGGTAAGGCACATAGACTGTTATCAAAAAGAAACTTCCCATACAACATTTTGGGTATACCTCAAGAAAACACACATGCATCATAATTTCAAAAAAGAAACAAACATGGATCCCTTCCTTGAGATAATGGAGAAACAAAAAGCTACAAACACACATAGCAGAGTACTGAAAAAACTCCCACAAGCTCTGTATTGATAGTTACTCTTAATAATTATTTGGTAATTGCTTTCTTCCGTATATGACATGCTTTGGTACCACATACTATCTTGGCCAATCAGCCTTGGAGAAGTGAACCTGCTGGCTAGATTTATGGTGGTGGCTATCTGGTGGTCCACGTGGCTTTGGTTCGAAGTCTCATATTGTAGTTTCTTTCCTTCCATGTGATTATCAACCAACCTCAAATTAGTAAGACAACTAGGAGCCATGTTATCTGACATGTGATTGTTCCCATTAGTCTTTGTGGTATTTCCAAGCAACATCCACGAAGACTGATAGCTCAAATAATTTTTATTGTGAGTCCAATTCAAAAAAGAGACGGGAATACTCCTAGCCTTCGAACTTATAGTGCCTTCCCTATTGGTAAATTTGACTATCATTCTTGGCATTCTTGTTGAATAAGCTCCTCTACTTCACTTGGGACACCGTGTTCCCATTTGAAAAGTCTGTCACCATCGACACCCAAATTGGTCAGCTTATCAACAATTTTGTTAGCTTCCCGAAAGACATGTTGGGCTTTTCTGTCCTATCTTCCCTGGAAAAGGATCCTAGCCTCTTCAACAATTGTTTTAATCCTCCAAGGAGGTGTTTTACAATTATTGAGGAGATTTATAACATGCATAGAGTCTCCTTATACGATCAAATTGCCTTCTAAGTCTTGAGTCATTTGAATGTCTCTCCACATAGCTCTAGCTTTAGCTTTGTTGTTCATCCTTGTTTTTAAATATTTAGAAAACGCAAGCATCATATTCCCATTATGATCTTGCACAATGCCACCAGTGCCTGCTCTGCTAGGATTGTCCTTAGATGCTCCATCAAAATTAAGCTTAAACCAACCCGTAGGAGGTGGAGACCACTTAACATTGGCTCTGGGGTTGACTACCCTAGGCACAGACTCATCTAACAAGGTTAAGCTTAAATATTGAGCAATCATGGTCTCCTATAGATGAGGTTTACAACTATCAAAATGGATAAGGTTCACATTCTCATTGGCAAAGGATAGGATCCTGGCAATGATAGTTTGATGATCATGGATAGACTCATTAAAGACTCTATGGTTCCTTTCTAACCACACCTGCCAAAGATAGTGATTGAGACAAATTTTACACATGTATCTAAGTCTTTGGATTGAAAAGTGGCAAGGCCACTGGACAAACAAATCAAGTACAATGGCTGGTTTAACCCATGAAATATTGAAGGCCTAAAAAACTCCACTTAGGATAGTCAAGGAAAAAGGGCACTCAAGGAAAATGTGATAAATGGTATCCCAATTAGCCCTGCATAGATAACAACGATTAGTGATACAAATACCTTTACACATCATATTATCAATGGTTAGAATTCTTCCTTGGATAAACAGCCATGAAAATACTACAATTTTTGGAATTAAATTTTTTATCCAAATACTCACGAGAGATATGACTCTTCATATTTCTCAATATATTTATTAAATCCATAATAATGACATATACCTAATTATTACTAAATAACAAATATTTACAAGACTCCTTCACACCATATATTTACAAAGTATTTACAATGTACTTGTAAGGTCTTTAAAAGGTACCAAATAATGTAATGAACTTCTACATCCCCCATATTATATTATTTTATATGTTGTTGATATTTGTTTTCTTGTTCTAACTTTCTAGCTTTGACTTTACTAGTGACTTTGACTCTTGTTCTCTTTCCAACTTTGGTTCTAGCACTAATTCTAATATTGACTCTGGTTCTTGTACTTTTGATTCTCTCTTCCTAATTTTAACTTGAACTTTATTCCTGGATCAATTATTGAAAAATCATATTATTTATTTGTTAAGTTCTACGAGCATAATCACTGTAGAGCCTTTTTCATACAAATTATCATTTATGGATGAACCTATGCTTACTAAGTTGTTTTTATTTTTGTAGAAATATTTCAACATTTCTATTACATTTTGGGATGTTTATCAATCAATAATTGTTTTGTTTTTATTTTCTTGATAAAAAATTTTAGACTAATTATTTTCTCCACAATTTTTACAACAATGGAGGTTCTAATATTTCTTTATTTTAAGTCTATAACTATTCCTTTTTTATTTATTTATTTTCAATGAATTATTTATTGTTATCTATTACACATTCACTATCACTTGTGCTTGCATTCCTTGTTACAAAACTAATATTAAAATTCCATATCGCAAAATCACTCTCATCAACGTTTCTTGTAAATCTGAGATCTTTGTATTCAAAGATAAGTTCTTTCATTTCTTGCCACGTTTTATTATATTTATGTTTTGTACCTAATTTAAGTTTTATCCTAATTTGAATGTAATATGTCATCACAATAATGTTTATCATGACTTAGATCGTTACTAACAAACTCTAAATGACTTATACCTACTTGAAGACTTCAAATCATTAACAACACACTACCCATCAACTCTAACAATTTTACCTACATATTGAATAATATTCTCTACATAAGCTAGCATTTTATGCACAAGCACTCTTATCAACACATATGAGTCTAGCACTATCAGACTTGGAAATATTTAAATCATAATCCCATCTACTGTTATCTTTGTTAATATCAGTAATATCTGAATGTTCAAAAATGAACTATTTTTGTTATTAACTCTAGTAATTTGGTTTTCATCATGATCATCAGATACATTGTTTATCTCACACCATGCATCTACTGATATAGCACTCATAGTACAATTTTTGTTTGTTTTTTATTTGTCTTTTTGAATGTACTATCAAATATAGATACATCCATAGTTATTTTTCCAATAAATGTTATAAGTTGATTCATGTTCTTCCTCATCATTATAATCCATTTCTTGTACTTCTTCAACCATGTGCCCTTTTTTATTTTTCCATTTTGGATATTGTTGTTGTGTTCATATTGTTGCTAATTTGGTTGATATCTTTAAAAATGTCTATGCATTTGATTTCATTGATTAAGTGAGTTATATCTGCAAAATTTGGTAATGTGTCCTTATTTGTTACATATATGATAATATATATGTTTTTCTATTTTGGTTGATTTTATGATGATGAGGTAGAAGAGTTTCTTTTTTTATTTGGTTATATTTTTGTCAAAATTAAAGTGTTGCTTGTTATTTCATCTCTTACTTGGTTTTCTACTTCATTTTCCTGAAGAATATTAACCAAATCATCAAATACAACTTTTCTATTTGACATTGAGAGAGATGTGACCAATGTTATAAATGTTTATAGAAGTGTTCAAAGTGTATCTTGGACAAGAAAAGGTTCTTCTATTTTCTCTCCCATAGTTTTTAGCTTTTGTTATTGTTATCTTTTTATGAGTATATGATATAGGAAATGCAACCACAAGATGCAAGATAAGCAAGCTATGATAACTATATGATAATGGCACTATAATATGCAAGAAAATAATAAGAGAAATTTTTGCAATAACTCAAAAATATGCCACTAATGAAAGCTTACAAAAATTATACAATGCAGTATAATGAAGTACATGAACACTCCATACACTGTTTTGAAAAGCTACATTGTACTACACTACTAATCTATACTATGCACTCTCTATATTCTCTCCTATCTAGTTTCACTCACTATAAGATCTATATATAGGAATATAAGTTCCTTGGCCCTCACTCTAACTTTTACTCTATCCTATGACTCATGTACATGTGGACTACATGCACATTTACATAATTGTATATTCTAACACTTGTGCACTTATTACATGCTAAAATAACTACATAACTTTACTCTAAAGCAAACTCCTACTCTAGTAATGTACCCAAGGTGGTACATTAGCATATACCCAATAATGTAATATACACCAACACCCCCTTGTATTACATTATTTGGGTATTGAAGACTTTAGTCTTCAATGTGGATCTTCATCTTTAGATGTTCTTAAGCTTGATCTACTCCTTTGTATTATCTTTAATTCACCTTGCACTGTATGACTCCTTGATTTGATTCCTATTCATCTTCTTCTTTATTCTTGTCTTTGGAACTAGTTACTACACTTTCATAGGTGATCATACTATCACCTCAAAATTGTTAAAGTATTTTCTCTTTATCTTTGTCCTTTTTATCATTTTTCAGATTCTGTATAGAAGCTTCTAAACAAACACTTAAGGCATCATGATAAGATTTTGAGTTAGTATAACTTGAACTATCATTATTGCACGAGGATTGAAGTATCTTCTCTAGGTATGATTAATCCATTCCTATTTTCTTTTTAAGTGATTCTATCAATCCTTTTTGTTCTACATTCTAATCCTTGTAACATTTGAATACAAGTAATGCCATATATAATATGCTACCATAGTATAAAGGAATTTGAACGTAAATCTTTCCATTATCAATTGCTTCAGTGAGATGAGCATGTAGATAATATTCCATGGTTTCAAATTTATGTTTTAAAGCTTCACTATGAATCACTTTTGAAGTATGGTCTAAGTCTCCTTCAAAATTTATAAGTAAATTCTTGATTCTAATTTTTATGACACTTACTCTTTCCTTTCTAATAGTGTTGTTCATATAATTGTTCATTGTATTCTTTGAGGTAGACATCTTTATTTCTCCTTAGTTTTAATAGATTTGTTTTAGCTCTTTAGTATTTTTGAGAATATTTTTGATAGAGCCTTTGAAGTAGTCTACCTTATGACTCCCTAGTTTAGAGTATGTGAACTAATTTGATAAAACCTATCCAAGACTTAGGTTTTGTAGAACACCTTATGTCTCCCAAGTGATTAGAGTAAGCTATAAACTTGATAATGTGCTTAGCTACTATTAGTTCACCTTTTGAGTTGATTTTGTAATTTTTTGAGAATAATAATAATCAACTCCTATTTCACCTTATTTCTCCTATTGAAGTATTCACTTTTCAATTTAATGGAGTTTTCTTGGGTTGGATTTCTTTTGTCCCTTTAATGTAACTATGAGATAATTATAAGTAATAAGTTCCAACTCTTTCAAGCAAGCAATAATTTTGTTTCTCTATCCTTAAAGTTTTTCAATGGTTCAATTTTCTAAATTCCAATTAATTAAAGTTTGATGTAGCACTCCTTATATCTCCCTAGTTTGGAATTTTAGAAATTAATGATATTTGCAATATAATAAGAATTTATTTTCCAAGTAGAAACCTATTGTGAATATCTCACAACTAACCCCAATTTTGGGGACCCACCTTAAAATTCTGTATTTTTGGGATTTTACTTGTCTTTGAGTTTTGCTTGGCGATTTCCAAAGTTTATGTGTGGATCAAAGTCTCCTTATTGTCTTTTGCTAGAGTAGTTGGTAGGGTGGTTAGACTTTGTTCCATGGTGTTGGTTTTGTGATGTTTTAATTAATTTTAATTTTAATGTTTTGATTTGAAATTAATTAAAACATGTGAGAAAAATTTCATATTAATAAAATGAAATAAAGATAATATATATATATATATATATATATATATAACAAAAAGTATATATAAATAAATGATATATATATATATATAAAACAAAAATAAAAAATAAATTAAAATAAAACTCATATATATATATATATAACCAAAAAGAAAAAAAGGTAAAGATCACATTTCACTCATATAAAAATGAAATAGTATTTTTAAGGTGAAATTGCATGTTATCCTGCTATATATAGGGTGTTATATTGTTCTGATTATTAAATATGTCATGCTTTGTTTCATGTGTAGGTTAAGTATACGTGGGGATACCAGACGTAAACGGACAGCGTGGACCATGACTCGCATCGTGATCCACGTGACGACACAGATGGTTTGGATAGTCTTGAACTCGAATATGGAGCACTCCATACATTTTCTAATTGCATCGTTGGCAAACTCAAGCAAATAGTGGCATGACGTGGGATAATTTTGAAATGATATACGATGCTAAGATCACGGTGGAGGAGATATGCTCTGATAGGATTTCTTACGTAGACAGTCTCTGCGTTCATGGTAGGAGATATCACTTAGATGATAAAACACAACATATCTTCATCTGCTAATTACAGTGAGATGTAGACTGCTCCTATATAGTTGGGAGTACCTTTCAGGAAGGAATGTTTCGCATGCATGGGATAGATAGCAAGAAAATATGGGTATTATGTACAGGTATCGAAAGGATCTAGATTTTGCACGTAGCACACAAATGATGACGCTAGATGA
Source organism: Wollemia nobilis (assembly GCA_028583015.1). NCBI lineage: Eukaryota > Viridiplantae > Streptophyta > Pinopsida > Araucariales > Araucariaceae > Wollemia > Wollemia nobilis. Next base: position 2,995,380 of record JAQPPZ010017164.1, read on the forward strand.
CCACACAATACTAAACGTAGATTTCTATGAACAATGGCACTTACCGAACATGCCATATTATTAAATCATTATTGCTATAAAAGGTATATAGGAGGATAACCAGCTGTCATATGCAGTTAAGAATTCGGTGTATTTCAACCTTACGACGCGCCAGAGGATTCAAAAGTTTTGTTTTAATTATCGGTAACATTTCAAACTTGCATGTACCTTACTATGGGGCGTAGAATGCTTGTTCCTTCATGATCATAGGTGAAAAGGAAGAGATCCAATTTAAATATTGAAAAATAATATTTTTCAGATCATTCAAAGCGGACCCCCATACAATAAATCATGGGAAATACAACATGGACATTGATGAATTATAGTGGGTAGCATGAATTGCGAAGGTAACACATAGCAATTTAAATATATATTTGTTGATATGGAGGATATCATGATAGTATGAAGGTGGTAGTCTGATAGATGTAGGCACATATATCAACAAGAAAAATACGGGTTAGCCACCATTGTTGAGACGTGTGTAAACATGGCTGCCATTCTAAATGTGTATGATGAAGGCTGAGTATTGTTGATTTACCAACGAGAGCATAGTATGGTGACGACCGATGAGTTAATAAAGTTCCACTATGGGGATCGATGTGGACAGGTAGTCAAAATCATGGTGGATTATTTCAGTAACGCTCGCCTGAGGAATACATTCATAATAGGTATTACTAATACGTAGTGGAGAGAAACGGATTTAGAAAGGGACTATCGGATGTCATTTTGACCATAAGCATCATCCAAAATATCCGTTAATAGAGTGTGTTGTAGACCGTTTGAGTTTGAACAAAATGGATAGAGGAAAACTATGGTTATCGAGCAAAGGAAGCATTATATGGAAATTTGATTTCAATTATTATAGATGGTTGTCGAATGGAGAGTGCAAAAAGGACACAGGTAGTCAGTGTGCTATCTATGTTACCAAGCAAAGAGGTCATCCATGTGAGACAATGTTGTGGAATAAAATAAATAAGGGAAAGTAAATGAGTTAGAAGATGAAAGAAGGCATGTGGGCATTACGAAATGGATTAAAGCCAAACTACAAACAAGAAATGAGGGGTCTTCATGGAGGAGATTAAATGCCCATTCAAGCTAAGTTTCCAGGGCTGGAATATTTTGTAATGAAAGACATTATTTTGAGATTTGAATGCATACAAATCTGTAAACTTGCACCTTGTGAGCAAGACTGGAGGAGATTTATATCTGAGGGTTCTATGTTTAATGTTTAATCTTTTTACTGTATTTTGTGGATTTATATCTAGTGTTAAATGCTCTAGGAGGTTGCACTATGTGAAGGTTTATTTGAATGCAGGGTTTGTTTTCCTTAGAGTCTAGAACTTGATTTAACCAAATTGTGTTTATGCAGGTTTATTTAGATTAGGTTACCCTTAAGATTTTCTCATAATATTTGGTTTTTTAGGGTAGGGAACATGACATCGTATTGTGTTTGCACTTATATTCCAGCTTTAGTTTAGTTAAGTTGTAGTTTCTTTTTTAAAATTTTTCTTTTATTTCTTTGCAAACCCTACTTGTTTAAATTCTTTCAATTTGAAACTCAGAATCCCAAAAGATCCTATTTAAATCATAAATCTGATTTGGGAAATCTAGAGTGTACATAATCCAAATAATTAGTTTCACAAGCACTTACATTTACATTTATTTGGATCATCTTTCAGGATATTAAAAGGAACATTTTTGCACAACTTTTCATTTTGCATAAACAAGATAAAATCAATCTAGGAGGGGGATTATTGACTGTTATTTCACATTAAATAAAACATAATAAATGGAGTGGAAAATTCCACAACATTTAATAATTTCATGTACATAATAAAAGATAAAAGGAATTGCTAACTCCACTAACCCTCAAACTCACATTAAGTGTAGATAAAGCAAATGAACGCTAACTTTCTAACTTTCTAACTTGCTAACCTTCTGAATTCTAACTTTGCAATTAGTAGAGCATTAAATCTAAAGATAAAATTGAACCTACTAACTACAAAGACTAACTCCAATCTCACATTAAAGGCACAGATTTAAAATGAAGTGGATAATTCCACAACACTCTAACTTTGCATTTTAATCTAAAGATAATACAAATCCACTAGCAGGGATTCGGGGTAAGACAGATTAATGCAAAGATAATCAAAGAAGCAACACCTCATTTTCTCAATTTGCACAAAGGCATGTTCATTGCAATTTAAGGAAATCAATCACAAAGCACAAATGAATTAAACCAAAGAAGCCCCTTGTTAACAGTTACTTGCAAATCACTGGGTTGTTTCTAGCACTTGTTATTCTTGATTATTTTACTTTCAAATACACATGTGCAATGCTTATATAGTGGAACCTTGGAGAAGTTTCTTTTGTTTTTAACTTCTTTGTAAGAGAGGGTTTTTCAGATTAGTACCCTGACTGTGATGGGAATTTTACAATTGGGTAAAATTTCCACTCAACAAAAATGGTGCTAGAAGGAGGGCCCTTCATTTCATAGCTTTGTGATTTATTTTCTTAAGATCATTTTCATCTAACAGTACTTTTAGTTGCAGAAGATTTTTGTTTTCTGACAGTTAACGTATGAAGTTTTGTTTCCACTGTACTTTGTTGTAGGAATTTTTTTTTGTAGATTTTTTTATTTCTTTTGTTTATTTTTTGAGTTGTAAGTTGTGATAGGTCTTATAGAACAAGTATCTTCCCAAGCGGGACCAACCTAAGTATATCACTACTAGGTCCAAAACCACTGGGGAAACCATCTTTCAAAGCCTTTCTCCTAATTTAGAAATCAAGGAACAAGACTCAAGAGGCTGAAATTTCACCTAGTGTACTTGCTCTAGAGTTACCTTTGGTGTCAAGTACATCTAGTGTATCGACACATGTTGTCTCTATTGTTGTGGGTACACCAAGTGTATCTACACCCATTACATCTACTATTTCTACTACTCTTGTAGGGCCACCATTAGTGAAAATCATGGCCCAACCATCACTAGTTCCATGGTATGGAGTACGTAATATTCCCTTGAACATAGCTGGGGATGTTCATGAGATACCCAAAAACACCAAGAAATCCTTGTCCAAGTTTAAACACGATGGTATTAGTATAGTCAAATATCATATTTAGGCTTAGAAGGATGTTTTAATTAGACTACAAGTAGATCATGAAGATGTCACTTGTAGACTCTTTCCTATGAGTCTGGATCAAATATCTTATGAATGGTATATCAATTTACCTTTTGGATCAATTACTTCATGGGTTCAACTTGAAAATGCTTTTGTCAATCAATTTAGGTTACCTTTGGATCCCAATATCATTTATCATTAATTTATAACTTCCAATCAGATTGAATCTCGATTAACCCACTTGATGCATCTTGATGAGAAAATAGAGGAAGCCATTCTTCACTTTAGCAAACATCAAGATGTAGTAAATAGGTGCTTTGATAGGAGAGCTACAATTAAAACATTCAAGATTTTTTACCTAGTTTTATTTTGGGACAAGAAGCACGAAAAAAATGGGATCATGACAAATTTGATTACTTGTGGTTAGGTCCTTATCAAATTTCTAAATCCTAGGTGAAAACACTTTCAGATTAAAAACCTTGTATGGAGAGGAATTATCTTTGCCTATTAATGGGTTGCATTTAAAGCATTATTTCAACCCATGAAATGTGTGAGATTGTGTATTATATGTACATAGGTGTGCTTTTGCTTTTGCTTTTATGTGTTGGTTTTCATTTTAGTTAGGTTTGTTTTTCGTAGTTTTCTTGAAGTTTTTAGGAGTCTTCTTTGTGTATGTTGAATTCATGTTCATGCTCCCATATATTTACATTTTGAGTAGTCCTCTTTATTATGGTTTTGGTTTTGGTATGGTTACTAATAAAATGGCATGTTTTTAGAATAGATAATACAACCCACGAATCAAACAGAACTAGAGGAAAGGAAATGAAGCTATATAGTGATTATCCTTGGCTAAGTGTACTAATATGGTGGAGTATGAAGCAATGGAATGTTATGCCAAAGCTTCACTGTAATGAATTACATGAAGAGGTATTTCTTGGTATTTTGAAGGATAAAATCATTTTGGTAAATTGATTAAGGCTAACTTTTAACATGCTAAAATTCAAGTGTTACACAAAGTTTTAAAAAGTTCTCTATAAAAGAAGAATACAAGCAATGCAAAGATTGATCAAATAAGTCACCAAGTTTAGATAAACTCCACCGGGGCTATAGATGCCTGACTGGTAGTGGGGCTTTGTTTAGAAAAATGCTTGTTATAAAAAAATGAGCATTGAAAAGCTTGATAAAAGTAGTCACCAAGTCTGGATAAACTCCATCGGGGCTATGGATGCCTGACTGGCAGTGAGGATCTATTTGAATAAATTTTACTCAAAAGAGACTTTGCAAAATATTATTCAAAAACAAAGTTTTATGAGCAGCATTTCATAGCCTAAAGGTAAATCATATGATGGAATTTGGATGGTCCCAAGGATGCAAATTGAACCACATTGCACACACCATGCAGAAGCAAATAATCATGTTGTTTTCATATGAAGTTGTTGACCTTTCTTTCTTTGGATATCACTGAATGGTGTATACTTTTCTAACTTTTGGTATATTATAATCGTCATTTGTTGTGACTATCTCAGAACTAACCCCAATTTTGGGGACCCACCTTAAAATTATGTATTTTTTATATTTTAATTATCTTTGAGTTTTGTGTGGCGGTTTCCAAAGTTTGGGTGTGGATCAAAGTCTCCTTCTTGTCTTTTGCTAGAGTAGTTGGTAGGGTGGTTAGACTTTGTTCCATGGTGTTGGTTTTGTGATGTTTTAATTAATTTTAATTTTAATGTTTTGATTTGAAATTAATTAAAACATTTGAGAACAATTTGATATTAATAAAATGAAATAAAAATAAAATCTATAGTTATATATATAAACAAATAACACAAAAATAAATAAATAAAACTCAAGGTAAATTTGCATGTTTTCCTACCATATATAGGGTGTTATATTGTTTTGATTACTAAATGTGTTATGCTCAATTCTATGTGCAAGTTAAGTATGCGCAGGTATCCAAAGCGTAAACGGACAGCGTGGACCATGACTCAGATCACAATCCAAAAGGATAATACATGGTCATCCATGGGTGTGGTACTATTGCAGGTGAGGACTTCGATGAATAATTTCTCAATCCATAGGGTGATGGCATGGCAAAGACATCGATGTGGAGGGCTCAACAGACCTTACGAAGTAGACTATGTGGTGAATGATATGGCAAAATGAGCCAAGACACATGGCAAACATGGTAGTGTGGATTCAAACGTGATAACATGGATGGTTTGGATAGACTCAAACTCGAATACAGGGCACTCTATACATTTTCTAATTATATCATTGGCATATTCGAGCTAACATTGGCATGATGAAGGAGGATTTCAAAATGATATATGACACTAAGATCACGGTGGAGGAGATACTCTTTGACAAGATTTCTTACGCAGATAGTCTTGCATTCATGGTAGGAGATATCACTTAGATGATAAAACACAACATATCTCCATTCATGAATTATGCTGAGATGATGTAGATTTCATTTTAGGAAGGAATGTTTTACATGCACAGGATAGATAACTGGAAGAGACAGGTATTGATAGGATCTAAATTTTTTACATAATGTAGACACCAAAATAGCACCAATCCGATTATGTGACTGCAAACACTGATCGCTTAGACAAACACAGCCCCCAGGGCAGCCCTCAGAGGTTAAACAGTGGTCTTAACCACTTTCATAGCAATTTTGTAAGGTCAAGAAGCAATTTGGCACACTTGGACACTTTGCCTGGTATTCGTCTCACCCGGGGACGAATTCAAAATAGGATCCGTCCCACCCCGGGACGAATTCTAAATCCGTCCCTGGGTGGGACGAATTCCAAGCTTAACGGGCAAAAAGGCAAATGGTGCCAAGTGGTAGCCCAGAACAGTCAGTTAAGGGCTCCTGCCTTGCACGCATGTGTAAGTGGACAGAGGGGCCGTTAGAGGAGCTGTTACAAAAAGAATTTATCAAAGTTCAAGTCAATGGAGGACTCCCCTCCCTCATGGGAAGACAAGGCCGCCACATGGCGCCTATGGCCAACACATGGCATTTGTGCTTCCCTCCCAAAAGAGACCCCATGGGTCTATAAAAGGTGGGACTTTTCTCACCCAAAATATACAGGTTGAAGGAGTTTTTAAGCAACGAAGTGCTGCCGAATTGAAGACCCACTTGCATCCCTCTTGGTTCACCTTCCCACATCCACCAATCTCTTTTGCAAGGGAGGTTGTTGGGTGGCCTTTGGAATCTCGAACCTTACCCAAATCCAACGCATGGACATCTGAACCAACAAATTCGCTGACCCCCCAATCCTAAAAGGTTTTGGGCCCATCCCCGGTGGATTGGCTCCAAAATCGAGGGCCAACGGTGGGAGGCCCACTTGGGCACCCCCGCACCTCCCAAGTCCTAATTTTAGTTTTTGAGCACTTTAGATTATTTTTTAGATTGCATTATGTGTTACTAGGTCTGATTAGTCCATAATTGCAATTTTGTAACTTTTGGTCAGATTTTAGGATGTTTTGTATTGCTTTGTCGTTTCGCTAACTTGCAGGTGTCAAGGTCAAATTCCCGAGGGTGGAGGCCAAATTGGGAAAATCCGACCATCTGGGTCGTCCCAAAATGGCCCCAATTACCTAACCCCCCTGTTTGTAGGCGTTTTGCAGGTCCCGAGATCCGACATTGGAGCAGCAGCAGGTCGGTTTCTCCAACTCAGAAGAATTCGTCCCACCCAGGGATGAATTACAGTCAGAATTCGTCCTGCCTAGGGACAAATTCTAGTTTAAAGTGGATTGGCCAGCTGCCTCAGTGGCAGTGGCTTTCTGGTAACTTTTCTTACCTTCTGTCAAGTTTTGAAGCAATTTGGTGTCACTGTATTCACTGTTTCAGGCAAATATTCATGTGCATATTTCGTTGGTTTTAGAGAGAGAATGCTTTTCATTTGCAGCAGGTGCTACTGACGCCTTGGTCATTTATTTGTTCATAGGAGAAGCAGCAGAGGCGAAGAACTCATCGACATCAGCGGCGGCATCATCTTGGCCCGCCCATTGCAATCGTGGGCACACGGAAAGAGGAATCATTCAACGATTGTAATCAAACCCTATTTGCGCTCCTAGCCCCTGAAAAGGGAGGAGGCATCATTGTAACAGAGATCAAGGGAAATTAATGAAAGGGCTGTGTTTTCTCTATTTGATTGCGTCTCTTCCAATGTGTCTCTTTTCCGTTTCATGCAATTTACATTTCTAGGACTTAAGCGTACTTAATTTTGAATGCAATCGCACTTGGTGTTTCCTTTGACCGAAATATCATGCTTTCAGTGGCGATCACGGTGGGACCCTGTTCCCTGGTTTTTAAAATCACAGAAACTGATTAAATTTTTGTGTTTTGTGCTTGACAGGTACATTTTTTTTGTTGCGATCGTTATTCGTCTCTAACGAGGGACGAATTCTTTTACGCAATTCGTCCGACCACTGGGGACGAATTCAAATTCGTCTCGGGAGGGACGAATTCCGTTCGCAATTCGTCTCCCAGAGGGACGAATTCCTGTCTGTGGATTTTCAGAGCAAAAATTCAGAAGCAACTGGAGCAGGCAGAGAAGAGGTAGGGATTTTCATGATCTCTGTTATATTTTTTTTGTTTCTATTTATGTTCCTCTGATTGTTTTCATCTTGTCCTGCATTGCATAAGAAAAGTCATGTATGCTTGTTTCATTTTTGTTGAATAAAACGAATCCCACACACTCCACGAAACAATTTTAAACCAAGGAGCTGGTCGTAAGACCCCAGCCCTTGATCAAGACCATTGGTGGATTTCATCACCACCTTGGCTTGATTTGCATCCATTTCCCGATTGTCAACTGTTGTTAGGTGTAAATCCTGACAAAGACAGGACCGAGTGTCGGCTGGGGTGATTCCCATGCACGCAAGGATAAGTTTTCTATGGTAGGTGCCATTAACGGGACAATCCCCCTTCCGTACCGCCTACGTACCACGTACCTTCTGCTCTCACGTACCTATAGTCTCCCTCTCGTAAGGGTGGGTATATAGAGAGGTTGGTATATCGGCCTGGTTGGTATATTGAAGGGGCGACCATTTTTTGGAGTTATATGAGCCGTCATAATGCATTTAAACGTTCTTCAAAACCTGCAAAAACAAAACAAAACATCAAAATGCACTAAACCAGTCTAGGACACACCATTAAATCTTTAAAAGAGATAATCACGGTTTGTGTATGTGTGTGTTCATCTCTGCTTAGTGTAATAAAAAAAATCATCATAAACAAAAGATAAAAATCTACGCATTTTGTCATCTTCTCCAAAAGCTCCAAGGATTCCCGTAATCGCTTGGTCACTCCAAAATGCCCCAAAGGTGTCCATGAACCCTTTGGTCAACCCAAAAGCACCTCAAATGTGCCCATAAGTGATGCAGGACCATCCAAAAAAGTATGGGAAATCTTATATTTTTCTGTAAATTTTAGTGCATCTTGTCGGGGCCATAACTTCTCAATCGTAGCTCCGATTGACTTGAAATTTTACAGGGAGTTAGGTGGGATAATTTTAAACAAATATATTCCCTAGAATTCTATTTGCCCAAAAAATTCAGTTTTCGGGGCCAAATTCCATCATCTAGTGCCCCAAAATTAGGTTTTAAAATTGGGCACGTAATTCTATGCACTTTTTGAGCTGTTCGGATGTCAATATCTCCTAATGTATTTAGAGTTAGGACTTGAAACTTAATTTTTGTCTTATCTACTATAAGAGGGATGCCACACTGATTTTGGGCCCCATCTGAATCATTTCAATTTTTAGGGTTTTAGAGAGACATCGTCATGGTGATCACCCATAGCCAAGCCCAATCACGGGCGGAGGCTATGGGGAATATCCAAGGAAGAACAAGTCACCTCCATTACAATCCCAAGGATTTGGTCATACCACCTTGGCGACCTAACACACAAGGCAGTCCCCTCCACATCTTAAAGGAAAGAGACTACAGGGACACCTCTTCGAGGAGCACTCCTGTTCAACATAGCACTCATCACACACCCTTACATGAGGGGTACAGTCATAGGAGAGCTCCCTTAGATGATCGCTATGAGCGGTCACCGCACGATGAAGCGCTAGGTCAACATAGGGTTCGACGGGAGGAACCACATCATTACACTACCCGTCCTTCACCCCCTCTAGTTGTCAGGACTACAAAGACAAATCCAGAGCACAAGGCTCCTCAGGAGGGGCGGGCCAACTCCACCCGTTCCTTTTTCATTTATGAAAGAGAGCACAAGGAAGACCTCTACCTTCCTCGAGAGCAATATACGATGCGAGAGCAATATGCCTCCGCACCTGCTATCTATCGGGAACACTCACCGAGGCCAAAGCCTTGAGGGAATGTTGTTACCCCCAATAGAGGGAGGTCGCCTATAGAGATCTTGGATCACTACGACCGAGATAGATATCTAGAAGAGGCATCTAGGCCTTCTAGACATGAAGCAATGAGAGCTCCCTTAGATGCTCGCTATGAGCGGTCATCGCGTGATGAAATGCTAAGTCAACATAGGGTTCGATGGGAGGAACCACATGATTACATTATCCCTCCTTCACCCCCTCTAGTTGCCAGAACTACAAAAACAAATCCAGAGCACAAGGCTCTTTGGGTAGGGCGAGATAGCTCCGTCCATCCCTTTTTCACTTATGAAAGAGAGCACGAGGAAGACCTCTACCTTCCTCGAGAGCAATATACAGTGCGAGAGCAATACGCCTTCACACCTGCTATCTATCAGGACCACTCATTGAGGCCAAAGCCCCGAGAGAATGCTGCTACCCCTAACAGAGGGATGTGTCCTATAGAGATCTTGGATCACTATGACCAAGATTTTTATCTAAGAGAGGCGTCTAGGCCTTCTAGACATGAGGCGGTGGGACCAACTATCGTAGAATCTGTCGAATATATCACACATCTCAAGCAACTCATGCAACTTGAGCTCGAACGACTACCGTTAGAGGAACCGTACCATATTAACAAAGAGCACCTTCAGCGCCAGAAAGATGAGTTGTTCCAACACACTATGCAAGAGAAGACTCCAACCCCTCACATGCATAAGACAAAATATTTTGAGTGGCACAACCCATGGGGGGAAGATAGGTCATCCCGACCTCATCAAAAGCTACCCCCAACACCTCCTAGATAGGAGCGGGAAGCTACTCTCTTGATTCCTGAAGCACCACCCCCGATGCCTCCTAGACATGAATGGGAGGCCGCTCCTATAACCAATGACGGGTGCCTTCCTCAGACATCCACCCAGGCTTATGAGCCACCCTTAGAAATTCATCAAGAAGCCTCTAAGGAATCAGAGCACGAAGAGGAGCAGGATGAACTGCCCTACCAAGGCATGGGGGGTGCCATCTGGCCACCCCTCCATAAGCCCCAAGTTCCTCAACAAGAACCAACCAAAGAGGAGGAGTTCAAATCTCCCAATACATGCAAAGCACTAGAGCACTTAGAGTTGGTAGAGACCAAGATTTTGGAGCTCCCAAGGCCCAACTTACATAAGACTCCTTTCGAAGAGGATCAACCTTTAACCGTAGGGCTACCTGACGATGCAGTCCTCCATGTCTCAGAATCTACAGATTCTGATGAGCTATACACATTGTTCGAAGGTGAGGATGAAACAGACATAGCCCACAACAATCACATGCGACAGAATCGGCATCCCATAAAATTTGAGGAAGCATGTCAACGGATAAACATAATACTAGGGCATGAGTGTCGTGTTAACCCACCGCAGTGGGACCAAGCATTACATCCACAACTTTGGGCACACAAAGAGCAACTTCCACCAAGAGACATCATAGCAACATCAGTGCCGCGGGCGGACCCTGTCCTCATCTCCGTGCATAGGGCCGATCCATTCATGCCCATACCTCTAGAGCCGAGATCCGGAGTGCAAAGACCATCAAGCTGGGGGTACCTCTATCCCCTGAAGAACCATAATCCAAACCAAAAAGCTCCAAGGATTATCGCAATCCCTTGGTCACCCAAAAAGCTCCAAGGATTATCGTAATCCCTTGGTCACCCAAAAAGCTCCAAGGATTATCGCAATTTCTTGGTCAACCCAAAAAGCTCCAAGGATTATCGCAATCTCTTGGTCACCCAAAAAAACTCCAAGGATTATCGCAATCTCTTGGTCAAATCCAAAAAGCTCCAAGGATTATCGCAATCTCTTGGTCAAATCCAAAAAGCTCCAAGGATTATCGCAATCTCTTGGTCAAATCCAAAAAGCTCCAAGGATTATCGCAATCTCTTGGTCAATCCAAAAAGCTCCAAGGATTATCGCAATCTCTTGGTCAATCAAAAAAGCTCCAAGGATTATCGCAATCTCTTGGTCAACCCAAAAAGCTCCAAGGATTATCGCAATCTCTTGGTCAACCCAAAAAGCTCCAAGGATTATCGCAATCCCTTGGTCACCCAAAAAGCTCCAAGGATTATTGCAATCCCTTGGTCACCCAAAAAGCTCCAAGGATTATCACAAATTCTTGGTCAACCCAAAAAGCTCCAAGGATTATCGCAATCTCTTGGCCAACCCAAAAAGCTCCAAGGATTATCACAATCTCTTGGTCAACCCAAAAAGCTCCAAGGATTATCGCAATCTCTTGGTCAACCTAAAAGCTCCAAGGATTATCGCAATCTCTTGGTCAACCCAAAAATCTCCAACGATTATCGCAATCGTTTGGTCAAAAAAAATCAAGAAATTCAAAAAAAAAAACATAACACAAAAATCATCAAAAACAACAAATATTTGCATCTCAATTCTAGGCATACTCGAATTCATCAAAATCAACAAAAACACCATGCATAAATTTTACCACACTACAGTCAGTGGTCTAGGAATGTACCAAGAGTTTCAGTGATTCAGTCATCATTTTCCTCTTTAGCCATGTAGTGTACCAAGTCGAACATATTTTACGAAGGTAGAGTCATACTTGAAATACACCTTGTTACGTAACATCCCAACACAAATCAAAACACTAAAAATTCCCAAAATTGTGTGAACGAAAGACGAAACCGCAAAATAATCTAGGTCACCACAAGCGAAACGGTTATCTTGCTCATCCCCTTGTGCGAATGACCCCTAGAATGCTGAGAGTTGGCAAAAGGACAAGCATCCTTCGTACCCAATTCCCTAAGAATCCCTAAAAGTTCTCAAAAGTTACAAAACACAAAAATTTGCAAAATGTCAAAAATCCAAATTTGACAAACTATAGTGCACACATCAAAAGGCACAAACAACAGTGATTTTCATCACTCCATATCCCCAATCCCTTGCTTGAAAGAAAAACAAATCAAAATAAACAGTGATCTTATCACTACAAAAGAGCAAGTATCGCAATACAATTAAAAAAAAAAAAGGGAGTTGACCTTGAATCCCTGGAACTCTCAGCATTCTATAGGTCATAAGGCAAGCTTCAGTACCAATTTGGTTGATAGCCTATCGAAGTAAACCTCCCGCATGACGATATATCCGTAACATGAACTTGCGTACGGATCAATGTTTGCATGTGGATGAGCTAGCTTATGGCATCCTGGATTACACCGCAGATTAATCTTAGTACATACAACAAAGGAATTCGTGGAGCTAATTAGGTGATCCTCGATACGAGGTTCGGTTGAAATCCCATTTGGCACTGGCGGTATCCTAACAAATACCACTAAATGAACTCAATTGCACACACAGGGATGTTAAATAACTCGGTCAAAAACAGGTCCGATTCATACCTTGTTCAAAAGTCTTGTAAGATAAAGTATAGACATGAATAATGAGTTTAAAACTATCTGAATCTCAGAAAATCTGACATTCATTCCAAAACCATTTGCGCTATTTATCATCCTTATGATAACATCAGAAAATACAAAAACAGAAAAACAAGGTAAACAAAAAGCTGTAACTGACACCCTTCCGCTGTCGACAGCGGACCCCGTACAGCTCCCCGTAAAGCTGCGCCAACAAAGTCTGTTCCCATATCAGAATCAACGATGCCTCTATCGGGCACTCTGCCAACTGCCACACCAAATCTAGCAGGTTCCACGGGAACCTCGCGCCTGACGAATCAGGGATAAGAATGTTAGAAATGAGGCCCATCAAGAATGCGTGCCTCACTCCTAACACCCCCCTCTCCTTCCACCGACTAACCAAAATCCCGCCGACCTGGCAATCCGCCTCGTCTATCTCCACCGGGTCTGCTACACCCGGCTCCCCCCATGCCCAAAACATCTCGTAAGTATAGCGATCCGGCGATCAAACGCGAGATGTCCTAATAGGCGAGACCATCTATCGAAATCCGGAGCAACCGATAGACGTCCTCAAGAGTCACGGTCATCTCCCCTGTCGGGAGATGGAAAGTATTGGTCCACGGATCCCAAAGCTTGATCAGGGCCGTCAGATAGGCCTGATCCGAAACCACAGGCTCCAGTCGAGCCACCTGCTTGAGCCCAAGGGCATCAAGCCATTCCCAGTCATCATCAGTCAAGGCCAACCGCGCCTTAGTAAATGCAGCGGGTACACGGTAGCGGCTCCTAACAACCTGCAAGCAAACAAAAAAAATAAAAAATAAATAAATGAAAAAGATAAAATTTTCAGTTCTAGGGTTTCTAACCTTAGTTGTTAAACAAAAACATCACAAAAAATCTTAAAGTTTTGAAAAGCGCAACACAAAAATAATGCATTAAGTTAAAGCAAAATAAACCCTAGGGTCACTTACAGGTCTCACCTCGGCTCCGTCGCTCGAACCAGTTTGTGCACTCATGATCGCAGAGAGAATTCCAGCAGTGCTTCGCTTCGCAGAAATACCTCCTCCTCCCAGAGCTCCAAAATCGCAAGAAAAAATGACACAAATAAGCCCAAAATCAAGTTTTGGCCCTTAAATAGGCCCTTTGCACTGGAATTCGTCCTTGACTGGGATGAGCGCTCTGATCAACGCTCGTCCCACCTAGGGATGAATTCTCTAGCTAGAATTCGTCCCACCCAGGGACGAATTCAGGCCAGCACAAAAAAAAATCAAGAAAAATGACTAAAAATGCACTAAAAACAGACAATAAAACTGCCTGACAGGATTGCAAATGCAACTGACAACATGGGCATACAAAATCGACATCGGGGTCACAAATTATCACTATCCTACTCCCTAATAAGGCTACCATAGCTGGACCGCTCCAGGGGAAGACAGATTTTGACAATTTAATCCCAAAATGGTGTCACAAAAAACAACAAAACAACAAAAAATGCAACACAAAACAAGCAATAAACATTGCCAGACACAAGTACTCTTGCACTTAACCTCTTGGCATAGCAAAATTGATGTCGGGGTTTGCATTGTCACTATCCTACTTTCGAAGAAGGCTACCATAGCCGGACCGCTCCACGGGAGGACGGATTGCCGACAATTCAATCACCAAATGGTGTCACAAAAACAACAAAAACAGTACAAAATTAAAAAAAAACACAACAAAAACATTGTCGGGCATAAGTGCTCATGCACTTAACCTCTAGGCAAAGAAAATCGATGTCGAGGTCCAAATTATCGCTCTCCTAGTTCCCCAAGAAGGCTATCATAGCCGGACCGCTCCACGGGAAATAAGTTTTCGATGATTTCACCTCATTATGACATCACCAAAAGGGTTAACACCCACCAAAAATAGGTCCATATGTTGGAAAAATTGCACACGCTTAACGGTAAACCCTTTAAGGCATACCTGCACAAGTCATCTTGGGTCAAGCGACTCGTCGCTTCTCTCACGAAGGTCATTCCCTCATTGATTCGTCGCTTGAGGGGGTAGTCACACTTAGTCACCAACCAACAATCACACACCCAATTAAGGAAAACGACATGCATTCAAAGAATCATTGACAAAGACAATCACGCTCCTGCTTGGGGCAGTAAACAAGCAACAATCAAATCAATCAAACACTTTGCATTTCGTGAATCATGAACACAAGGGTCCCCCTGAGGATAAAAACGCCCTTCACTTGTTCATGCTTGATCAATGTCTAAGTTCAAGTCACACCTCACCGAAACAGGTTAATACTTGAAATCAAATTCCTTAGCTCGTCAGAAGCAAGGATTCAAGAATGCATGCCCTTTCCATACTTGGGGAATCAAAATTTGGTTAGGTTACCAAGAAACCCTAATCATTAGTGCTTTGGTTATCTATTTTTGCTCAACACTGCGTCACCCGCAGCGCTTCCCAAAAAGGGGCATCTGTAGACACCAAAACAGCACCAATCCGATTATGTGACTACAAACACTGATCGCTTAGACAAACACAGCCCCCAGGGCAGCCCTCAGAGGTTAAACAGTGGTCTTAACCACTTTCATAGAAATTTTGTAAGGTCAAGAAGCAATTTGGCACACTTGGACACTTTGCCCGATATTCGTCTCACCCAGGGACGAATTCAAAATAGGATCCGTCCCACCCCAGGACGAATTCTAAATCCGTCCCTAGGTGGGACGAATTCCAAGCTTAACGGGCAAAAAGGCAAATGGTGCCAAGTGGCAGCCCAAAACAGTCAGTTAAGGGCTCCTGCCTTGCACGCATGTGTAAGTGGACAGAGGGGCCGTTAGAGGATTGTTACAAAAAGAATTTATCAAAGTTCAAGTCAATGGAGGACTCCCCTCCCTCATGGGAAGACAAGACTGCCACATGGCGCCTATGGCCAACACATCGCATTTGTGCTTCCCTCCCAAAAGAGACCCCATGGGTCTATAAAAGGTGGGACTTTTCTCACCCAAAATATACGAAGTTGAAGGAGTTTTCAAGCAACGAAGTGCTCGCCGAATTGAAGACCCACTTGCATCCCTCTTGGTTCACCTTCCCACATCCACCAATCTCTTTTGCAAGGGAGGTTGTTGGGTGGCCTTTGGAAGCTCGAACCTTACCCAAATCCAACGCATGGACATCTGAACCAACCAATTCGCCGACCCCCCAATCCTAAAAGGTTTTGGGCCCATCCCCGGTGGATTGGCTCCAAAATCGAGGGCCAACGGTGGGAGGCCCACTTGGGCACCCCCGCACCTCCCAAGTCCTAATTTTAGTTTTTGAGCACTTTAGATTATTTTTTAGATTGCATTATGTGTTACTAGGTCTGATTAGTCCATAATTGCAATTTTGTAACTTTTGGTCAGATTTTAGGATGTTTTGTATTGCTTTGTCGTTTCGCTAACTTGCAGGTGTCAAGGTCAAATTCCCGAGGGTGGAGGCCAAATTGGGAAAATCCGACCATCTGGGTCATCCCAAAATGGCCCCAATTACCTAACCCCCTATTTGCGGGAGTTTTGCAGGTCCCGGGATCCGACATTGGAGCGACAACGGGTCGGTTTCTCCAACTCGGAAGAATTCGTCCCACCCAGGGACGAATTACGGTCGAAGTCGTCCCGCCCGGGGACGAATTCCGGTTTAAGGTGAATTGGCCAGCTGCCTCGGTGGCGATGGCTTTCCGGTAACTTTTCTTACCTTCCGTCAAGTTTTGAAGCAATTTGGTGTCACCGTATTCATCTGTTTCGGGCAAATATTCATATGCATATTTCGTTGGTTTTAGAGAGAGAATGCTTTTCATTTGCGGCGAGTGCTACTGACGCCTTGGTCATTTCTTTGTTCGCAGGAGAAGCAGCAGAGGCGAAGAACTCATCGACATCAGTGGCGGCATCATCTTGGACCGCCCATTGCAATCGTGGGCACGCGGAAAGAGGAATCATTCAACGATTGTAATCAAACCCTATTTGCGCTCCTAGCCCCTGAAAAGGGAGGAGGCATCATTGTAATGAGAGATCAAGGGAAATTAATGAAAGGGCTGTGTTTTCTCTATTTGATTGCGTCTCTTCCAATGTGTCTCTTTTCCGTTTCATGCAATTTACATTTCTAGGACTTAAGCGTACTTAATTTTGAATGCAATCGCACTTGGTGTTTCCTTTGACCGGAATCTCGTGCTTTCACATAACATACATATGATGATGCTAGATGACCACCCAACACTAAATATGGATTGTTGTGAATGATGGCCCTTACTAAACATGCCATATTATTAAATCACTATTTCTACTGAAGGTATACAGTAAAAGGGATAGGAGGATAACCAGCTATCATATACAGTCGAGGATTCAGTGTATTTCAAACCTTGCGATGCATTTAAGGATTCAAAAGTTTTGGATTAATTGTCAGTAACATTTCAAACTTGCATGTACCTAATTATGGGGTATAGAATGCTCGTTCCTTCATGACCATTAACCAAAAAAAAAAAAAAAATCCAGTTTAAATATAGAAAATAATATTTCTCAGATCATTTGAAGTGGACCCCCATACGATGAATCGTCGTAGACACTGATGAATTATAGTGGGTAGCATGAATTGTAAAGGTAACACATAGCAAGCTAAATATATATTTGCTGATATAGAAGACATCACGACTATTCGAAGGTGGCAGTATGATAGATGTACGCACACACATCAACAAGAAAAATGCAGGCTAGCCACCATTGCTGAGATGCGTGTGAATATGGTTGCATTTCTAAATGTGTATGATGAAGACCGAGTACTGTAGATTTACCTGCGGGAGCATAGTACGGTGATGACCGATCAGTTAATAAAGTTCCACTATGGGGATCGATGTGGACAGGTAGTCGAAAGTGTGGTAGATTATTTCAGTAATGGTTAATGGTTGCCTGAGGAATACGTTCAGAATAGGCATTACTAATACATAGTGGGGAGCAACAAATTCAGAAAGGGACTACCAAATGCTGATTTTATAATAAGTGTCATCCCAAATATTTATTCACAGAGTGTGTTGCAGACTGTTTTAGTTTAAACGAAACGGATAGAGGATAACTACGGTTATCGAGCGAAGGAGGTGTTATATGGAAATTTGCTTTCAATGATTATAGATGGTTGTCAAATGGAGGGTGCAAAAAGAACAAAGGTAGTCAGTGTGCTATCTGCATAGCCAAGCAAAGAGGTCATCCATGAGAGATAATATTGTGGAATAAAAACAAAGAAGGGGAAGTGAAGGAGTTGGAAGACGAAAGAAGGCATGTGGGCATTACGAAATGGAATGAAGCCAAACTAGAAAAAGGAAATGAGGGGTCGTGATGGAGGAGCTTAAATGCCCATTCAATCTAAGTTTTTAGGGCTGGAATTTTCTGTAATGAAAGACATTATTTTGATATTCGAATTTGTAAACTTGCACCTTGTGAGAACGACTGGAGGACATTTATATCTTAGGGTTCTATGTTTAATATTTAATCTTTTTACTATATTTTGTAGATTTATATCTAGTCTTAAATGCTCTAGGAGGTTACACTATGTGAAGGTTTATTTGAATGCAAGGTTTGTTTTCCTTAGAGTCTAGCACTTGATTTAACCAAATTATGTTTATGCAGGTTTGTTTAGATCAGGTTACCCTTAAGATTTTCTCATAATATCTGGTTTTGTAGGGTAGGGGAGCATGACATCGTATTGTGTTTGCACTTATATTCCAACATTAGTTTAGTTTAGTTGTAGTTTCTTTTCTGCAAGTTTTCTTTTATTTCTTTGCAAACCCCACTTATTTAAATTCTTTCAATCTGAATCTCAGAATCCCAAAGATCCTATTTAAATCATAAATTTGATCTGGAAAATCTAGAGTGTACATAATTCAAATAATTAATTTCACAAACACTTACATTTATATTTATTTGGATCATCTTTCAGGATATTAAAAGGAACATTTTTGCATAACTTTTCATTTTGCATAAATAAGATAAAATCAATGTAGGGGGGTTACTGAATGTTATTTCACATTAAATGAAAGATAAGAAATGTAGTGGACAATTCCACAAAATTTACTGATTTCATGTACATAATCAATGATAAAATGAATTACTAATTCCACTAACCCTCAAACTCACATTAAGTGCAACTAACTTTCTAACCTTCTAACTTGCTAACCTTCTGAATTCTAACTTTGCAATTAGTAGACCATTAAATTTGAAGATAGAATTGAACCTACTAACTGTAAATACTAACTCCAATCTCACATTAAAGACAGATTTAAAATGAAGTGGACAATTCCACAACATTCTAACTTTGCATTTTAATCTGAAGATAAAACGAACCCACTAACAGGGATTCAAGGTAAGAAAGATTAATGCAAAGATAATCAAAGAAGCAACACTTCATTTTATCAATTTACACAAAGGTACGGTCATTGCAATTTAAAGAAATCAAATACAAAACACAAATTAATTAAACCAATAGGCCCCTTGTTAATAGTTACTTGCAAATCATTGGGTTGTTTCTAGCACTTGTTATTCTTGATTATTTTACTTTCAAATACATATGTGCAATGCTTATATAGTGGAACCTTGGAGAAGTTGCTTTTGTTTTTAACTTCTTTTCAAGATAGGGTTTTTAGATTAGTACCCTGAGTGTGATAGGGATTTTGCAATTGGGCAAAATATCCACTCAACAAAACCCTTATATCTCCTATGATATTGATTGCAAATATTAATATACTTGTATTTCAATTAATGTGATTTGAAATACTATTTAAGGATATAAACTCCTATTGATTTACTTTCAAGTTTACTAAGGTTGAGTTTGCAATATCTTTAATGCAAATAATAATGATTTCAACCTTATATATTATGCCTTATCACTCCTTAATGAAAGAAAATATTAATACTTTATTTGCTTTAATTGACTTCTCTCTTTAAGGCTAATTTTCAATGTAATAACATATAACTTTCAACCTTATATTAATCACCTTATAACTCCCTAAAACTTAAGGTAAGCAAATATTAAGTAATATATATCTATTACCTTCCTTGCAAATTGCAAAGTCTGACACACAAGCTTATTGGCCGATGGTGAGACTATTTAATCCAGGTGCTAGTCTTCACCTTATAACACGAGCATTAATGATCTTCTATAAATGGAGCTCCTCTATGATAGACTTGTGTTGCACTTTGACTTTGATATCAATGTTGGACTTCTACGTATAGAAATGAGCTATTAATACTCAACCTTGAGCATTCCTTATCTAATCCTTGACTTCATGCCTTGAGTTCGCTCTTAATCATGCTTCTAATTTTATCTCGATCATGTCTATTTTCCTCTCCTCACTTAATGCTTTCTAAGGATATGCTTATACGCTCTAAGCGTTGTTGTTTGGGTGGCTATAAGTATGCTTATGCCTTCTTGACATAGGTGCCTAGTGGCACCAAGCATTATCCAATACTTTGATCTCCTCCTTAGGTGGCACAGTGCTAATGTAGGACTTGATAGGTGGTATAACACATGGTGCAGTAACTCTTGAGCATTGGAAAATGTAGGTGAGCACTCAAGATGCTCTTCTTGAGCGTTGAATCAATGATGGGAGCATTACTTAGTTTGGGCACCCTTCCTTCTTGAGTGTGGGTATTATGGTTATGAATATGCTCTTACACCTTTGTGCCAAGTGGCACAATATTCCTCCCTTTGTTGAGACAAGTGTATATGCCTCCTCTTGCATGCACTCACACTATCAAACACTTATCTTATTACCTTGATGTCCTCTAAATAATTTTTCAAGTTGTTTGTATTCTTTTCCAATATGCATCCAACTTGTTCTTGCTTCTTTGACGTTGGTGTTTCTTCTATGATGGTGGCTTTTTCTCAGTGGCGGTGGCACTTGCTACATCGAACAGTGGATTGCTTTAGTGAATGTAAACTTGTGTAATGATTGATGGTAATATTCCTCGATTTTCCACATATGCTATGTAACCTTAGTGTTGTCCTTTCTTCTTACTTGCACTTGTTGTAACGACATTGTCTTATGTAGACATTCTTGAACGCAAGTTTATCCCTTGTTCACTTTGTAAGCACTGAATGTAGCTGCATTGGCACTGTGTTGGGTTTTTTTAACACCTCCAATAGAAGGATATTGAGCCCAATAGATGGATCTACCTTTTGATATTGGAGCTCCTTCTCTAGAATATGTAAACTACCCACTTTGATGACTGTAGTGTGGGTAGTGTAGTCTCCTTTCTAGTGTGCCTTCATATTGATTATGAAACCCCTTGTAGACTGTAATAGGCTTATTGTAGTAGTGTTCTTAGACACTATAGTATATGCACTTGTTTTACTACGTAGAGTAGGGTGCAATATTGTAAATAAATCTGCCTTGGAATGCACCAAAATCCTGAGACTTTTGAAGCTATCTCATTTCTAAGATGAGCCAGTTTTCTTCTCCAATCTATGGAGGTTGTGTTACCCTTTTTGGTAGCTTCTCCTTACCATAAAATGTTGCAGGTTTTATGTGCACAATAGTGTCTCTAGACACTTTACTCTTATCCTATTTTGTGCACTAAATAATTTCCTTCTTAAACACTCTTAATGCACTTTAAAGGACTTAAGGGTAACCAATATAATGCACTAATAATGACTTCAACTTAATGTAGAATAGCTAGGATAGTGCAATAGTAATATCACCTTATTAATCCTATAAATAAACTATTAATGCACTATAATATTTGCAATTTTAAATTAAAATTAATGTCTTCTTCACTCTAGTATATAATAGGAAGAATTTTCTTTCTTTCAAAATATATCTAATCTCCTATTTTAATGTGCATGTATCAACCTTAAAAGAAACTATCTTCTGCACTCCCTTGAAGACTATAATATGTAACCTTATCTTTGCGACTTTTAAAACTAATATGGTGCTTAATTAATATTAATAAAAAAAAAAATTGAAGTTCAACTAATGAACCTTTTGTATCAAAGTTGCTTACCTTAATGATCTCTATAGATGAAGGATTGCAAGGTGATTAGATTCACCTTATTTCTATATTTTACTGGATGAAATTGTAGCTCTTCTTGATTGTCCAAAATAGTTCTTTAGATCACCTATTTGCAGCTTTGAAACCTTCTAACTTGCTACCCTAAATCTATAGTAGGTGACTTTAATTATCCTTCAGAATGTACTCTATAAATCTAAATTTTTGCAACTAGTAATGGTGTCCTAATTGTTTCCCTTTTGCAGTCAATTGTTTCACTGAAATTTTGTCCATGAACCTCAAAAATTTGGTAGGGAACTCCTCCAAATCATAGATAAGATTTTCCTTCAAGAACCCTTCAGTTTTTTGTTGTAAAAAATATTTAATCTCATTTCTCCGAATGATCCTTCTAGCCTTCAAAGACAATATTCAAACCTCTTAGGTATGATAGTAATTTTTGGCTCCTATCTCCTTGTTAAATTTTGACTTCAATCTAGGCCTTCTTCTCAAGAATCTGAAAGTCTTGAGGTCTTCACCAATTTTATCCAAAATTTGGCAAGATTTTTACCAAATCTATCTTTTTTTAGCTTTTTGTTAGATGGTGATAATTATCCTAAAATATTCCTTTATCAGGAACTTCTCCTTGGTGGTAAATTTCTCCAATGAGTTATCCTAGGAACTCCTTCAATGACCTTTTCCAAATCTCCTTCAATGAGGTTCACCAAGCCTTCTCCATGTTTATCTTTGAGACCTCTTCTCTAGGGTCTTCACAATAAGTCATTTTCTTCAAAATTCTACTATGGAAGTTTAGCAATGAGATCTTTCTCTCGAATCTCTAAAAATTACTGCTTTAGGAATAAGACTTTTGTTAGTCCTTTTCTATATCTTCCAAAAATATAAGTTATTGAATGGGACCTTCTATAGGTCTCTTCAACTTCTTCAAGGTGAAGTCTTCAATCTTCAATGGATATCACCAATCTCCTATCTTCACCAGGACTCTTCTCTAGAGTCTCTTCAATCTACTATTTGCAGTCTTTAATGGAGATCACCAATCTCCAATCTTCTCCTGGACTCTTCTCTGGAGTCTCTTCAATATACTATTTTGATTATTTAATGGAGATAACCAATCTCCAATCTTCTCCTAGACTCTTCTCTGGAGTCTCTTCAATCTACTATTTGTAATCTTCAATGCAGATCACCAATATCCAGTCTTAAATCGAGATCACCAGTCTCCAATATTTTCCTAGATTCCAAGCATCTTTTGAAGTTTTGGCCTCACTTATATGTGCTTGTATTTGATTAGATATCACAAATGTTATTAGCATCAGTGATTTTACATATTCTTTATATTTCTATCTACCCATGGCATTATTTGAAATGCTTTTATCTCCAATGACTATTTCCCAAAGTTTTTCAACAATAAGTATCAACTTCATCTTATTTTTAAGGGGTAAAATTTTGTCCTTTATTAAATGAGATTATGAGAGGAAGAATTTTGTATTTGCCATGATGTTTTAGAAAATTGTTTTTCACAAGTAGAATCACTAATGTCTTTCCAAATTTCTTCAAAACAAATGATCTAATTTTTTTTACAATTTTGTTGGATGATGGCGAGTTTAATAATATGTTTTCTATCAAGTAGAAAACCTTGTCTCCCTAATTGAATATTTTTTCTTATTTGGATTTTCTTTTCTTTCAAAAATATTTTCAAGGTTTTATTTTCCTTTTCTAGTTTTGCCTTCCCTTTTAATTTAAAAAATTATCTATCAAAAAAAATCTTATGAACCAATTATGTTCTTCATTCATCAATTTCCTTTTAATTCTCATGAATCTCCTAAATTTTGAATGGATTTCAATAATTTCCAAAATTTGATCATTCAAATATTTTTTTAGCTTCCTCTTTTAAAAATTTTATCAAAAATATTCCTTATGAATTCCTTTTATTTCCCTAATTATTTTTCTTTAAATATTTTAATAAAATTTAGAAACTAAGATACAACTATTATATACCTTACAGAGCTTGCTCAATAATACATCCTTGTATTTGCCTTGGAAAATTTTCATTGAACAATGTCCATTCTAAACTTTTTCTTTAGAAATACCCATTGCAAGTCAAATACACTTTATAAAATTAAATGAACTTCAATATAAAAAACATATTTGAATTTTTTCCATCTCAAAGTGCAATCAAATATTCTCTTTTTCTTCCTTTCTACCTTGATTTTTGTTAAAACAACTTTCTTATTATCAAATCTCCTTCAATTCATGTACTAAGGTAGAAAATTTAAAATTCATCTTTCCCTTTTTAACTTCTTTGAACAAATCAAAAAATTTCTTCAAAAAAATTTCCTTTTATCTTCATATAAAGTTCCCTCTTTTTATTTTAATATGTAAGGCTACCTTTCAAATATTATATCCCCATCAAATATTCCTTTTCATATATCAAATTCCCACCAAATGTTCCTTTTAATTGAACTCCCACCAAATGTTCCTTTTAATATTTAACACTCCACCAAAATGCTTTGTATTTGGAAGTGAATTAAAGGTAAATATATGTACCTTTATGCACATTGAAACATTTATTTTCCCCATGCCATATCACTTTGTAATATGTATAAATTTCACTTTGCACTATGAGCAGTACAAAGTCCACTTGGGCACATCTACTTGTTGCTAATTTTTCATTGACTCTTGTTCTATGTTAGATGTTTCACTTCCAAAATATACTTCCTACTTATTTCTAGCTGACTCAAATTGTTTACTTGGCTCTCTTGCTTACCTCTTTGGTTTCTCTAGCCAAAGTTTGATTTATTCAATTTGGTTGTAGTATAGGCTTCAAATTTGGTGCTTAAGGATGTTTGCTCAGATTCAAGGTTCTACTTCTAGTCTGCTCTCTCAACATGGTGCTTTTACCAGGGTGCTCTCACCTTTGCTTCATTTTATGGATTCCTTAGGATTTCTTGTTGTTCTTTCCTCATCGTAGCTTCTTCACCAAAACGATCTCAACATGGATCTCATGGCTCTTTAATTGAACATGGCTTATATGAATCTTAGCTTCTCTCAACTTGGCTTCTTTAAAATTTAACTTCTTTGAACCGTAGCTCTAATACCACTATTAACAATTATGAAATATTCAATAAGTACTTTGGCCATAAAGTTTATATATTTCTCATAGAAAAATAGAACACAACTCATTTATATTCAATCCATCACTCAAAACAAAATGAAAAACTCTATTCACATAAATAAAAAAAATTCCAAGTATTACAATATAAAGATATGCATCTTACAAGCATCTCACACGCTGCTCCTATAAATAGCCTTTGCAAGGAGGCTCTTGACATTTCAACTTCATCTAACTATTCATCTCCTCAAACTCACAAGAGATATGACTCTTCATATTTCTCATAGGAGAAATATATTTATTAACTCTATAATAATGACAAATACCTAATGATTACTAAATGATAAATATTTACAAGACTCCTTCACACCACATATTTACAAAGTATTTACAATGTACTTGCAAGGTACAAAATAATGTAATAAACTCTGATATAAAACACTATTATGTTTTCATATTGTAGCATTTTTTTTGTGTCATGCTAGCATAATGGTCATATATAAAGAGCAAAACACTGGTATGTTTTTGTATTGTATCATCATTTTTTGCTAGGCTAGCATTATAAGATTTTTTTTTCCTTTCTTCACTAGATGATATTTTTAATTTTGTTTTTTGTTATGATGTTGAATAATATTTTCACTCTATGATAGCACTATAATGGTGTTATTTCAATGCTACAAAATTGTTATCAAAATGATGTTAAATTTATTCTTCCTAGCATTAGGATAGCACTAGTTATGAATATTTATTAAAATAGACTAATTTAAGTGAGACTATAGCTAAATTTATTCTTCATTATTGAAGTATGTCTTAGTAAAATTTAATTATTTCAAACATAGATAGAAAAACAATATTTCAAGGTTAAAATTTTACTAAGAAATTAAATTATATTGTTCAAATTTTATTAGAAGAAAATGTTGGAAGGAATTGGTTATATATAATCTTAATGAAGACCTTAGAGACATTATGTAGAATTTATGAAATAGACTAAAGATCCAAGTTATTCCTTAATGGGATGATCAGGACTCTTCGATTTAGGCTCTGAAAAGTAATGGTGAATTTTCAGTCAAATTTTCCTATAGAATTATAGCTTTAGAGAGAGATTTTTGGGTCCCCAATAGATAGGTTTGGCTTAAAGCCTTGACTCCTAAGATATTTTTTCTCTAGTTATCTATTCAAAATAAAATTTTAACCATTGAGAACCTCAAGAAGAGAGGTTTAATTTTGGTTAACAAATGTTATCTTTGTGGCCAAAATGAAGAAAATTCAAAACACCTTCTTTTAGATTACCCATTCTCTTGTGAAGTCATTCAGATCATTTTATAGCCAATTGGAATCTCCAGGGTTTTTACATAGTCTTTGGTATATTTCTTTAAGAAAAGGATAAAAAAAAAATCAGTAAAAGATGTAGGACTTTTTAGACCTTTCTTCTTCCCCATTGCTTGTGGGACATTTGGAAAGAGAGTTGTAATCGAGCTTTTAAGAATTCCTTTAAATATGCCATATCAATTAGTAATAGAATCCTCTATGCTCTTAAAGAAAACATCTCTTGTTTTACCTTTTCAAAAGAGAAAGAACCTCCTCAAGAATTTAGACTTGCAGAGCTTCTTGGTATTCCAAGAGGTATTGCTTCTTTAGTTGATCATTAGAATAGAGACCAGACTATTTGGAAATCACCTACAACTAGTTGGTTAAAATTTAACTTTGATGGAGCATTTAAAGGAAACCCAAGGCTAGTTGGGACCAATGGCATTTTAAGGTGAAGAACACAAGCTTATACTGAGAGGGGGGGTGAACAGTATAAGACCTCTTTTTACTTTTTCTTTTATACTTCAAAATAGTAAAGCAATATACCCAAAGCAATATCAAAACAATGCACAAAATCATCCACAAAGTGACACCAATTTTAACGTGGTTCACCCAGAATGGTTGGGCTACGTCCACAAAACTTTTCTCTAAAAAATTATCTCAAAGTTCTTTGGGAAACCTTCCCAATTACAATCAAAATTTATGAGCCTCGGCTCAAAGGAGATACCTTCCCCCAATCTCGAGTTCGTGGGCACCAACCCACAGGAGACACCAATCCCCTAGCTCTGCTCTGACTGGTGATCCTCTAGAAAACCTCTGCCTCCGTTGCCCTTAGCAAATGGAACTCTATCCACAGAAGACACCTGTCCTCCCTGCTCTAGCTGGAGACCTCTGTCCTCAACTCTATCACCTCCAAAGCTGGTCCTCGAATTTGCACTAAACACAGTCCTTCGGTCTAGCACAAATGTCCTCGTTCTCTTTCTCTGATCTGCACCAAACACAGTCCTTCGGTCTGGCACAAATGTCCTCGAATCTGCACCAATCTCTGTCCTCAACTGGTCCTCAAATCTGGTTCACAAAAGTGGTTCACAAGCTTTCACTAAAGCTTGCTTGATCTTCACCCAAGTCTTCACCAAGACTTGTCTCAGATCTGCTTTGCAAGTTCTCACTAGAACCTACCCCCCCCCACAAACTCACACTGTCCTTAAGTCTCACCCCACGATCACACATTCACCACGACTCTTCGCAACTCACAACACTTCGCTTTTTTGCTCTCTGTGCGCTCTTGCTTCGCACTTAGCTCGATTCGACATGACTCGCTCTCTATGCACCGTGGACTTAACTTGCACAAGTTCGATGCATCCAAATCTTCAAACATCCCTCCTTTTATAACAAAAATTCTCAAGATCAAAACCTTAATCTTAGTCGGCTGTAACCCTAAACTTCGTCGGCTCAAATTTAACTTTGTCGGCTTCAACCGCCTCTATGGTTCTATAGCTTTTCCCACGAAACTACAACATGTCGCGATATCATGACACCTTTGCAACCATACACTTTCTTTTGGCTTTTGTCACGATATCGTGACACTTCAACCTTTGTCAACTTTAACTAAGTTCTTGTCGCGATATCGTGACACTTCTATCTTTGTCAACATCAACTTTGCTTATGTCACGATATCGTGACACTTCTCCCTTCATCGACCTCCTTTCTACTTTTGTCATGAAATCATGACACTTCTGCCTCTGCAGACTTCGTCTTCACTTCTATCATGAAATCGTGACACTTCTGTCTTCATAACCTTCCTCTCTGCTTTTGTCACGAAATCGTGACACTTCACCTATAGAAGACCTACTTTCAGTTTCTATCATGAAATCATGACACTTCTACTATTGAAGCCCTGCTTTCTATTTCTATCATGAAATCGTGACACTTCTACTTTCGTCTACTTTCTTTTCTGCCTGTCACGAAATCATGACACTTTCTGCATCCGTACGCTTTCCCTTCATCCTATCATGAAATCATGACACTTTCTTCATCCGTACATTTTCTCCACAACCTGTCACGAAATCGTGACAGTTCTCACTTCAAAACCTTTCCTTTGCTGCATGTCACGAAATCGTGATAGTTCTCACTTGGAACATTTTCATCTGTAGCATGTCACGAAATCGCGACGGTTCTCACTTCAAACTCTGCAGCATGTCACGAAATCATGACAGTTCTCACTTCAAACTCTGCAGCATGTCATGAAATCATGACACTTTTCGAGTTACTTTCTCTCTCTTCGAACTTGTCACGAAATCATGACAGTTCACACTGCGGACTCTCTCTTCTGCATTATGTCATGAAATCGTGACACTTTTTCGTCCGTACAACCTTCCTTGCAATATGTCATGAAATCGTGACACTTTTCCTTCTCTGCCTTCCTGCTCTTTTCAAGTCGCGAAAATGCGACATGTCACGAAATCGTGACACTTTCCACCTTGCTCTCCTTCTCTGCCAACATGTCACGAAATCGCGATAGTTTTTCCACTTGCCTTTTTCTCTGCCAACATGTCACGAAATCGCGACAGTTTTTCCTGCTTCTTCTCTCTCTTCCAACATGTCACGAAATCGTGACAGTTTTCCCTGCTTCTTCTCTCTCTTCTAACATGTCGCGAAATCACGACAGTTTTGCCAGCTCTTTCTCTCTCCTCTAACATGTCGCGAAATCGTGACAGTTTTTCCAGCACTTTCTCTCTCCTCTAACATGTCGCGAAATCGTGACTATTTTTCTTGCCTGCTGTATATGTCGCGATATCGCGACACTTTTCTTACTTGTCTTTTTCTTTGATCTTTTGCAAATGGGCCACTATGGTCTTCTTGGAAACTCACTGTCCATACTCTGAATAACCTTCGAACTTGTCATGCCATAACCTTCAACAAAACAAATTATTTGACATCAAATCAAATTCCTTCAAAAGCTTCTTGACATCAATGACAACTTCTACACTTGAGCAAAGGCAATGTACCCAAGGTACCCAAAATTGCCAACAATCTCCCCCTTTGTCATTGATGGCAAACCTTTACTGAAAAACACATCTCAAGAGCCAAAACTGAAACCAACTGTGCTAACAACTGAGAATCTTCCTTTGAAGTTTTGCTCCCCCTGACTTGAAGCTTTCCTCTTCACTTGAAGCTCTCCCCCTTACTCATATCTCTCCCCCTTTGTCATCAATGGCAAAGGGTCACCTTTGGGGCTCGGGACTAAGAATGAGCCTCTTAGCTTAGTCCCTCCCCCACCTCCTGATGAGGTGATTAATTCTGGGGTGGGAGTAAAACTCCCATTAGGCACTGATCATCATCAGCGTCTATAACTTCCTTGTCGGGCCTTCTCTTGAACTCTTTGTCCATATTCCTGTTCTTGTCACTGTTCTTGTTCTTGTTCTCATCCCTGTTCTTGTCCATGCCTTGATCCTTGGACCTGTTCATACCACTGTTCCTGTTCCTGTACCTTGGAAGTTCAGCTCTACACTGTCTAGTTGTGTGACCTTCATTGTTGCACTTATAACAAGTAACAATGTTATTTCTTTTAGGCATACCTGTTCTTTGAATCCACCAATTCTGACCAAACCTGTTCCTGTTATTTGTCTTGCAATAAACTGCCTTGTGCCCAAACTGTTGACAAGAGTAGCAATACCCTTGAAAGAAACTAGCACTTCTGAAATTGTTGTTTACCTTCTTCATTTGAGCCATGCAATGTGAAGCCGTGTGACCAAACCTGTGACACGCAAAACATCTGCCATGAAATTTTCTTTTATTTGACCTCTTGGGTCCCGAAAACTTCTTCTTCTCATTCTGAATTCTGTTTTCTGTTTCTGCGCATCTATCACTCACGGACTCTTTCTCTGAAATACTCTCCTCATCAGAACTCTCTTCCTTTTGGAATCTCTTACTAGATTCCCCAACTTGTTCCTTGTGCGGCTTAACAAAACCAAGGCCTGTTTTATCTGTTGTCTTTCTTTGACCTTTGATGAGTGACTTAACCTTTTTGGAGCTATCTTGAAACCTGTAAAGCTTATCCTTGTACTCTTTAGTTTCCTCTTTCAAAGAAGCCATTTTCTGTTCTAACTCACTATACTCAAGAACCTTAGACTCTAACTCATCCTTGAGTTCTTGTGTCTTAGCTATAGAGAAATCAAGATTTTCTATAAGATCATCTCTCTCCATATAACATTCATCTAACTTATCCTTGAGTCTAGCATTCTTCTTTCTTTCCTTTTTCAAAGCACTAAGAGCATTAGTAAGTTCACTTTCAAGATCCTTTATTTGTTTGCTTTCCGAATCATCAAAGCCTTTTTCAGATTTCTTATCACTAGAGGTGCTACCTTTTTCAAAAACCATACATGCATCTTCCTTATAGTTTTCTGAAGCATCCTCATACATACTAGAAACCAAATCATTATTTGTGCAATCATCCTCAAGGTGACCAAAATTTCCACATCTAAGACATTTCATGATAATGAATCTATGTTTCGGTTCTTCCTCTTTTTCTGATATGAACAACATCTCATTTTCATCATCACTTGAAGAACTTTCACTATCACTACTAGAACACTTACTTGCTTTGTCTAGGTAGAAACTCTTCTTGTGCTTGTGAGAATACCTCTTTCCTTGATTGTTGTGCTCATCTTTGTTTTTCCTGTGATGCTTGTGCTTTTCAGAATCCTTGCTCTTAGAATCCTGTTTATCTTCATCACTTTCATTCTTGGAAACAGATATAGTCGGTAGCATAATGACCAAACTTTCCACAATTGAAACATCTTATATTTTTCATGCTTTTGTGCTTTCTAGAGAACTTGCCTTTCTTGCTGTAATATGCCTCTTCATCACTAGAAGACTCATCACTCTCTTGAAGTTGTTTACCCTTGGATTTCTTGGTAGCCTTGAAATCTGCCTCTTTCTTGACATCAACCTTCACTTGAGTTCTCAACTCAAATGCTGCAAGTATACTATGGAGCTCATCCTTTTTCAACTTATCCAAATCTTTAGCTTCCTCAATAGCAAAAATATTTTCACTAAATCTATTAGGAAGAGATCTTAAAATCTTATCACAAACATCATTTTCAGCAAGCTCAAGACCTAAGTCTTTCATGGAGTTAACAACCTCATCCATACGAAGCATGTAGTCACTAATATTTTCATCATCATTCATCTGGAGTTGTTCAAACATACCTTTGAAGTGTCTCAACTTGGCCTTTCGGACATTTGCATCACCTGTATGAACCACCTTCAACTGTTTCCACATTTCACTAGTTGTCTTGCAGTGAATCACTTTGGTGAGATCTGCTTTCTGTAAGCCTTTCAGGATTGCATTCATTGCTTTTGAATTGCTGTGATGTAGGAGCCTGTCTTCTTTAGTATAAGGACCATGTTCAGGAATAGTGTACTCATCTTCAATCACTTCCCAAACCTCATTCCCAAGTGCCATTAGATGAACCTTCATCCTTGCACTCCAAAGACCAAAATCTGATCCATCAAGAATAGGTGCTGCATTGCCACTTGAATAATCCATTGTGTTCTTTGCTAGCTTTTCCTTCAAGCTGTTAAACTTTTCGAAGGCACCCGCTCTGATACCAATTGAAGAACACAAGCTTATACTGAGAGGGGGGTGAACAGTATAAGACCTCTTTTTACTTTTTCTTTTATACTTCAAAATAGTAAAGCAATATACCCAAAGCAATATCAAAACAATGCACAAAATCATCCACAAAGTGACACCAATTTTAACGTGGTTCACCCAGAATGGCTGGGCTACGTCCACAAAACTTTTCTCTAAAAATTATCTCAAAGTTCTTTGGGAAACCTTCCCAATTACAATGTTTATGAGCCTCGGCTCAAAGGAGATACCTTCCCCCAATCTCGAGTTCGTGGGCACCAACCCACAGGAGACACCAATCCCCTAGCTCTGCTCGACTGGTGATCCTCTAGAAAACCTCTGCCTTCGTTGCCCTTAGCAAATGGAACTCTATCCATAGAAGACACCTGTCCTCCCTGCTCTGGTTGGAGACCTCTGTCCTCAACTCTATCACCTCCAAAGCTGGTCCTCGAATTTGCACTAAACATAGTCCTTCGGTCTAGCACAAATGTCCTCGTTCTCTTTCTCTGATCTGCACCAAACACAGTCCTTCGGTCTGGCACAAATGTCCTCGAATCTGCACCAATCTCTATCCTCAACTGGTCCTCAAATCTAGTTCACAAAAGTGGTTCACAAGATTTCACTAAAGCTTGCTTGATCTTCACCCAAGTCTTCACCAAGACTTGTCTCAGATCTGCTTTGCAAGTTCTCACTAGAACCCGCCCAAACTGCTCCACAAGCTCAACAAAACTTCTCAAACCAACAAGCCCCAAACTGTCCAAACGTAGCTCTCAAAAGCTCACACAAATCTGTCCTTAAGTTCTCTCTGCGCAATCACAACCACACTTGGTCAAACTCCAACCTTTGCACTGTCTGCGCAATCACAGCGGCACTTGGAACAATTCACCATGACTCTTCGCAACTCACAACACTTTGCTTTTCTGCTCTCTATGCGCTCTTGCTTCGCACTTAGCTCGATTCGACATGACTCGCTCTCTGCGCACCGTGGACTTAACTTGCACAAGTTCGATACATCCAAATCTTCAAACATCCCTCCTTTTATAACAAAAATTCTCAAGATCAAAACCTTAATCTTAGTTTAACCACTTAGTCTTGCAAACCCTAAACTTCGTCGGCTCAAATTTAACTTTGTCGGCTTCAACCGCCTCTATGGTTTTGTAGCTTTTCCCATGAAACTACAACATGTCGTGATATCGTGACACCTTTGCAACCGTACACTTTCTTTTGGCTTTTGTCATGATATCGTGACACTTCAGCCTTTGTCAACTTTAACTAAGTTCTTGTCATGATATCGTGACACTTTTGTCTTTGTCAGCATCAACTTTGCTTATGTCATGATATCGTGACACTTCTCCCTTCGTCGACCTCCTTTCTACTTTTGTCATGAAATCGTGACACTTTTGCCTCTGCAGACTTCATCTTCACTTCTATCATGAAATCGTGACACTTTTGTCTTCATAACCTTCCTCTCTGCTTTTGTCACGAAATCGTGACACTTCACCTATAGAAGACCTACTTTTAGTTTCTGTCATGAAATCGTGACACTTCTACTTGAACACCTACTTTTCTATCATGAAATCGTGACACTTCTGCTTTCATCTACTTTCTTTTCTGCCTATCGTGAAATCGTGACACTTTTTGCATCCGTACGCTTTCCCTTCATCCTGTCATGAAATCGTGACACTTTCTTCATCCGTACGTTTTCTCCACAACCTGTCATGAAATCGTGATAGTTCTCACTTCAAAACCTTTCCTTTGTTGCATGTCACGAAATCGTGATAGTTCTCACTTGGAACATTTTCATCTGCAGCATGTCATGAAATCATGACGGTTCTCACTTCGAGCTCTGCAGCATGTCACGAAATCGTGACAGTTCTCACTTTGAACTCTGTAGCATGTCGTGAAATCATGACACTTTTCGTGTTACTTTCTCTCTCCTTGAACTTGTCATGAAATCGTGATAGTTCATACTGCGGACTCTCTCTTCTGCATTATGTCACGAAATCGTGACACTTTTTCATCCGTACAACCTTCCTTGCAATATGTCATGAAATCGTGACACTTTTCCTTCTTTGCCTTCCTGCTCTTTTCAAGTCACGAAAATGCGACATGTCACGAAATCGTGACACTTTCCACCTTGCTCTCCTTCTCTGCCAACATGTCACGAAATCGCGACAGTTTTTCCACTTGCCTTTTTCTCTGCCAACATGTCACGAAATCGTGATAGTTTTTCCTGCTTCTTCTCTCTTCCAACATGTCGCGAAATCGCGACAGTTTTCCCTGCTTCTTTCTCTCTTCTAACATGTCACGAAATCGTGACAGTTTTGCCAGCTCTTTCTCTCTCCTCTAACATGTCGCGAAATCGCGACAGTTTTTCAGCACTTTCTCTCTCCTCTAACATGTCGCGAAATCGTGACTGTTTTTCTTGCTCTTTGTATATGTCGCGATATCGCGACACTTTTCTTACTTGTCTTTTTCTTTGATCTTTTGCAAATGGGCCACTATGGTCTTCTTGGAAACTCACTGTCCATACTCTGAATAACCTTCGAACTTGTCATGTCGTAACCTTCAACAAAACAAATTATTTGACATCAAATCAAATTCCTTCAAAAGCTTCTTGACATCAATGACAACTTCTACACTTGAGCAAAGGCAATGTACCCAAGGTACCCAAAATTGCCAACATAAGGAATGAGAAAGGTGAGATTATATTGGCTTTAGCTGAGAATTTGGGTTGTTAATCGAGTCACTTTGTTGAGGCAAGAGCTACCCATCAAGGATCTCTTCTCCTTATTTACTTTTAGGGTAGGAAGTTCATTTTTGAAGGAGATTCTTTAAATATAATCAATATTATTTTGTATAAAAAAGCTGCAAATTGATCCATTGATAATATGATGGGTGACATGATTAGTGTTTGAGAGGTCATGAATCCCTAAAATTTGAGCATACTTTTAGAGAAGAAAATAAGGCAGTAGATGTTTTGGTAAAATTAGGTTTGTTGCAAAATGGTTTAAGGGTTTTAGAGATTAGATTTTCCCAGGAACTCATTCAACTTGTTCAAAATGAAGGTCCATAATAGTGTTTTGATCTTTAGCAAGGTCTAGTCTCTAGGTTCAAAGATTGGTAGATTTCTAATGAGATGTTTTTGCTTTGTGTTTAGATATAATTCCTTATTTTTAAATCTTTTTGGTGACCCTATTTTAAAGTTGGGTATCCTTTGTTTTTAGTGGGAGAATGATGTTTCTTCGAGTTCTTATCATAGAAGGATTAGGATTAGAGATCAAATTTGGAAAGTGGGTGTGCCTTACCATGATTTAAATATTGTATTTTTTATGTTTATTATTAGAAATTGGTGCCTCCTTTTGTGGTAAATTGGATTGAATTGGGAGCACATATAATTATGTTTTTTAGAGTTGTCCTTATCATATGAAGAGTATTTCTAAAAATTTATTTGTATTTTTTAACTGATTTCCTTTGTGGTTGAGTTAGAATTCCTCGAGACTTACACGTATATGTTGCACATATACCATATTTGTTTTGGAGTGGGAGGTTGTCATCATTTTTATTCCTAGTGGTTTGAATCATTTCTTGATGCATCCTAATCAACCTAATTATTTTTGTTGTCATTCCTTTATGGATAGGAGATTTAGCCATTATAGGAGGTTCTTTTTTAATCTACGTGTAAGCTTTTGGCTTCAAAGTGGGGTCTCTGTCATTTTTAATAAAATCAATTTCATATGCACAAACTCTATTTTAAAAGGAGTATTCTTTAAGGAGGCTTAGTTTTGTTTGAGCCTCTCATTTATATTGAGTCCTTTTCATTGGCAATCCAACTCTAGTCAGTTTAAATTTGATTCTGAATGGTTGGTTATCATGGAGTAAGAAGTCAAAGGGTTCGAACCTTCTTCGGTGGAGATAGATAAGGAGGTTTTAAAAATTCTAGAAAAATGTGTCCTACTAGGATTTCTAAGGAATTTCAATGAGCATGATACAAAATTGGCCAGGGATATGGCCCACTCCTAAAGAAAAGGAAATATTTTGGTGAAAGGTATTGATTTTACTATCTTCATTCTATTGTTGGTTGAAATAACTTGAGTTCCATCTTAAGGGGACTACGTTGACAGGAAGAAAAATTTGTTAGCCAAGGAGTTGCACCTATTTGGATGTAAATATAGTCATACAGAGAAATACCACAATGGTTACAAAATGAGATCTTTCAAATCATATTGGAATAGGATCATCTTTGTGTTAATGGATTTTTTCACCTCTGAATGTAACATAGATGTTTTCCATAGTTTTCATTTGGTATTGGCAAAATTATTCAAGGGGAAGAAATATATGAAGATTCTAGGCTTCCTGTTCAAAGAATATGAGAAAATGGATATGGACGTCCAAGATGGTAATACCTCTATCCCTAATCATAAGGGTCTTTTCAAGCTTATTTTTTACTATATTTCTTGAAAGAATGGTTCTCTTTCCTTGGATAAAAGTGGGGTGGTGTCATATGTTTCCTTGGCATCTAGGAAGGACATTGATACCTCTTGTTCTATCTTTGGTGGATTGGTTTGGTACCTCTTAAGGATGAAAATTTTGATCTTGAATGTCTACATGAGCCCAACTTGAAGTAGCCTCTAGAAAATGTTGATTTGGATAACCTTGTTCAATAAATTTCTAGAGATGTGAGTTTAAGCTCTAAGATGAAGGAGGGCCTTTAGATTAATACGGGTGGTATTCAGGATTTAAAAGTTCCTTCTCCTCTTCAAATATCATAGGAGTCAGATGATAGTGATTCATCATCCTTTAAAGAGGATAAGACAATTAAGAAAAGAAATGTTGGCTCTTTGAAGAAGCCTAATATTGAAGCCAAAGGGATTAGGAGATCGATGTATATCAATATCAAAGTTGCAAAGAGACTAAAAACATATGATTTTAATGATTTAGAGGACTTAAAAGAGTACCTTGTTTCTAAGGAGAGGTGAATGAATATGGATAACCTACCTTCTAGGAGTAAGATTCAAGATGATTATGTTGCACTACCAAGCTCCTACAACCTGGTTAAGTAGTTGTTAATATCTATTAAGAAATTAATAAATCAGACTGGTTATTTTATGAATGAGTTATCATGGAAACTAAAACA
Source organism: Wollemia nobilis (assembly GCA_028583015.1). Classification (NCBI taxonomy): domain Eukaryota; kingdom Viridiplantae; phylum Streptophyta; class Pinopsida; order Araucariales; family Araucariaceae; genus Wollemia; species Wollemia nobilis. The sequence continues at coordinate 3,032,486 of JAQPPZ010017164.1, forward strand.
CAATCCAAACACTTTGGTGATTGATATCATCATATCAGAGGACTCTTCACAAAATTAAGCTTTGGCTTTGGTTGTTTAGCATTGATCTCTTTAGGATATTATGTTCTTTCTATCTCCTTTTAGTATTTTTCTAGCTAGGTTGATCTTGCCTTGTAGTTGGCTCTTTTTATATGTTTTGTATAGTCTCTTCTATGTGGATGTATTTGGGTTTCTCTTGTAAAATATTTGGGGGATCCTTTCAAAACCTCTTTTTTCTATCTAATAAAAATATATATATTTCACAAAGGTCAACTAGGTTCTTTTAATTCCAAGTTGTGTTTAATCTAGGTGTCCAACTTGAAAAATGAAAACCAAATATTTAAAAGTAGATAGAGCTTCCCAATTGGTTTGAGGTAAGTTATGGGAAGTAAGAAGTTTCAAAACATAAGCCAAGGATTCAATACCATTGGTAAATCTTAACATTTTGTCTATCAAGTTGAGATCGAGTTGTCGGGTGGGTTATCTTACATAGAGAAGGCTCAAGTTCAAGTCTTTACAAGCTTACAAGCATTGTGTATATGAGTCATAGGTAATTGAATCCCACATTATATATCCTATTTAGCCTTCCTATAATAAAAATCCATGGTATCCTATTTTTGAAAATAGTAGTTAGGCATCATAAAATACGATGTTATCTTAAATCTTAGATTTTTCTAAAATATGACCATTGTACTAGATTGAGTAATAAATATAACATGTAAAAAATACAGTGAGAATGATATTTTGCTTGATTTATCCACAGGACTATATTAAATGACTAAAATTATATGACTTATGTAATAAATCTAGAGAAGGTTGCATTAAATTTATACTAGAAATCATCCAAAAATCACATGTAAAGAAGATTTGTAATATCACACTATATTATAGATATCCAAATGACCTTTGATGTAATATCACAAGATTTATTTCATTGGCTAAAGGATACAAAAATCTAGTAAGGCTTAAACTTAGCTTACCTCTATAGACACCTAAATTTGCATGCAAGGCTAATAATCATGTCTACCAATCCCTACATCCATCAACCTTTCAATCATCCAAATTGAGTCAATCCTTTTTGTACCCAAATTTAGATCATTTATTGCTATAAGAGAGAAAGTGATGGGGCATGAGCAATAATATTGGTAGTTCTTTCATGACCCTAGGAACACTTTTTCCAATTTTTGACTTTTGAAATTTCCCTCTCAAAAATGACCTCCAATAGTCATGATGTAAAAAACACCATCACGAAAGCACCACCAGCGCTTTTTAAAGTCATGCATTAAAATAAAAATATGAATATTTGTTCCTCTCAATTTGACCACCATTAATGGACCCAATTCCGAAGATCTAATTTATAGCTCCTATAGAAATACCAAATCTAATAATTGCCTTTCTTTATCTTCTTCCATTAATAGCTTCTTAATCCTTTTCAAATTCTTACCATATCCAATCTTGTCATCTTAAATACAATCCTTCCCCCAAGGAGCCATGGATTACTATAAAGCTAGCACTTGGGAAAGCCCAATCCATGAAATTTTGAGGGTATCAAAGCTCTACCAAATTTCCAATTTATATGGTCTTTTGAAGAAAAAAAACTTTGCCAAAATATCTTTAAATTCATAGGAACTCATCACTTTGCATGACAAGATTATGCCAAAATCTTACCACAATCTTGTGACTACCATACTTGCAATCACTTCAGTTTTTATTCTTGTAAGCACCTAGTATTTCTCAAAGAAATCAAACATCAAGTATCTAAGCCTCCAATCTCAAGATTTCAAGTACCCACAAGCAAGCTAGAAAGCTTTCAATAATATTTCATAAACAAGGGAAAAACAACCCTACATCTTGGGTTGTGCTCTTTCCTCTTATTTATTTTTGGCACTCTCTTTGTCTTGTAGCCTTAGGATTTTGTCTAATTACATGTTCAACTAATCTTAAACCTTACGTTTTCATTTAGTTAACATCTCATTTTAAATTTAATCTTCATTTTAAAAAAGTATATTTTTGCTTTTCTATTATTTGATAGGGTTTGTATACTCCTAATATAGAGCCCTTCATCATTATAATTATAAATATAGCTTATATTTTATTTAATATTATTATTCCACTCAAATGAAATAACACTTTTAGATTACAAATCTAGTGGTGCTTTTGTTCTTAGTTTTACATAGAGTGAAAGTGCCAACAGAAGGTGAAAGCGCTAGCCATGCTATCACCAAAATCTATTGTACTTTTTTCACTTGGAATATATTTTATGTAATTTACTTTTTTTTTCCATTTTATCTATTTGAACAAGGTCCTAATTTTTTCTCAAGGTATTCCAACATCCTCTATCAACTCAAACAGACCCCTCTATCATAGATTATATTTAATTATTTTTATAGGTTAAGCAAAAGTGTCATTGATAGGAAAAAATGCTAAGTAGACATTTTATCCTCTCATACAAACATTTTGCTATTCCAAGGTGCTTTTCATTAACTAATATCTATTCAACGTTCACAGCTTGTTACCATAGCAGGTGTTCCATCCTTTTGTCTAAGCATTTTGCTATTCTAAGATGCTTGCCATGAACTACTTTCTATTCAATGTTCACAACTCGTTATCATAGCAGGTGTTCCATCATTTTGTCTAAGTATTTTACTATTCTAATGTGCTTACGCCTATGAAATAGCACCATCGTTGTCTCCAAAAACTTAGGATGCAAATTCCTTCAACTTTGGTTGTGTTCTCTTTGTGAGTCTTTCTCCAATAACTTCGTTCCATAATATCCTCCAACTTAGGCTATGTTTTTCTCCAAATCCAACTACTCTCACTTCTAAACTCTGTAAATATTCCTCCAATATTATATATATCCACTCTCTAAGCTTGAATCCGCAAATGTTCCTTCAGAATTGCTTGTTATCACTCTAGAACCTATAGATATTTTTTAGGCTCCTATCCAATATCCTTTGTTCTACTTCATTATCTTCACATCAACTATTCTCAAATCTATGTTCTCTCCATCCTAGAAAGCTAATGAATGTGGCTCTCATACCACTATTAGCAATATAATGCTATTATCACAAGTTTAAGCACATTCCAGAATCAATAAATCAATCAATATCGATATCAATATCATTCATCAATAAATATCAATATTCTCATAAAATTACACTAAAATATTTATTGCAAAACTCAAGCAATGCATAAACCAAAGCTTATTTGAGCTACAAATTACATAACTTTATCTCAATATAATTATTTATGAGACTTCACATTACATGATTCTTTGCTTTTGCTCTACTTAAACTCATGGGAAAATTTGAGTCTTCATATTATTTATTATATAATAAGTCCCACATATTACATAAATATAAAGTATTTTATGATTGCATATAACTCCCTACTTCTAAACTAGACACATCACACTCATAACTCTTCACTTTCTAACTAGACACCTCACACATACTAATTTGACACATACTATATGCATAAAATCAAACTCAGCCACTAATCTAAATATTTACAATGGGGCCAAATAATGTAATACCTCCAACACCCCCCATATTACATTATTTGGTATGAAGGTTCTCAATTTCTTAGTCTTTTCTTGATTATGGTCTTAACTCTGGTACTTATTCAAATTTGAGGATTGAATATGTTATGTAGGTATGACAAATTTATTTTTTATAAGCAAGTCATCACAATAATATTTTTCATTAATATTTTCCTTTTCATTATCAAAATTTTATAATCCAACTCTATTGTGTGTAGATTTATCATCTTGTTTATCAACATTGTCTATACCTAAATCATTTGTCTATACCTATTGTTTATCAGAATTGTTGAAGAAAATAATTTGTTGTGATATGTTGTAAGTAATCTATGTCACAACTAATGTCTTTCATTGTAGGGTCATTTTCCATACTCTTAATCAATTCTTCTTGTCTTTGGTTCTTGTATTTTATAGATTTCAAGAGTAAGTAAATACATTATCATGCCTATATCAATAGGTAGTATAATAGTATTTTTAGAATTTTTATTTGCCTCAATAAGTTTTGAAATTAGATAAGTGTAAAATGTTTTAAAGTTTTCATCTTTCTCTTCTTTGTAAATCAAATGTAAGTCCTTTAATTTCATTGATATGTCTGTTTGTTCATCAATATTTTCCATCAAGTTTTGTGTGTGGAGTTTTAGACACTTCAACCTTCCTTACTTTCTTTAAGTAATTCAATCTGATTATTTTTTCCATGGTAATTGATTCTTAGAATAATTATTCTCTTCTATTTTTGAACTCCTTATTGCTCCTAAATTTAAAACTCATTTTCAAAAATTAATTCAATTTCTTCAAACAATTTTTTTATCTCCCTTAAATCAATTCTTCAGATCAATCAATAATCAAATAAAATTAATCGATTCAAATTTTCCTTTTTATATCTCCTAAATTTAATCAAGTATCAATTTAATTTCTCCTTCTAATTATCAATTCGATTTCATCAATCATTAATTCAATCTCCTTAAATTATTTCCTTCATCAAATTCAATTCCTTCAATCAAATAATTAATTCATTTCAATCATTTAAATGTCAATTAATTCTTCTTATCACTCCACTTTTATTAATTATCAGTCCTCAGGTCTGATTGATGATTCAGTCATGGGTTTCTTGTTGGCTCATTTCTCTGGATGTCTCTCCTTATAGCCTCCATTTTCAGTCTCCCTTGCAAGGAGATCTCGTGTCCTGTCGAGATCTTTGGTTACTGTTGATCCACTTTTCAGGCTCTGTGTTTAGTTTTGGATTTTCTTGAAGGTGTGTGTGTATTTGGAGCTTTTTTTTTGTGGGAGATCCAACTTCATATTTGAGTGGTATGGACAGTCCACTCAATTTTAAGATTCCTTAGCCCATTCTAGACAGGTTTGAGTTCTTCTTGGGCCTTTATGGACAAGATTTTTATTTCTTGCAATTAGGCACAAAGATTACCCCAATTTTTTTTCTGTCTTTATATGCACTTCCTGGGATCCCATTAGACGGGTTTTTCATTTTTGGAAATTTATCGAGTGTTCCCAGTTGGGTTTCAAGGCTCTGATTTCCTGTTAGGCTTTGTGTTCTTTTTCTATTTCCTATTTCTCTTGTGTGGGAAATAGCTCTTCATTTTGGGAAGGATGCCCTATTTCAAAATTTGCTAGCTGGAATTCCTTTCTTGGGCCCTCTTGGGCAGGGTTTTTGAATATAAATCTTATATTTTTCATGACGTATCTCCCATACTAGTGATGGATGGGTTTCTCATTTTGCATTTTTATCTTGAGCTCCCACAAGCTGGGTTTTACATTTAAGTTTTTTTTCGTATGGTTTAGCTTTCTCATTTCCATTTTTGACGAGATTTTTTTGTTAGTTTATCCCAATCTCCCATAAGCTGGGTTTTCTATTTTGGTGTTGCGCGGGATGATCTCGTGCATCGAATTTGAATGGTTTAGTGATTGTCCTACCAGGATCATCTCCTATTTGGTGTTCTCTTTGTGGAGACCATATCCCTGTGGAGATCCTTACCCTGCTATATTTGTAAAAGGTTTGAAAACCTTTTCAAAACCCCATTACCAATAAAAACTCAACTTTTATTAATTCATTCACTTCTTATTACTCTAAACTCAAATAATCAAATCAACTTTCTTATAACTCCCAAAAAAAATCAATAATAAAATTATTAACTTTTTATGACTCTTTAAATCAAATAAATCAACTCCAATTTGTGCCTAGATGATTAAATATAGGTTTTAAATTTAACCTTTACTTTAGGCACTCATCATCTCAAGTAGAACAAAATGTCTTTTGAACATGCAAAAATTATGCTATGCATTAGGGTTTTGCACTTCAAAGTGTCCTTGGACGTTTCAAATTTTACAATTGCGTAGTGTTGATTAGCCACGAGTTGCTCTTTATTTGTTCAAAATTTACAAAATGCTATTATAGCGACCCCGAGACACACGCACCGCTCTCTTTTTATGCTACTTGCAATGTTATTAAAAACACAAGATGAAATGGAAGACAATGAAAAGCATATAACATGAAAATAACAAAGATGGATCTTTTTATTCGTATTAAGACTCGGTTACATGTCGGTCCCTCTTGGGGATACCCATTTGGATACAATAAGGTTACAAATAGGCAAAGAGTGCCTCTTTCACGAAGAGGTGGTGTGTTGTCAAAAATATTCTCGGTTCTGCACACAAAAAATGTATGAGGGCTTACAGATGCCTCCTTCTCGAGGTCTGTTCCCTAGAGGGATCCCTTTTGCTCTTGTATGTTGTAGACTTCGTTCGATGAACCTGTGGCCCTGTAAACAATGAAACAACAACACACGCTTAGATGTCCGGGAATGCCTCCTCGTATGAGGTTGTTAGCAATGGATATAACAAATGAAAGCAAGTACAAATTAGAGTAATGCTATGAATACGAACAAATGAAATGATGCTATGCTAATGATGTGCAAAACAAATAATGAATCTAATGTATAAACCTTAAGCTAAGCCTGCGGGCCACTGTCCAAGACAGCGGCCGCTAAAGTGATTCTCATCCTCTTTGCTCCAAATCTATGGATCAAAACTTATATCTGATGTTGAAATAATGGCTGCTATGCTCTCCAATCTATCAAGGCTTCGTTGTACACGCGATCTCCAAGGGAACTCTCCAAGTCTCAAAAACTCTCCTCAATGACCAAGATCGATAAAAGATATATATATCTGATCCCTAGTGCTCTTAGGCTTACACCTTTTATAGTGTGAAACCCTAGATCTATGTCCAAGCCCTAGGAATGAATTTGTCATGCATAGTGTGATTTAGCATGAGAATATTTTTGTTTTTTCTATGTTTGGAGGTCAGTTAACTGAAATATAACTGCCAACTTGAATCTCCTATGCGAACTGGTTGTTAGCATGAGAAGCTTTTGTCCTTTGTTTATGTTTGGAGGCTAGTTAAATAAATTTTAAATGCAAACTCAAGTCTCCTATGTGAACTGGTCGTGCAAAGTTACTCCCGCTCACCTTTATTGCATGCAGACTACCACTTTCTCCTGTGATTAGACCTATTTATCGATAAAACTACTTTTAGGATTTAGCCATTATCATCTGCAAAAACTAAGATCTGGTCATTTTCATCTACAGCGGCTAAGGTCTGGCAACTCTAGGCTTGAGCGACTAGGATCTGGTCGCTCTTGTCTTGAGCGTCTAGGCTTGGATGACTTGAAAAGGCCCCAAATGAGTGGTGAGAACCACTGTTAATGCTTGGAAAGTCCAAATTATATCATCTGATCTTATGGATGTGTCTATGTGAGTAGCTCCCCTAAGCATGACATGATTTAGGTGTCTATAGATACCCCTTTTTGCGATGCACTATGTGAATAACACAACGCTGAGCAAAAACGTAGACTGATCTATTTGTAGGGTGTATGGTGATCAATGATCTGATCAATGTTGGATGGCCTAATCATGCAAGATGTCACGCATCCCTTGAATCATTACCTCAACGTTCGTAGGACTTAGCTCAGTGGCTTAGGCATGTTAAATTGCACTCATTCCTCAAACTCAATCGGGTAGCTTCAACTACTACAATAATTCTGATCGTTAGGAGAGCTACAATTGAAGATGTCATGTCTACTTACGTTCCCAGCAAACAAGGGAAATTTGTGATTCTTGTATGCAATTATTCATAGGACAAACATAATTTTGCTATGATCAAGTGATATTTTGTTGATTTGATTATGATTATGTTGAATTTTTGGACTACTTCTTTACACAATGGATTGGTGAAGAAATGACAATGAATGAAGTGACAAGTCGCTTGACCAATATGACTAATTTGGTTCCTCTCTAGCATTTTTTACTTTTAATGGGTAATCCTACATCCAAGTGTGATTCTAATTGTTTATGATAATCATCTATCCCTATCCCGAGGAGTGGTCCAACTATTAATAGCCTTCTTAGGGAGTTAGGATGGATGATTCTATTTATGTTCATACTGTATCACTTTGGATTAATATTTTTTGTATCATAGGGGAATTAGGATGATCCTTTCGCACCCGTGGAGCAGTCCGACCATCTTGGTCTTCTTCGATATTGAAGGGTGGCACATCGTAATCCCAAAATGAAATGCGTTTGCCCCAAGTAGCCTTATGGTAACCTGCTCATCTCATCGAAATTCATGGAGTGCGAATCACTACAATTTTTGAGTGGATAGAGCAAGTAACTGGGTACAATTCCTGCTTGATATTATGCTTTTATGTGATTTTTTTGTTATTTTGGTCATTAAGATGACTTTATTTCATCAAAATGCTTTTGTTTAATGTTTTTTTTATCCCTCCATGGAAGGAATTTTCTTATTTTTATCTATGGAGTAGGCCGCTGTTAGGTCTAGTGGCCTTTAAGTTTCTGGTTATGGTCGTTGTCGCCTTGAGCGGCCACGAAGTTCGGGCTATTGACGTTAGTAGTGGCTAAGGCATAATATTAAAATATAAAAAATACATTTTTAGGGTTTTGACCTATCACTTTCATTTGTTGTCAATTCACTTTTCAGAGCTCTAGTGAGACATCGACAGTTGCAATTTTTGAAGCTACCTACGTTGAGGACATGGCTACGCAGGGTGAGGCATCAACTACTGGAGGAGCTGGAGCTTCTCGGGTATTTTATTTTTTTAAACCTTAACCTCTTTTCCTTTTTCGAGTAAAACTAAACCTCACTAAGTAATTGGCAAATGAACCTCACTAAACCTGTTGGTAATGAATGGAATTCGTAGTTAGGCTTAGTTTAAGTTTTTAAGTGGTGGTTTGGTCCCCATTTTTGTTCTTTTTAATTTTTTTTTTAATTTTATTGCCTAGGGTTCACGGGTTTGTCGTGTTACCCTTCGATCATTGTTGCTCAAAGCGGTGGCAATTTGGCCGCTGTCGCTCAAAGCGGCTAAGTTTGAACCCCAACAATAAAAAATTTTACCATTGGGATTTGGTCGGTGTTGTCTCTAGCGGCCAGATTCTGGCTGCTGTAGGCGACAGTGGCTAATCCCCTTAGCCAATTTTGCATAACTTTTTTACTTTTTATTGAATTTTGAGATAGTTTTTTATTTTTTTTGAAATTTTGAACTACTCTTTAGCCTGTGTTGCACTGTAGTTATATTTCATCTTTCTTTTGCTTTACTTAGATCCTTACTGCTTGGGATCGGGACCCGAGGCTCATGAATGACCTCCTACCTCTTCTGAATGACATGGATTGGAGGTGGCTTAAGGCTCACGGGCTCTAGCATGTTACCATATTACCTCACATTATGTCGGACCAGGATTACCTTACAGTTTTGGCCCATCATTAGGACCCTCAGACTAGTACCTTCCACCTCCCGATCGGCGAGATGACCATCACTCCATACAATGTGTACAAGATCTTTCAAATCTCTTTTTATGGGGTGGCTATTGTTTCCTCGGCCACTAACGCTCAGGTGGTCATCTTCACTCGGGTGTTCGAGAGGCATTCTAAGGATGCTCTCATGGACAAAAAGTCTGGGGAGTGTCTATCACCCACTGGTATCGGGAGTATGTTTTTATAGTGAGGCATGTGGTGCTGCTGATGGTCATCAACAATGTCCTTATCCCAAATTGCTCAGGCTTGAGGTTCCCTTGGAACCTCCTTGCGATGGTTTATGACCTGATGGATAGCAAGGAGCCTATCAGATACACGTGGGGTAGGTCTCTATTGGATTAGTGTTACAATGAATTGTACCACATCCATTGGAGGGGTTGTGTCAGCATCACCTATAGTTGGATTTTACAGATCTAGGGATGGGAACACATTAGGGTAGATTGCCCTAAACGACTTCCTATTGAGATAACAACTGTGGATATGAGGATGCAGTGCTACGATGCTAGGTGGGATAGAGAGAGTGAGGAGCGTAAAAGCCACACATTTGTAGGCTCATTACACTGATACTTTCATTGGAATTTGAGATGGAGATATCATATGGCACCTGTATCATGAGTTTCCTACTTGGGATGACCCTGATAGCTTTACTGTTGGGACACGGTACGAGTGATGGCTCATTGGCCATAAAGTTAACATTTGGGAGAACTTCTTCTACTCTCAAGGTCTTTGTTAGTACGGGTTGTAGCAGGATGTGCCACTAGTACCATTTATGTATAGGTGCATCAGAGCAGAGAGAGACCTCCCTACCCAATAGGTTACAAAGCTAGATTATGAAGAGGATGCCCCAACTATTGATCCTGGAGTAGCTGGTGGAGTTAAAAATGTATTTGCATGGTGGTGGGGCAACCTGATTTGGTATGGTGAGGGCAGTCTGTATCGAGAGGATGATGGCAAAGATGGGGCAGATCCATCAGGGCGTAGGGTTTGCACTAGGACTGTGGCATGGGACCTACAGGTAGAGCAGGTGGCAGCGGAGGATCAGGAGGCTCCTGAGGAGGCAGAGGAGGATATGGAGCCTGAGGAGAGATATTCTCCTCTTAGGGTACAACTACATGATGTGGAGGCCAAGCTCTAGTTGGCCAAGATATAGGTACAACAACACGACGTCATCATAGCTCAAAGGGATACTACTATAGTGTAGCTGTCAAACTAGATACATGCTTTGTAGGCCGCTATGAGAGGATCTATCTGGATGTAGGTTTTTTTTGCCCCTCCTACTCCTGAGGATCCTTTGATGGTAACTCTCAAGATTGAGATCCATCATCTACAAGGTTTTTGGATGAGAGTGATGTTCAGATTGCTGAGGATGTAGCCTAGATTGTCATTCTCTCAAGGTATATCAAGAGGCTGGGAGCCATCCCTAGGGAGAGAGGGGCTATAGGTGGGTCACAGGTCAGCAGGATCTCTATAGCAGGGAATCTTTCCGTCCGACCTGGTCATGGAGGCAGGACTCATACTGATAGACCAGTAGGGTCCAGCTCACACCATTCTCCTAGAGATCCATACACAAGGGGTGGTGTTGCATGGGGTGTAGGCCCAATATTTAATTGATGATGCTCTTGGTTTTGATTCATTTTTGAGGTTGACTGACCTATATTACTATTGCCCATAGATATTTTTGTACATCCATGGACTTGACACACATACTTTTATGATATCTTTGCATTATGACTCATTATGTGTATCGTTTATTGCTCATGTTTTTGTTATTATTTTGTTTTATGATGTGATGTGATAATGGCATTATGATGATTTGATGTATATGCTAGGTGATAGATGATATTGTAGATGCTTATGTAGATGCTTATATGATTTGATGATGTGATGTGATGTATTTTGATGATGAATGATGAATTAATGATTGTATGCAAATGGATATTGCCTATATGTTTTATGATGTGCTTTATGATGTGATGATGGATTATTAATGAATTGTGTTTGTGGATGTGATGTTATTGTTAAATGCATGTTTAATTTTGCTTTAATTGTATGCATATAACTCATGTGATGGGATGGTATAAACGAACCTGTATGCTCTAATCACTTAAAACATAAGGAATGCCTATGACATTGACAATATCAATGGGTGATACCACAGAAAGTAAAAAAATAATCATGAATTTAAATAATCAATCTTATCATAAGAATTGATTAAGTATTCATATATGAGATGTAATGGTGTGTAATGTATTTTCTTGATAATTTTCTATAAATTAAAATATATAAAGTAGTCAGTGGTCGTCTATATACTATTTCTAATATATATGCGGTATATGTCCTACTATGTTGATACCCCCTAATTTATAGAATCTTATAAAGAAAGTGATGGTGTGAATGATGATATGATTTGTTGCTATGTAAGAATTTTGGGGCTTTCCAGCGGTTAAAACACCCTAGTTTCCCTATCAACAACTATAAATGACCACTCTAGACTTTTAAAAAGTATGGCTTTTACCATGGACCTGGTTTTTCATGGTCTCTATGTGTGCAAGTGATTGTAGATTGTGAGATAGAACTCAAGCATTTCCTCCGATGTCAGGCGGGATTCTTTCAGCCCATTTCTAAGATCAGGGATTCTCAAGTGTTTGTCTCATCTTAAGTTAGACTTAGTTGGACTATACCACTAGGAAATATTGGGTTACCTAAGCTAGCTCATCCACATTCAAACATTGGTCTACATAAATGCATGAAGCAATTGTGGTAGACATATCATCATGCGTAAGGATTTCTCCTTCCGGTTTTGTACAATGCTGAGAATTCCAGGGATTCAAGCTTTATTCCTTTTTGGCTTCTTTTTGGCTTTGGATATTTGTTCATATGTAGTGATGAAAATCACTGTTTATTTTTGATTGATTGTTATTTGAGCAAGGATTCTTGTAGTGATGATAATGACTGTTTATTTTGCTCATATGTAGTGATGAAAATCATTGTTTATTTTTTATTGATTTTTTTGTTTGAGCAAAGTTTCTTTGAATTTCTGATTTGCTTATCAAACCATTGCTATGAAATATGGACTGTATGCTTGGCTTTTTAATATGTACTTTGCTTTGTAATATTTGCTTATTTTGATTTAAGCAAGGGATTTGGATAGGGCAAAGCTTGTCCTTTTGCCAATTCTTAGCACCTTTAAACTCATTACACAGGGGGATAAGCAAGAAAAATCCTTTTCTCTTAAGGTAACCTAGACCGCTTTGCAGCTTTCATATTTTCCTTATACCGGCTAGGAATTTAATGTTTCAATTAGTGGCGAGATCTTGAATATCCAAGGCATTATCACAGCTAGACCTTACCTTCTACTAATCAAAGTTGTTTTGCATAAAAATTTGATAAGATCACTAGGTGTGGTTGATTAACCGAAAAACCTTAGTATATTATGTATAGCAACAAATGATGGTTGTGTTGAAAACACAATTACACACATGTGTTGATGGAGGTACGAATTTGAATTATTTGTGACAAACTGTGGTATCATTTTTAAGGCTCTCATGACATATGCAATTATAGTGGATATGAAATTACAATGCAATGATGTGGATGTAAGATGTGAGATGCAATTATTTTTTGTATTTTGATTTTTATGTTGTTTTTGTATTTTTGTTTTATTTTGACCAAAGGGCTTATTATGCCTTTGGGGCTTTTTTATTTTTGACTAAGTGGCATGAAGTACCCTTGGAGATTTTTTATTTTGACCAAGCGGCTTGAATGCCCTTGGAGCATTTTTATGTGATTGGAGTTGACCAAGCGGTTTTAATACCCTTGGAGCAATTTTTATTGTAGTTGACCAAGCGGTTTGAATACCCTTGGAGCCTTTTAAATTGATTTTGACCAAGTGGCTTGAATGTACTTGGAGCATTTTGAATTGATTTTGACCAAGCGGCTTGAATGCTCTTGGAGAATTTTTATTTGATTGGAGTTGATCAAGCGGTTTGAATACCCTTCGAGCATTTTTTATTGTATTTTGAAATTTTATGATTTGTTTGTGTTTTTGACCTATTTGAATTTTTTTGTATTTTTGACATATTTGATTTTTTTTGTATTTTTGACATATTTGAACTTTTTTGTTTTTTATGTGTAGAATGCCTATAAGTGAATGATATTGAGAGTATCAGGCTCCTCAATACCATCTAATTATATAAGGCGTTATGCTCCAGGCCCAACTCTCTATGAAATCATGTATGGGCCTATCCATTTTATCGTGAACTTATCTTGTAGATGTGGTGGCAGATTTGAATTATGCTAGTTTTCTTTGAGCACTAGATCTCCAACCTTGAATTCTCTTAAGTGGACTTTACTATTGTAAGCTTGTGCAAGGCGATATTGGTAAACATGAAGATGCTCTAAAGCATTGACTCAACATTCATCAAGAAGCATCAACTGATCAAGGCGACCTTGTCGCACTACATCATCATCTATGAAGTCCTTTAATGTTATGCATAGAGTCAAAATTTCCAACTCTAGTGGCATGATGGCCTCAGTGTCATATACTAGTGAAAACGGTGTTACCCCAGTGGGTGTCTGTATACTAGTCTTGTATGCCCATAGTGCAAGAGGCAACTACATGTGCCAATCCTTGTGATTGTCTTGCACCGTCTTCCTCAAGATGGAGACTATTGTTTTGTTTAAGGCTTCTGCTTGCCCGTTTGCTTGCATATAATAAGGCGTTGAAAATTTGTGTTGAATATGGTATTTGTTCATTAAAGCATGCACATTTTTTTCTTGAAATATGGCCCATTATCCGATATTATCTTAGAAGGGACCCCAAAATGACTTATGATATTGTGGAGTATAAACTCCGCAATCCTTGGTCCAGTTGTTGATGTTAAGGGGATCGCTTCCACCCATTTAGTGAAGTATTTTGTGGTCATTATGATGAATGTGTGTCGGCCTGAGGACGGGGGTGAGATCTTCTCAATCAAGTCTAGTCCCCACTGTGATAATGGCCATGCTACCTGGATGGGTTGCAAGGCTTGCAATGGTAAGTGCGTTAGATTTGCATGATGCTGGCATTTGCATTTTTTGACATACTCGCAGCAGTCATTTTGCATGGTGGGCCAATAGTAACCCAGTCTCAATATGCGCTTAACGATGGCCATGCCACTGAAATTTCCTTCACATGTTCTGTTGTGATCTTACAAAATTGCCCAGGATGCTTCTTGGGGCTCAAGACAATGGAGCAATACTCCATCATATCCTCGTCTGTAGAGGATTTCTCCTAGCAAGATGTATCTTGTTGCTTTCTATTTGAATGTTCACCTTTCAGTATGCAACAAACCTTGAGGTACTATTCCAAGTTTTAGGAAGTCCCGTAGTTGGGAAAGCCAATCTTGATAAGCCACGACTTCTATAGAGAAGACGACTTGCTTTTCCTATATTTTTGAGCTAGTGAACACGGATTTAGGAACAACTTTATGGTGTATGGTTGCACCATAGTCCACAGGTCCTTGGGAGATCAAACACCCCCAAGGTTTCATTTTCAATAAATATCTAACCATGAAGTACAAATCCTGATTTGGTTCGATTTTGATCATGTTGACTGATTCTTGATTGTTAAAAGCTTCATGATGTATTTCTAAGTGCAAAAGAAATTTCACATGAACGATTATAAAATTAGCATATGGATTCTAAGGGATTAAGGATCCCAAAGAGGCCATGGTTTCTACAAATCTATTTGACGTATGAGGGATTGCCTCGATGTCATACCATTCCAATCAGGCTAGGTAGGTATCAACAAGTTCCTTGTAAGTCTTCAGGAGTGGGCACCTGCATTGAAATAGTCCTTTGACGTGGTTTACTATGAGCAAGGAGTTACCAAAGATATTCAGTCTTTTAATGCCCATTGCTATGGTTGTTTGGAGTCCTAGGATCAATGCTTCATATTCTGTGTTGTTGTTTGTGCATGGGAAGTCTAGTTTGAATGATAAGGGCAATGGAGTGCCCTATGGTGTGATAAATATAATCCTTGCTCCACCCCCTTGTTCACACTTCGAACCATCGAAGAACAATGATATGTCTCTTTATTTATTAGGTTCTTCTAGTTCTTGCGGATCTGATAATGCAAATATCACATCATCAAGAAATTTTATAGTGAGAGGTTTGTTATCCTTAAGATGCACCTCTGCTAATTGATCTGCTATGACTTGTCCCTTGATGGAATTTTGGCTTATGAACTCTAGATCAAATTATTTCAATAGCATGATCCACTTTGCGGTACGTGTATTGTGATATGTCTTGCTCATCATGTACTGCAAAGGATTTGGTTTTGATATGACGTAGGTTGTATGGCTCAACAGGTAGTATCTCAACTTTCTAGTTGCAAAGACCACTGCTAAACACAAATTTTTGACATACGCATATCCTAGCTCATAACTCACCAAGGTGTGACTAATGTAATATATGGCTTGCTCTTTATCTTGTGCATTCTTTTGGGCTAACATGGTGCCCAATGCGAAATCAGTAGTCGATATATATAGTAAAAATGGTATTTTTGGCCTTGGTGGAGCCAATACTAGCGGCATGGCTAGATAAGTTTTTATCTCTACAAATGCTTGATGGCATTCTTCGTCCCAATGAAATGGGACCTCCTTGCGTAACAACCGATTCATAGGCTGGTATTTGTTTGATAATTGTGCGATGAATATTTTAATGGATGCTATCTTGCCTTGTAGGCTCCTCAACTCCCTAATGTTGGTAGGGGTGGCCATTTTCAATATAGCCTTTACCTTTGCAGGATCTACTTCGATGCCTCTATTAGACACAATGAATCTTAAAAGCTTGCCAGAAGTTACACCAAATACCTACTTCTTAGGATTCAATCAGATGTTGTGCTTTATGAGGCAATCAAAGACTTGTCTAAGGACTTCAACGTGCTCCTGCCACAATAGGGACTTGGCCA
Organism: Wollemia nobilis; assembly: GCA_028583015.1. Lineage (NCBI taxonomy): Eukaryota > Viridiplantae > Streptophyta > Pinopsida > Araucariales > Araucariaceae > Wollemia > Wollemia nobilis. The sequence continues at coordinate 3,048,836 of JAQPPZ010017164.1, forward strand.
TTAAGTCGTACATGTAATCCTCTAATATATTATGCATATAGCCATGGAATATGTATGTCATGGCTCGCTGATATGTGGCACCAGTATTTTTGAGACCGAATGACATCACTTTGTAACATAATGTTCCCCACAGAGTAATGAAAGCAGTTTTATGTTGATATTCGAGATTAATTTGGATCTGGTTGTATCCAAAAAAACCAGCCATTAGGGAGAGCATCTCATGACCTGCGGTTGTATCTACAAGAGCATTTAATTTTAGCAACGAGAATGCATCTTTTTATGTTGCCCTATTTAAATCTTTGAATTCCATGCAGATACAAACTCTTCTATCGATTTTACCCATGGGTACCATGTTTGACACCCACTCAGGGTAGTCTATAGGAACTATGAATACTGCATCCAGTAGTTTTTGTAATTCATTCTTCACCATCAAAGTGACAGTTGGATGCATTTTTCTCAGCTTTTGCTTGACTGGCTTCTTCATGGGATCCAATGAAAGGTTATGAATGACTAACTTTGGATCTATCCCTAGCATGTCCTTGTAAGTCCAAGCAAAAATATTTGGCCTCTCTTTGAGGAGAGGAATTAAGATGGTTTGTTTCTCTAGAGATAGACTTTCTCCGAACTTGAATTTTCTTGGTTGGGTAGGATCATCACTGATGTCCACCTCAAAATTCACTTCTATAGCCATATGTGACCCATCCTCTAGTTGATGAGGTGTGGGTATCAAATGAATGTCATCGACGAGATTTATAGGACCTACTGACTCGGGTTCCAAACCAACATGGAAGACGTCATACGCATAACCTGAAGCAAAATAGAATGGTTGTAACATCTCTTTGTTGGGGAAGAGGTCTTAAGTCTCTATGGGCTAGTTAGCGCGATCCCAATCAATAGCCTTTACATCAATATGTAATGATTTGGTACGATCTGCTAGATTATGAAGTGGAGTGGTCAAATCAATGGAGATCATGTTTATGTATGGGATGAAATCTCCAAGACCACATGGGTGCAATATTATCTCAAGGGTTTCCCTTCCATACTTATGATGAGGCTCTGGAGGAATGGGAATTTTTGGATCTGGCCCATGAGCAGGGCGGATAATAGGATCATTGGGCTCTAATTGCTCTCTAAATGTAGGCGGAGGGGGATTGACCATCTGGTGAATGGCAGCTAGGTCAACAGGTCTCCCCAAAAATTGTATATGAGGGTCTATAGCATGGAGTGCCGCCTCTCTCTCTACTAGCTCATTGATTTGTCGTAAGTGGTGAGGCCCAAGATAAGCCATCTTGGTCTCATCCTCAAATTCATCATTACTTATCCAAAAACCTTTAGCATTTGTATGCGGCCCTAAGACAAGGGGCTCATGTCTTAGCCCTAAGTAGGCCATCTTTGTTTCATCTTCATATTCTTTGTCACTTATGAAGAATCTATTTGCATTTGTCTCTTGCCCCAAAGTTAGGGGTTGGTGGCTCAGGCCTAAGTAGGCTCTTTCTATCGAGTCTTCTGATTCATAGTCACTTTCATCTTATGTATACCCACTCTCATAGTGGATGGACCATGTGAATATTTTTAAATAACGGGACCCTTGGTAGGCTAAGCCAAGTTGCACTTCATCATCACTTGCTTCATATCCATTCTCCTCATCCCATGAGTTGTACCCTATTGGGGTGGAATCAATTGAGATGTTTGGATGATAAACTTTTGATAGCGGTACGTTTACCGTGGCCACTTGTCTGCTGCTCAAATTTCCTATTCTTAGGGGGTGATAAGGAATGAAATCGATGTCTTCTCCCAACCCTAAGCTTAACCTGTCCAATGTCGCTGCAAGAGAGTCATATCAACCTTTGATATAATAGCCTAACCCAAACCTGTTGGAGGGAAGCTAATATTGTGGCTCGTATGGCCGCTTGCACCCCTGCTCATATATACCAAGGCCATAGCCATGCTAATGGCAATGCTCAAAGTAGCTTAGAGTAAACTCGGGATTAGAGAGGTAATGAACATAGACCATGAATAATTCGTCACTATTCTCTTCTATGTCTGTTGACTTATGGGCGTAGTCCAGGCCGGCATAAACAAAATTGGTTTGGTTGGGAGGGATTCCAAGTGGAACCACTGTTCCCACTGACGGCCAAAAGTCTTTAGGCCTTCCAATGTTTTATGCAGACTCAATGATAGGCATAAATGTAATTTTCTACACAAGGTACTCCCCTATGACTGTGCTTGCCAGGTGTATTGCATATGACATGGATGACCCTACAGATGATACTAACAAAGCGGGGTGGTAATCACTATCTTCATCTTGATCTTGATGATGTTCTTCTTCCATAGGACTTGGCATTTTAGCAATGGCTATGGTTGGCACTTCTTTGGGCCTTTCTTATTTGAATAAGGGTACCTTTAGGTTCTGATTTTCTTTTGGTTTTGATGTTGATGGTACGTTAGAAGCATTGACTATTTTGAGTGCACCAGGAGGTGTTGATATGCATGGGTCTTTTCTTACCCTTTTGTCTTCGTTATCCACTTGTGTGGTTGGGGATGAAGGCGCTATGTACATGTGGGTAGAAGGGATTACAAATTCTCCCATAATATCCACCTGATGGACATATTTAAAAGGCTCTTCATCGGCCATAACCACATAGACTTTGTTTTCATGCACATACTTGACACACTGGTGCAAGATCGAAGGCACACACTTAATGGCCCTTATCCAAGGATTCCCTAAGAGGATGGTGTACTGCATAGCTCCTTCCAATACATGACACATCACATGGATGGTCTTGTGCCCCACCTTAATGGGTAGGACTATCGTTCCCACAGTATTGCATAAAGCATCATTAAAAGCTCTCAATGTGTAAGCTCCTGAAATGATATTGGACTTGGGGATCTTGAGGTGCTCTATTGTTGTTGTTGTAATGATGTTTATTGATGAACCTATATCGACCAAGACCCTCTTGAAAGGTAAGTCATTGATTTCTACCACAATATTTAGAGTAAGGCAGCAGATTCTGTCTTAATCTCATAATCATAGAATTGAATTATAGGTTCCTGGCATTCTTGTACTTGTCCCACAAAGTGAGTGAATGCATTCACATCTTGTAGTTGGAGCTCAATTGTCCTTAAAATTTCCATTAGAGTCTCCCTGCTTTGGGTACTATTGTATGAGCTCATATATGGATAACTTAGCTAGATTCGTTTAGAAGTTTTACTCCAATCTACTCCGGATAGTTACCACAAGTCATGTTGGTGGACCTGGAAGGTTGTCCTGCCTCTGCATAGATGCGGCTGGGACATTCATGGGAGATGTAGGAGGTTATAGTTGACCATACCATCTAGTACTTTTTTCTATGTTAAAAATCTCAACCATCCCAATGCATCCATGGGTAGGTATATTATTTCAAACCTTATTGACTTGGACCCTTTGCTCTCTAGGGGCCTCATGATTGGGCAACAGGTTTATACATGTCTCTATTGTTGGGAGCCAGTGGGTTGTCAACTTTGATTTCTCCCGCCTCAATCATGTTTTACACTTGATGCTTAAAACCAATGCAAGCCTCAATGTCATGCCCTGGTATCCCTATATCCTTTTAGCTTAGGATGATTGAGATCTATAAGAGGTATATCAAGGAATCTGATCCTCCTGGCCTCACTCAATTGATTGAAGATTGATTGCATTGATTCTGTCAGATTACCCCTAATTGTTCCTTTGGTCGTAATTGGCTGGCAGAGGATGTGATTGATAGTTTTGGCATTTTTGTGCACCCCCATCCTTGGGTGTAGCCAATACGACTTGATTGACTAGATCAGGGTTGGCCTGCTTCTATTTGTACTTGTCATTCTTACAATTCTTGTTCCACTATTTTTTGTTTTGGAGTTTAATGGTTCCCTCATATAATTTTATTTCTTCGATGAGCTTGGCCTGTGCAAAAGCTTCCTCAAACGAAGGATAATACTGAAGTTGTAGTAATAGGGAGATGTTTTTAGAGCAACTTTTGGTGAACATGTGAATGATCTCTTATGTGGGAACAGAGAATGATAATTTTACCATGACTTTTCTCCATCTATTCTCATAATTCATTACTGGCTCATCATCATATTGTTTCAAGTTGGCCAGGTCTGAAAGGTTCACTTTCTTCTTAGCACCAACGAAGAAACACTTTAAGAATGTGTTTACTAGTTGTTCAAATTTGGTTATGCTATGCTTAGGTAGTTGGTTGAACAATTGAGTGGCAACACCTAAAAATGTCATTATGAATGTTCTTAGCATGAGAGCGTCATTATCTTCAAGATTAAAATAGGTGTTGATAAAATTGGTGATGTGCTCTTGTGCATCCTCGTCACCCTTAAAATTTTCTAACCTATGCATATCAAAGTTCTTAGGATATGGAGGGCTAGGGATTGATGGGCACAATGGTTGGTTGTGTATTTTTCTCAATGTTGATGAGTTCCCAACTGCCTCTTGTTTCTCAAAGGCTTTCATATTTTTAGCAAGCTCTTGAAATACCTTTGATGCACATATTTCCTCCTCTTGTAAGCCTACTCATAGTGGCAATGGAGGTAACTCTCTATCCATTTGATTTATTCTATTTTCCTCCCTCCTACGAGGGGACTCAGGATTGTGATCCTAGTTTGTTATGTTTACCCTTTCCCCACTAGTTGGATTTCATTCATGATTTGGTGGGGGATTTTGTTGTGGGCTATCTTGTCTAGTGTGCCTCTCCTTAGGTGATTCAGTGCATCTAGTTCTTTGGTGGTCACCACAATTTATCTGTAAATTGTTAAGAGCTAGCCGCTCAGCCTACTCTCTTAAGCACTGCTCATGTTGGCGCAAGAGTCTTTCTCTTTGTTTATCCTGTTTGATAGCTTCCACTAGCTCTCGCTCCTTACGTAATGCATTTTCTAACCGCCTCATTCGGTCAGTTTGCACTATTATAGAAGACTCATTTTTTTCTAACTCTGTTCTTGTTGTCTTGACTCACAGATTCCTCGAGGAGGTCTCTGTTGTACCTGTACTCTTTCTAGCTAATGTGACTTGTTCAATGTACTATTGAGTATCCCTATGATCATACTTTGTCCTTCTATTGTAGGGTTGCTCTGAGGTACCCCCAAACTGAGAGATGTGTTTAGAAGTCACAGTTCATGAACTTCCAGATGCAGAGTTTTCAGTAGCTATAGTTCTTTGAGTTGGTCATGTAGAAAACTAATCCAACCCGTCTAGTTGTCTTATTTTCCATGGCTGGTCCTGAGGGTTGCCATTCACTCCTATGAGGCCATAGTCTATGGGAATATTTCACTTTGTATTAAGGGTTTCTTCTATTTGATTCCCATGACTAGATGTAGCTCTAGTTTCGTGCCCTTCAGTGGGCAAACCTGTTTCATATGTTTCTTGTGAATCTTGAGGTGTTACAATTCTTGCTTGCCTTCTTTATGAATATGGCTTTGTGGTAACATGTTTTCTCCATGTGGATGGTAGCAGTCTCGTAATCCCTATTTTAAGAATGAATTTTAGAATCTTCTTTATGTCCATGTGAGGAGGAAGCTCTTGAAGCTTCCTCACATATTTGAGATATTTCTGTGTGTTTAGAGGAGGCCCTTGAGGTCTCCTCATGTCTTCTTGATGAGGATGGTTGTGAAGCCTCTTTTTTTTTATGTGAATTTGTTCCATGATGTAGTTTCCTACTTGGGGTTTTGTTAGTCTAAAAGTGACTAACTATAGAAAAACAGCTGATGCACCTTTTTGCATATTTTTCAAGAAGACCGAAGTGGCCCATATGCTAAAGATCAAAGAAAAAGCAAAACACCGCAAGGAGGCAAAAGTGTCGCGATATCGCGACATGTTGCATTTTGAAAGCATGAGATTCCAGAAATAAAAGAACACTTAAGATGCAATGTAAAATAACCAGCTTGATATATCAAAAGTAGGAGCACAACCCTTTTTATTCATATGGTTCCAACCCGGTTACAATACGTCTCCTCCTTTTTCAAGGGCTGGGAGAGTTTAGCATGTCTCTATTGCAGCAGATGAATAGTGATCTTCTTTCCCGCATGCCCACATGCAAAGTGGGCGGGCCAAAATGTTGCCGCCGTTTATGCCTGATGAATCTTTACTTACTGCTGCTTATCCTGCGTTCAGAGAAACAACAAAAATCGTTTAGTAGCACCTGTGTTAATAAGTGAAATAAGTGAATCTTGAAATAAGTGAAAGATGTATGCATAAGATCATTAAAACAGTGTATAGAACGAATGTAAATGACATACACGTTTAATCAGAATAAGCACTAAAAGACAGAACGTAGAACGTAGTACATAAAGCGTTTAACAAAATAACGTACTGTCTTATGATATATATATATTCAGACACTGTTGCTCGAAAGATATATATCCGAACATGAAACGTAGCCTACTGTTTTAAAACATTCAAAAATAGCATATATTCGAAAACGTAAAACGTAAACTGTTTTAATATACTCGAAAACAGCATATATTAATTTAACGCAGAACTTGCGTGGGATGCCCAAGCGGGCCGCCCGCGTTAAAGCTTGGTTTCGGCGCCAATCCACTAAGGAAGGGCCCGAAATCTCTCAGGTCGTGGTGTCGTCGAATTGGTAGAATACTGTGTCTACTGTCGGGTATGAAGGTTCGGCTTCACCCTCTGAAAACCACCCACCAACCTCTCTTTTGCAAGAGATTCTGGATGTGAAGAAGGTGAACTCAAACTGGAGCAATCGGGTCTTCGGATGAACAGCACTTCGTTGTGTTTACAAAATGCTTTTTCGGTCCTCTTTACATTGCATTGAGCTAGTTTTTATAGAGGATTTCGCCTCTGAAACATTAATGTCAAAACCCTAAGTCCGCAAGGGCCGCTGAGATTTGACCCTTGTCAGATGATTATGAGACATGGCTCGCACTGAGATTATCGCTAGGAACTCACATCAGTAGTTATGAGGCATGGCCTCGGACCGGATTTGTTGTTGAAACTGCTCGTCTCATTAATGCAGTTGGTGAAGTCCGCCGTTCTTCAGACCCACGGGGTCTCTTCAAAAAAAAGGGGTATGCAGTGACGCCACGTGGCGGCCATACCTTATTGCTTTGAAGTATGCAATGACGCCACGTGTCTGCTTTTAATTGGTCGAATTCGCCTTGACTAGTCGCAAGTCTGTTAAAGCGCAAAATGTCGAAGTGTCGCGATATCGCGACACTTCGGCCGAGCCTTCCCTTTGGGCCTTAGGTGTCGCGATATCGCGACACCCTCGACCGAAGCTCCCTTCGGGCCTTAGGTGTCGCGATATCGCGACACCCTCGGCCGAAGCTCCCTTCGGGGCCTTAGGTGTCGCGATATCGCGACGTCGCGATATCGCGACACCCTCGGCCAAAGCTCCCTTCGGGCCTTAGGTGTCACGATATCGCGACACCTAAGGCCAAAGCTCCCTTTGGGCCTTAGGTGTCACGATTTCACGACGTCGCGAAATCGCGACACCCTCGGCCAAAGCTGCCCCTCGGGCCTTAGGTGTCGCGATTTCGCGACGTCGCGAAATCGTGACCCTCGGCCAAAGCTGCCCTTCGGGCCTTAGGTGTCGCGATTTCGCGACGTCATGAAATCGCGACACCCTCGGCCGAAGCTGCCCTTCGAGCCTTAAGGCCAAAGCTCTTTTGCTTTTAAAGTTTGCTTAAGATTTGAAGTTTTCTTAAGATTTGTTCTCGCTTAAGGCTTGAAGTTTAAAGTTTTGCTTTTGATTAAAGGCTTGCTTTTGACTTTGTTTTAATGAAGGCTTGTTAAAGCGACCAACTTTGCTCTCGCTCATTTTTCGACCTTCTAAACCGTCGTGTGAGTGGCTAGGACCACCGTTTGACCTCTGAGGGCTGCCCTAAAAGCTGTGTATGTCAATGCGATCAGTGTTTGTAGTCACTTAATCGGATTGGTGCTGTTTTGGTGTCTACAGATGCCCCTTTTTGGGAAGCGCTACGGGTGACGCAGTGCTGAGCAAAAATAGACGACCAAAGCACTAATGATTAGGGTTTCTTGGTAACCTAACCAACTTTTGATGCCCCAAGTATGGAAAGGGCATGCATTCTTGAATCCTTGCTTCTGACGAGCTAAGGAATTTGATTTCAAGTGTTAACCTATTTTGGTGAGGTGTGACTTGAGCTTGGACATTGATCAGCCATGATTAGGCAAAGGGCGTAACCTTTTATCCACAGGGGAAACCTTGTGTTCATGCTTCGGGAATGCCAAGTGTTTGATCAATTTAATGATTGCTTGTTTATCGCCCCAAGCAGGAGCGTGATTGTCTTTGTCAATGATTCTTTGAATGCATGTCATTGCCTTGATTGGGTGTGTGCTTGTTGATTGGTGACTAAGTGTGACTACCCCCTCAAGCGACGAATCGATGAGGGAATGACCTTCGTGAGAAAAGCGACGAGTCGCTTGACCCAAGATGACTTAGGTTAGGGTGCCTTTAGATGTTTTTACCATTTAAGCACGTGCAATTTCCTCGACATTTGGACCTATTTTTGGTGGGTGTTAACCCTTTTGGTGATGCCATAATGGGGTGAAATTATCAAAAACCCGTCTTCCCGTGGAGCGGTCCGGCTATGGTAGCCTTCTTGGGGAAGTAGGAGAGTGACAATTTGAGCCCCGACATCGATTTTCTTTATGCCAAGAGGTTAAGTGCAAGAGCACTTGTGTCCGGCAATGCTTATTGCTATGGTTTTTGTGTTGCATTTTTGTGATGTTTTTGTTGTTTTGATTTTCTTTCTTTGTGTATATGTCATGATATTATGGTATGCATAATGATTGATGTTGATGGATGCATGCTACTTTATATTGATGGATGCATATGGTATGATAATTGCGAATGTTGTATGTGGATTTATTTTGATGGATGCATGATGAATGCAAATGTTTTTTATTGATATGTGATATGCAGAAATGGAATGGATGGATGGACTTTGTGGTGTTTGGCTATGGCACCATAGACTGTTTAGAACTCTATTATTTTGTCTTTTAGGCGATTGTTGTGATGCATGACTTTGTATGTATACATGTGGTTTTTCTTTTCTTTTGTATTTTTCTGATGGTATTGTAAGGATGAAAATAGCGCAGCTTGGTTTAGAAATGTAGCTAAGGTTTTCTGAGACTCGTGACAGGTTTTAACTTACTAGCCATGACTCGTACTTTATCTTACAAGACTTTTGAACAAGGTATGAATCGTACTTGTTTTTGACCAAGTTATTTCACATCCCTGTGTGTGCAATTGAGTTCATTTATGTGGTATTTGTCAGGATACCGCCAAGTGCGATGGGCTTTCAACCGAACTCGTACTGAGGATCACCTAATTAGCTCCACTAACTCCTTTGTTGTATTTAGTTAGATTAATCTACGGTGTTATCCAAGATACCATAAGCTAGCTCATCCTTATGCAAACATTGGTCTGTACACATGCAAAGCGAATGTGACAGACATATCGTCATGCGGGTAGGATACCACCATTGCCAGATAGGCTATCAACCAAACCTGTAATGAGGATCACCTAGATGGTTTTTCGAATGCTGAGAATTCCAGGGATTCAAGTTCAGGATGTTTGTGGGCTGAATGATTTAGAGGGTTGCTCGTCTATATAGTGATGAAAATCACTGTTTATTTTCTATTAATTCTTTTTGAGCAAGGATTTTGAATAGTGGCGATGACCACCGTTATTTGATTTTGTGTTTTGAGTATTGTGGATTTGAGTTTGTGAATGGCTTTGATCCTTGTGGCCTTGGGGATGACTACCCATCCCGGTTAGGGGCGGATAGTACGAATCCTTACGACGTTGGGGACCAAGGGGATGATGGAGGTTATGGAGTAAGGGCATTGATCTCGTTAGGCCTTGGGGATGACTACCCATCCTGGTTAGGGGCGGATAGTACGAATCCTTACAACTTGGAGACCAAAGGTGAATGGAAAGTGTTAGGATGATGATTTGTTGGAATTTTGTTTGTGAATGGTGTTGATCCCTTTAGGTCTTGGGGATGACTACCCATCCTGGTTAGGGGCGGATAGTACAAATCCTTACAACTTTGGGAACCAACTATGATTGGGATTTGGTAGTGGTGAAAACCACTGTATATGGAGGTGAATGGATAGGAAAGAGCTTGTCCTTTTGTCAATTCTCAGCATTCTAGAACCATTCGCACGGGGGATGAGCAAGATAACCGTTTCGCTTATGGTGACCTGGATTACTGTGCAGAGTTTCATCTTTCGTTCACACAACTTGGGAATTTTTATGTGTTTTAATTTGTGTTGGGATGTTACGTAACAAGGTGTATTTCAAGTGTAACTCTACCTTCATAAAATCTGTTTGACTTGATACATTACATGGCTAAAGAGCAAAATGATGACTGAATCACGAAAACCCTTGATACATTAGAAGACCACTGACTCTAGTATGGTAAAAGCAATGCATGGTGTTTTTGTTGTTTTTGCAAAATGGAACAGTGTGGAACAAGGTGGACTAGCGAGCAATTACAGCCTATGGTGCCTTTGACCTGTACGACCACAAATATGCAATGTATGGATGCAATGCTTTGATGCAACTACATATATTTTTGTATTTTTGATGGATTGATTTTTGTGAATATGAAGATGAAGTGCGAGAAGAACTCTCTTATTGATGAATTTGAGTATGCCTAGAAATGAGATGCAAATTTTTGTTGTTTTTGATGATTTTTGTTGTTTTTGAATTTTCTTGATTTTTGACCAAGCGATTGTGGAAATCCTTGGAGCATTTTGGGATTGACCAAGCGATTGCAAGAATCCTTGGAGCCTTTTGGGATTGACCAAGCGATTGCAAGAATCCTTGGAGCATTTTGGGATTGACCAAGCAATAAAATCCTTGGAGCATTTTATTGACCAACAATTAAATCCTTGGAGCATTTTAGGATTGACCAAGCGATTGCAAGAATCCTTGGAGCATTTTTGGGATTGACCAAGCGATTTGCAAGAATCCTTGGAGCATTTTGGGATTGACCAAGCGATTGCAAGAATCCTTGGAGCATTTTTGGGATTGACCAAGCGATTGCAAGAATCCTTGGAGCCTTTTGGGATTGACCAAGCGATTGTAAGAATCCTTGGAGCCTTTTTGGGATTTGGCTCTCTTAGATATGAAATGGTCGCAAATGACTGATATTCAAGGGTTCTGTTTCCTTGATACCATCAAGAGAAGCTAGCCGGTATGTCCCGGGTCCTATTTTGCTATCAATGATATATGGACCTAACCAATTTGCCGCAAACTTGTCCCTTAGGTGGGACGGCAAACTGGAATTTTGCTGGTTTTCCTTCAAAACCAAATCACCAACCCGAAAGTCCCTCAGGTGAACTTTCATGTTGTAAGCTTTCTTAAGTCGCTCTTGATAAATACGTAAATTCTCGAGAGCATTAACGCGTCGTTCGTCAAGCAACGTAAGCTGGTCTAACCGGGCCTGCCGCGTAGAATCATCATCGATGAACTCTTGCATTGATATGCGTAGGGAAGGAATCTCCAACTCGAGAGGCATGACTGCCTCGGAGCCATACACAAGCGAAAACGGAGTGGCCCCAGTGGGTGTCCGAATGCTAGTGCGATAGGCCCATAGGGCAAGTGGGATTTGAATGTGCCAATCCTTATGACTGTCTGCGATGGTCTTTTTAAGGATGGCAACTAGCATTTTGTTTGACGCCTCTGCTTGCCCATTCGCCTGCGGATAATAGGGTGTTGAAAAGTTGTGCTGAATCTTGTACTTTGTGGTCAAAGCACGCACGTCTTTGTTCTTGAAAGGCGTCCCATTATCCGAGACTATTTTGGATGGAATACCAAAACGACATATGATGTTATGCAAAATGAACTCCACAATGCGGGGTCCTATCGTAGAGGTAAGCGGAATTGCTTCCACCCACTTGGTAAAATACTCTGTGGCCGTTATGATAAACGTGTGACGGCCTGACGACGCAGGGGAGATCTTTCCAATTAGATCGAAGCCCCACTGCGAGAACGGCCAAGCGGATCGGACTGTCTCGCAAGGCCTGAGAAGGTACGTGCATCAAATTGGCATGATGTTGACACTTCACGCACTTCTTGACATAGGTGCAACAATCTCGCTCTAAAGATGGCCAATAATAGCCCATGCGAAGAATGCGCTTTGCGATAGCCATACCACTAAAGTGGCCACCACATGTACCATCGTGCGCTTGGGCGACCGCCCAAGTGGACTCTTGTCGGTCCAAGCAACGAAGGAGGATTCCTTCATAGCTGCGACGATACAAAATGTCTCCTATCAAGACATACTTAGCCGCTTTCGCTTGAGTGCTCGTTTTGCGGCATGAGTCAATCCAAGTGGGAGATTACCTAACTTGAGGTAGTCTCCGATGGGTAAATACCGATCCTCGTTGATCGTAAACCTCGACAGTATGAACAACCAATCCCTCTTGAAGTTCATCCCTAGCGAATGCTGAATGAGATAGAACTTGTAAGAATAGCGTTGTGTTGCTATTAATGGGAGTAGGGGAGAACAAGGACCCCCAGCTTGGCACGTTTCGGACGATCTCGGATTCGAGAGAACTTATCCGAGGATGGTTCAATCTGGATCATGTGGATTCCTCGGCGTCAAGTCTGAGCTTGCACGCTCCATCGCGGATTGCGATAAGGTTTTGACTTGAATGGTTGTCATATCACCGGAAAGGTCTTGCGGAATTAGTGACCCCAAAGAGGCCATTGTGTCCGCAAAATGATTCGATGATCGAGGGAGTGCCTCGATGTCATACCACTCAAGTTTTGCCAAGAATTTGTCCACGAGGGCTTTATAGGCCTGTAGGACTGGGCATTTGCATTGATATACCCCTTTGACTTGATTGACTATTAACAGCGAATCACCAAAGATATTCAGTCGTTTGATGTTCATGGCGATTGTTGTCTGAAGACCTAGGAGCAAGGCTTCATACTCCATGTTATTGTTGGTGCATGGGAAGTTTAATTTAAATGACAGGGGCATTGGAGCACCCCCGCGGTGTGAAGAATACAATTCCCGTGCCACCACCTTGCTCACATTTAGAACCATCGAAGAATAGGGTTATGTCGGCTCGTGACTCGAGCTCATCGGAATCTGGCGATTCTGAGACATGGAAGACCCCATCATCGGGTAGTTCTATGACCAGAGGCTGATCGTCTTCAAGAGGAGCCTCCGCTAGTTGATCGGCTATGACTTGTCCTTTGATAGATTTTTGTCCAATAAACTCTATGTCAAATTTCGTCAACAACATGATCCATTTCGCCGTGCGACTACTATGATAAGTACGACTCATCATGTATCGCAATGGATTCTCCTTAGACACAACATACGTAGTGTTGCTCAGCATGTAGTGGCGTAGCTTTTTGGTAGCAAACACCACTGCCAAGCAGAGTTTCTCAACGTATGCATAGTTAAGTTCATAACTGACTAGGGTGCGGCTAAGATAGTAAGTAGCCTGTTCCTTGTGAAGTTCATTCTTCTGGGCTAGCATGGCGCCCAGTGCCACCTCAGTAGCTGAGATGTATAAGTAGAACGGCACTCCTGGTCTAGGTGGTGCCAATACTGGTGGCGAAACCAGGTATTGTTTGATCTCGTCAAAGGCTGATCGGCACTCGTCATCCCAATGAAATGTAACCCCCTTGTGCAATAATTTGTTCATGGGTCGGCACTTGTCGGATAATTGCGCTATGAAGCGTTTAATCGACGCGACCTTGCCCTCGCAGACTTCGAGCCGCTTGATTGTAGTTGGGGGAACCATTTCAAGGATTGCCTTGACTTTCTTTGGGTCCACCTCGATTCCTCGCTTTGAGACTATGAAACCCAAGAGTTTTCCAGATGTGACGCCAAAGACGCACTTCTTGGGGTTTAGTCTAACTTTATGCTCCATGAGGCGATCGAGGATCTTGCTTAAGTCATCGATATGATTTGAGCGCAAGAGAGACTTGGCTAACAAATCATCCATGTAATCTTCCAAAGTTTTGTGCATGTAATCGTGGAAGATATATGTCATGGCACGTTGGTAGGTGGCGCCAGCATTTTTAAGGCCAAAAGGCATGACCTTATAACAAAATGTCCCCCAAGGCGTTGTGAACGCCGTTTTTAGTTGGTCTTCAGGATTGATACGAATTTGATTGTATCCCGAGAAACCATCCATTAGGGAGAGCATTTCGTGACCCGTTGTAGCGTCTACCAATGCGTCGATGCTTGGCAAGGGGAAATCATCCTTAGGACTCGCTTTGTTTAGATCTCAAAAATCGGTGCATATGCGAATCCTCCCGTCGGGCTTCTTGACGGGAACCATGTTGGACAGCCATGGCGGATAATCCACGCAGATGACAAACTATGCATCCAACAGTTTTTGCAATTCGAATTTGACCATTAAGGCCACCGTTGGATGCATCTTGCGTAGTTTTTGCTTTACAGTGCTTGATTGTCGGATCAAGCGTTAAATTATGCGTGACTAGTCGCGGGTCTAGTCCTGGCATATCTTTGTATGACCATGCAAAAACCTCCTTCTTCTCTTTAAGAAGGGCAATGTAGTCGGCTTGCTCTTCGAGGGAAAGACTTACCCCAAGCTTGAGAATCTGTGGATTCATTGGATCTGTGCCGATATCCACATCAGTCGTCTCCTCGACTGACATGTGGGATCCGTCCTCCAACTGATGTGGAGTCGGGATCAAATGGATATCATTAGCTGAATTTAGATCTGCGTTGGGAACCTCGGGTTCCTCTTCAGCCTAAAAAATATCCCGAGTTGTCCCCGGGGTAAAATGATGCATTTCACCGAAAGGCCAGTACTCGATGGTGATAAAGGTGAATTGACGCGATCCCAGTCGATGGCATCTATGTCTAGATGCAATGACCGTGCTGGATCGGCCGGATTGCGGATGGGTGCGGTCAAATCAATGGAGATCATGTGGATGGAATGAATTTGGTCTCCATTACCACGGGTGTGATAACTTGATTCTTCTAGATGCTCCCTATACTCTGATCTGGCTCTAGGGGAACGGGCACGAACGGATCGGCCCTATGTGCGAAAAGGAGGACAGGGTCTTCCCTCGGCACCGTTGTCATGATAGGGTCTCGGGGTGGACGGTGTTCATCGTGAATTTGGAGCCATGGATCCAACACTTGGTCCCACCCCGCTGGGTCTACCCACCATTCATGCCCTAACCTTATGCCCATTTGTCCCATTAGATCTTCATGAGTTAAAGGGCGATAATTCCGTCGCGCATGTCTGAGATAGATCATCTCAGTCTCATCTTCTGAATCACTTTCGGAGATCCAAAAATGTTCATTCTCTTCAGCAACAGTTACTTGCGACATTGAGGGTTCTCCTTGTTCCAAGTAAGTTAATCTGGTCCCATTGCGGTTGTTCCACTCTTGGTGGAGGGACCTGATTCTCTTGACATGGTATTGACTCAACTGGAACCTCTAAGGGGAATAGCTTCAAAAAGATGTCTGGACATCGTTGATGTTCTCTTTGAGGATTAATGTCCGAACTTTCACCTCTTGCTAGCAAAGGAAAGGGATTACTGTTGTTGCCAAGGGTGTTTGTTGACCATGGGAGGTAGTCTCCCAATGTATATTCTCGTATTTGGGTTGGCATAAAGATCTAGTGCCAATCCCCCCTTGTTGCCTATTTCAAGGCCTTGCATATTTTCTACCAAGATGTCTAAGGGCAGGGGGTGGTTGAACCCTACTCCCGACTTATCATATGGCATCTCGATATCTTGGTTGGCAAAGGACCCGCATCCCTTGTTCATATCTCGCCTAGCCCGTATCCATGCCAATTGCATTGGCCGAGATATTTTAGGGCGAAGTCCGGGTTTGATGAGATAGTTGATGTTTTCAACAAAAGGCTCTTCGTCTCGCTTCCTTTTGCTTGCATGGTTCAAGACCATGATCAAGGCCCCCATACACAAAATTTGTCCGGTTGGGTGGGTGACCTAGAGGAACAACTGTTCCTATGGGAAGGCGAGGTCTCCCCATATCCTCGTACCGATTCTAATGCGGGCGTTGCCACAACATTCTCGCACTAAGTACTCCCCTGGGCCCGTGCTCGGCCATTTCAACATTGATTGTTGATGCTTGGGAGGGAGGGAACGGGAGTCCTTCCTGAGTCTATTCCATGTTTGGTGGTTTAGGAATCTTAGCTTCCGTAGTGCTAGGTGTTTCCTCCATTGATACCGTTGAAATTGTGGGCAACCCCTCTTCTAGGGGCTGAGCCTCTTCCATGATCTGTTTTCCCTTGTCCTTCTGTTTAGCCATGACAGTGGCATTGGTAATGAAGGAGCAGATGATGAGGATTCACCCGGCTGGGATTTTGGTGATTTGGTCACCAGTGGTGCTTGCGGTATTGGACCTCGTTTAGATGGATTTAACTGGAAATCCAAATGCGTTGAAGGGAGGGTCGATTGAGGCATTAATTGTACCGCATTGCAATACTTGAAGGGTTCTAAGTCCATCGGGACTACATGTATTTCTCCTTCAAAAGCATACTTTAAGCACTCGTGAGCGATGGAAGGGACACACTTCATGTCCCCTGATCCAAGGTCGCCCTAGCAGTATATTGTAAGCCATCTCGCCTTCCAACACATGGCACAATGTTGGTATTATCTTTTGTCCTACCTGGACAGGTAGAACAACTGTGCCGACTGTCGAGCATATTGCATCATTGAAAGCTCGCAATGTGTATGTGGAGGCTGTGATATGAGAGGTCGGCAACTTCAAATGTTTTAAGGCTGCAGTGGTGATGATGTTACTGGATGAACCAAGTATCTACCAACACTCTCTTGTACGGGATCCCATTGACCCGCGCAACAACGTGCAGGGGTGGATCTGTCGTGTCATTCGATATTGCTTTGACTTCATCCTCTCTGAAGGTGATGACCGGCTCCGTACATCGCTTCACATGTCCCACGAAGTTGTTGAAAGAATTTGCTTCGTGAGGTTGTAATTCGATGGCTTTTAATATTTCCATAAGAGCTTCTCTATGAGGTGTTGATTGTTGAATAAGCTCGTAAATGGAAAGCCTAGCCGATGTGGTCCGCAAACTCTGCGTGAGTTTGGTTCGTATCGTGACCTCGGGTCTAGGCGGAGGCAATTGCGTTGGGCGTTGCTGAGGCTGTGATGTTGTCGAAACTTCCCTCGTAGCTACCTCCGGGGGCAACTACTGGGTACTTTTTGTTCCTTGTCACTATGCTGATCATTCCCACAAATCCTTGCATGGGAAGATTCTGTCGCACCTCGTTAATCTGGAGAGGTTTTGCCTGTGCCTCGTGAGTAGGCAAAGGGTCCTTGAATACCCCCATTTGTTGATTATTTGGTGCTATGGGGTTGTCCATGGCCAATGTTTTATTGTCGATTAAATCTTGGATTAATCCTTTGAATTTCCAGCATCCATTTAAATCATGTCCCCTGCGCCTATGGAATCTACAATACAATTCCTCTCTGTATCCCTTAGGCTTGGGGGCGTTAGGGTCTATAGTTTGGATTTCTGGCAAGGTGACTAAATTTGCCGTTGACAAGCGGTCAAATAGGGAGTCCCTGGCTGTAGAGGTGAATTGTCGCCTAGGGCGCGCTGCTGATTCTCGCTCTCGTTTCTTATTATCTTTTTCATAACTAGGAGGCACTCGCTCGGTAATTAGCCTTTGGGGCTGCATTTCTTGCATAGGCTTGGGAACATTTATCGCAACTTGGTTAACCGCAGCGGGTTGTGATTGCGTTGTCCCAGTCTTAGTGGTTTTATTCCACTCTTTCTTTTTAGGCTTGGCGATTGCGCCTTCGCCTATTTTAATCTCTTCTATAACTCGGCTTGTGCCAAAGCGTCTTCTAAATTGTTGTATTGCTGCAGCAGCAATAGACCGGAGATTGATTTTAAGCAACTCCGTGCAAACATCTGTGTAAGATCAGACATAGGGGGACGGTAGGGTAGCTTAGAAAGCAAAGCCCTCCATCGATTCCCGTATGCTGTCATTGTTTCTTCCTCATATTGCTCGAGGCTGGCCAGATCACTAGATCACTCATTGATGCCTTCTTCGTTGTGTTGAATGCAAAGCGTTCAAGAAACGCATCTACTAATTGATCTAGGTTGTTGATGTTGTGTTTGGGTAATTGTGTGAACCAATCCGAGGCGGGGCCTCGCGAATGTGGTTATGAAAGTTCGAAGCAACAATGCATCATTATCTTGGATGCCGAAGCATTGACTTAGGAACCTTGTCACATGTTCTTGTGCGTCCTCTTCACCTTTAAAGACCGCCAATTGAGGCAACTTGAAGTGTTCGGGGTAAAGAGGTGTGGGCACTGAGGGATGCACTGGGTGACTGCGGAGTTGACGTAATGTGGGTTTTTGATGCCCAGAAGCTTTTGTCTCCACAGACTCCAAACGCTCTAATAGCGCTTTGTATGCATCGGAAGATTTTATTTCTTCCTCTTTTGTTTGCTCCCGTTGTGAGTTATGGGAGACTGGAGGCCTATGGGGGGTGGCCGAGTGGCAGCCCTCCCGCCTTGATGGGGCATTTCGGCCCGCTCTATTTCTGGTTCGTACTCCTCATAAACTTCTTGAGGAGTCTCTGGGCGAGACCTATGACCTTGATTGAGTCCCCGTTGAGGGTACCCATCATTGTTTCGGGGAGTGGCCTCCCTCTCGGGTCTATAAGGTCTCGGAGGCAAAGCTTGACGAGGTCGTGGAGACCTCGTCCCGCATCAAAGGGTTGTGCCTCTCATATTGTTCTTCTCTGTGGGTGCGAGGGGTTGGCACCCTCTCAGGTAGTTTATAGCGCAACTCATCCGCTTCGCGCTGCATGCGCTCTTTATTCAAGCGGTATAAGTACTCTAACTCCTGATGACCTTGCTCAAGCTGCGTGATTCGGGCTTGGCGAGCGGCATGTCTGGCGACTACCGGGTCAACTTGGTCTGCCCTCTTTTGCTGAGGAGGCTTGAATGTTTTTCCTATGTGTTTGCCTCGATCTTGATGATCTAAAATTTCAATGGGTTGCTTCCCTCTGTCGAGGTAGGCGCCATTTACTTGAGGCTCTGGCCTCGATGTGTGATCATGATACCTAGCAGGTGTGAAAATGCAAGGTTCCCACGCTGTTTGTTGTCCTTGAGGAATGCGATGGCTTTCCTCGTACTCCCTTTCATGGGTTTGAAAGGGGCGGGCGGAGTTAGCTCGCCCTGTGTAAAGAGCCCTACGCTCTGGATTTTGTCTTTCTGTTCTGATGGGAGGCAAAGGAGAGATACCATATCCACGTTGTCTCTCCAAATGAATACTATGCCTCTCTAGCGCTTCATCGCGCTGCGGCCACTCAGATCTAACCTCAAGAGGCGGTTGTCTATTTACATTGAGATCTACATGTAAAGCTTCTTCCCGAAAGGGACTGTGTTGAATGGGCATACCCCACGGAGGGGGTTCCCAATAAGTTCTTTTTGATGGGGCCTGATATGGACTCTCTTGTAGGCTGGACCGCCAAGGCGGTATGGCCAAGTCCTCAGGGCTAAAGCGAAGGCGACTAGCGCCCTCTCTTTGTGCACCTTCCGTAGCATCCGCCCTTGATTGGGCTTGGCTACGGGTGTACACCATTGTGGTGCTTCTCTACTATCTAAGCAGATTTTATCTCGTTTATGGTGATTTGTCTTTTTGTCTACACTAAGCAGAAATGAACACACTCATACACAAACCGTGATTATCTCTTTTAAGGATTAATAGTGTGTCCTAAACTCGGTTTAGTGCATTTTGATATTTTGTTTTGTTTTTGCAAGTTTTGAAGAACGTTTAAATGCATAATGTTGGCTCATATGACTCCCATAAATGGTCGCCCCTTCAATATACCATTGTCGGACCGATATACCAACCTCTCTATATACCCGCCCTTACGAGAGGGAAACTATAGGTACGTGAGAGCAGATGGTACGTGGAACATAGGCGGTACGGAAGGGGGATTGTCCCGTTAATGACACCTACCATAGAAGACTTATCCTCGCGTGCATGGGAATCACCCCAACAACACTCGGTCAGCTTTCGTCAGGATTTACGCCTAACAACAAGTGACAATCGAGGAAATGGATGCAAAGCTAAGCCAAGGTGGTGATGAACCCACCGTTGGTCTTGCTCAAGGGCTGGGGTTTTACGACCAGCTCCTTGGTTTAATTTACCACGTGAAGTGTGTGGAGTTCATTTTATTTAATAAAAATGAAACAAGCAGCAAAAAGAAACCTTTCCCTATGCCATACAAACACTACAAACCGAAAAACAGCAAGTAGAAAAATAATTTTTTTTTTTTTTTTTTTTTTAATTAAAGCAAGAAAAATTTATGGAAAATTTCTCTACCTTTCTTTAATAATTAAAAAAAAATGAAAGTAAAAAATTTAAACAAATAAAATAAACAGAAATATCACAACATAAAATGACATAGACAGTTAGAAACCGTTACCTCTTTTCTGCCCGGACTTGCTATTTCTGACCTTCGGCTTAAGAAAGGTACCTGTTAAGCACAAAACACAACAAATCTGATTAGTTTCTATGATTTAAAAATTTGGGAACGGTCCCACCGTGATCGCCACTGAAAGCATGAGATTTCGGAAATAAAAGAAACACTTAAGATGCAATGTAAAATAACCAGCTTGATATATCAAAAGTAGGAGCACAACCCTTTTTATTCATATGGTTCCAACCCGGTTACAATACGTCTCCTCCTTTTTCAAGGGCTGGGAGAGTTTAGCATGTCTCTATTGCAACAGATGAATAGTGATCTTCTTTCCCGCATGCCCACATGCAAAGTAGGCGGGCCAAAATGTTGCCGCCGTTTATGCCTGATGAATCTTTACTTACTGCTGCTTATCCTGCATTCAGAGAAACAACAAAAATCGTTTAGTAGCACCTGTGTTAATAAGTGAAATAAGTGAATCTTGAAATAAGTGAAAGATGTATGCATAAGATCATTAAAACAGTGTATAGAACGAATGTAAATGACATACACGTTTAATCAGAATAAGCACTAAAAGACAAATCGTAGAACATAGTACATAAAGCGTTTAACAAAATAACGTACTGTCTTATGATATATATATTCAGACACTGTTGCTCAAAAGATATATATCCGAACATGAAACGTAGCCTACTGTTTTAAAACATTCAAAAACAGCATATATTCGAAAACGTAAAACGTAAACTGTTTTAATATACTCGAAAACAACATATATTAATTTAACGCAGAACTTGCGTGGGATGCCCAAGCGGGCCGCCCCCGTTAAAGCTTGGTTTCGATGCCAATCCACTAAGGAAGGGCCCGAAATCTCTCAGGTTGTGGTGTCGTCGAATTGGTAGAATACTGTGTCTACTGTCGGGTATGAAGGTTCGGCTTTACCCTCTGAAAACCACCCACCAACCTCTATTTTGCAAGAGATTCTGGATGTGAAGAAGGTGAACTCAAACTGGAGCAATCGGGTCTTCAAATGAACAGCACTTCGTTGTGTTTACAAAATGCTTTTTCGGTCCTCTTTACATTGCATTGAACTAGTTTTTATAGAGGATTTCGCCTCTGAAATATTAATGTCAAAACCCTAAGTCCGCAGGGGCCGCTGAGATTTGACCCTTGTCAGATGATTATGAGACATGGCTCGCACAGAGATTATCGCTAGGAAATCACATCAGTAGTTATGAGGCATGGCCTCGGACCGGATTTGTTGTTGAAACTGCTCGTCTCATTAATGCAGTTGGTGAAGTCCGCCGTTCTTACAGACCCACGGGGTCTCTTCAAAAAAAGGGGTATGCAGTGACGCCACGTGGCGGCCATACCTTATTGCTTTGAAGTATGCAATGACGCCACGTGTCTGCTTTTAATTGGTCGAATTCGCCTTGACTAGTCGCAAGTCTGTTAAAGCGCAAAATGCCGAAGTGTCACGATATCGCGACGTCGCGATATCGCGACACTTCGGCCGAGCCTTCCCTTTGGGCCTTAGGTGTCGCGATATCGCGACACCCTCGACCGAAGCTCCCTTCCGGGCCTTAGGTGTCACGATATCGCGACGTCGCGATATCGTGACACCCTCAGCCGAAGCTCCCTTTCGGGCCTTAGGTGTCACGATATCGCGACGTCGCGATATCGCGACACCCTCGGCCGAAGCTCCCTTCGGGGCCTTAGGTGTCGCGATATCGCGACACCCTCGACCGAAGCTCCCTTTGGGCCTTAGGTGTCATGATATCGCGACACCCTTGGCCGAAGCTCCCTTCGGGCCTTAGGTGTCGCGATTTCGTGACGTCGTGAAATCGCGACACCCTCGGCCGAAGCTGCCCTTCGGGCCTTAGGTGTCGTGATTTCGTGACGTCGCGAAATCGCGACACCCTCGGCCGAAGCTGCCCTTCGGGCCTTAGGTGTCACGATTTCGTGATGTCACGAAATCGTGACACCCTCGGCCGAAGCTGCCCTTCGGGCCTTAGGTGTCGCGATTTCACGACGTCGCGAAATCGTGACACCCTCGGTCGACGCTGCCCTTCGGGCCTTAGGTGTCGCGATTTCGCGACACCTAAGGCCAAAGCTCTTTTGCTTTTAAAGTTTGCTTAAGATTTGAAGTTTGCTTAAGATTTGTTCTCGCTTAAGGCTTGAAGTTTAAAGTTTTGCTTTTGATTAAAGGCTTGCTTTTGACTTTGTTTTAATGAAGGCTTGTTAAAGCGACCAACTTTGCTCTGCTCATTTTTTGACCTTCTAAATTGCTGTGTGAGTGGCTAGGACCACTGTTTGACCTCTGAGGGCTACCCTGAAAGCTGTGTATGTCAATGTGATCAGTGTTTGTAGTCACTTAATCGGATTGGTGTTGTTTTGGTGTCTACACATTTTCATGGCTAAAAGCAACAAAAGCGAGCAAGGAGGAAAAAGTGTCGTGATATCGCGACATGTTGCATTTTCACGGCTAAGAGCAAGAAAAGGAGCAAGGAGGCAAAAGTGTCACGATATCACGACATGTTGCATTTTCGTGGCTAAGAGCAACAAAAGGGAGCAAGGAGGCAAAAGTGTCGCGATATCGTGACATGTTGCTTTGTCACGACCAAAAGAGAAAAAGTGTCGCGATATCGCGACATGTTGCTTTGTCGCGGTCAAAAGAGAAAAAGTGTCGCGATATCGCGACATGTTGCTTCGTCAAGGCAAAAAGTGTCACGATATCATGACATGTTGCATTTTCGTGGCTAAGAGCAAGAGAAAGAGCAAGAGGAAAAAGTGTCGTGATATCGCGACATGTCTCATTTTCGCGGTTCATAGCAAGAGAAAGAGCAAAGGGAAAAAGTGTCGTGATATCGTGACATGTTGCATTTTCACGGCTAAGAGCAAGAGAAAGAGCCAAGAGGGAAAAGTGTCACGATATCGCGACATGTTGCTTTTTCGCGGTCCAAAGCAAAGAGAAAGAGCCAAGAGGAAAAAGTGTCGCGATATCGCGACATGTCTCATTTTCATGGCGAAGAGAAAGAGCAAAGAAGGAAAGAATGTCGCGATATCTGACATGTCTCATTTTGAAAGAGCAAAGAAGAAATGCATTTCTGACATGTCTCATTTTGGAGGAGAAAGAGCAAAGGAAGAGACGAATGTCGCGATTTCCTGACATGTCTCATTTTTCTGGAAGCAGCAAAAGAGCAAAGGAAGAGAAGAATGTCACGATTTCATGACATGTCTCATTTTCACAGCTGGAAGTGGCAGAAGAGCAAAGCAAGGAAAGAATGTCATGATTTCGTGACATGTCTCATTTTAGCATCTGGAAGTGGCAGAAGAGCAAAGCAAGGAAGAATGTCACGATTTCGTGACATGTCTCATTTTCATGACGGGAAGCAGGAGAAGAGCAAAGGAAGAGACGAATGTCACGATTTCATGACATGTCTCATTTTCATGGGCAAAAGAAAAGAGAAAGAGCAAAGGAAGAGACGAATGTCATGATTTCATGACATGTCTCATTTTCGCTGGAAGGAGAAGAGCAAAGCAAGGAAAGAATGTCATGATTTCGTGACATGTCTCATTTTCATGATGGGAGGCAGCAAAAGAGCAAAGGAAGAGATGAATGTCGTGATTTCGTGACATGTCTCATTTTTGCGGCTGGAAGCGGCAGAGGAGCAAAGCAGGAGACGAATGTCATGATTTCGTGACATGCCAACTGTAAAGGAATAAAGTATATTTTTGGCAACTAGGGACATGCACTGACATCAGGTGCTGATTTTTGAAGAATGGTCTATTGATTATAACCTGGCAGGTCCGCTGGATGATTGCAGAGTAACAGGCTCACCTAAAATTAGCCAGAAGGAAATTTATCCAATCTACGAAAAATCCTTTGTGTATTATTAGAAATTGCAGAAAATTACTTGTAATTGATTGAAGAAATTAAAAGTACGTAGTAGAAGATACTCTTTTTAGGGTATAAATAGGAGTGAGTCGACCAGAAAAAGGTCGGCTCTTGGACGTTTACAAGCTTGATGCGCATGTACTGGATTACAAGCAATAAAAGATTTCTTCCTCTGGCTTCCGAAACTTCTGTGTGCTTGTATGTATCTGGTGTTTTAACTTTTATTCACTCTAAGTTTTATAATGTATCTGTTCTGAAATCTGGACTGTGCATGTATGAATCTTGTTTCTAGAGTTGAACATTAAAAGATATTTACATGCTTTTAGATGAACATCTAAAAGTCACACTCAAGAATTCATGTTTTCTATAAAGAAGAGTTCTAGCTTTGCTGTTGTCTAAACTGCATCATCAATGTTTGTTGTTGTCTAATCTGTACCATGAGAAAAGTTCTAGCTTAGGCTATATTTCCCTTATCTCTTGTTCCCCTTTTCTCTAAAAAAACTCAAAGGAACCAGCCTTCTCTGGAGACTAGACAGATGATCTCAAGCAAGATCTGTCTATTCAATGTTGGCAAAGTCTAAGGCGCAACACTATTAACCGAAGGCAGATTTTGTTCCAACAATTTTTGGCACGCCCGATGGGACCAGAAATCCCACAGTATTGTATAAGTTTTGGTGTTTTACCTTCAGAGCCTTTTGTTTGCAAAATCTCAAGAAAAATCACCTGGCGACTCCGTTGCATTTAGACCATAAAAGAAAGACCTTGTCTAGAAGCCTTCCGGTTATATAGCCATATGATAACCGGATCCCGAGCTAGAAACTCGAAGAACCTATCAAGTTTTTTGAACTACATCTCGAAAGCCTAAAAGCACACCCCGTGCTAGCCGCAAGATCAAATCCGCCCGGCACCATTAGCACCTCTTTAACACCCATTGTAGGAGTGTCTGCAAGCAATCCTATAGCGGTTGTAACTCCTTTAGCAATCATGGCAGCCACCCCTGCCCCAGCGCATCTTGTATGGAATCAAACTGGCCCTTTGAACTTGGGAACACACCACCAAATTCCACAAGCTGCACTAAAAGCATTGTCGAGCTTCGACGGAACAGGAAAAATAGCAGATGAACACTGTTTAGATGTATCAAAGCTAGCATCTATTTACAACATCACTCAAGAAGATGTAATGGTCAGATTGTTGATTATATCCTTGAAAGGAAAGATGCTCTATTGGTACAGAGCGCTTCCCGCTGGATCCATTACTTCTTGGGCAAGACTGGTCGACTGTCTGGTCGATGAATTTAATATACATGCAGATCCTTTCACATTGTTGAATCAATTCACTGTCATTGAAAGGCATCCACAAGAAGAAATCCAAGATTTCAACATCAGATTTACTAGAACTCGTGATAGAGTACCGCAAGGCCTAAAGCCCATGGAAGAACAAGCTATATGCTATTATTTAAGGGCTTTTGATTCAGATCTCAGTATGATAATAAGGCAATCCCGTGTAACCACTTTTCCTGGGATCTATGTAGAGGCAGCAAGGGGCGAAGCTGATCTCATCGCTACAAAAAGATATCCATCAAAAATTCTATTGCCTATTTTACCAGAGCTTTCCCAAGCATCAATTTCTAAACTTCTTGCACTCCCATCAACGCGTGCTCTCCCATCTATAGCTGCACTCCCTACATTCCCTGCATTACCAGCCACACCCCTTGCATCAGCTCCCCCCAATGATCAATACACGACCATAATTGATACAATGAAGACATTGTCAAATGAAATGGCATCTATGAAAAAGAGAGAGGCTGAACGGAATATCCAAGCAAGAAGATTTCCACAGATACAAAAGGAAGGTGCTTCAACAAGTGGAAGAGGACAAGATAAAAAAAATGTGGTGTATGCAAATGAGATAGGAGATAATGGAGAACCCACTAATTTCGACTACTGGTGTACCACTTGCAATGATCCTCATGGAGAAGATTCATGCATGATTCATCAACATCATGTGCAAGCGGTTATTAATGAAAGAACCAAAGAAACCGGCAAGGGGCAGGTGAACATAATCAGAGAGGTCCACCACAATTTGGCAATGCCATCAGTGGAGCAAGTATCGGTCCTAACAAGATCGAGAAAAAAGTCATTACAAGCTGACCCTAAGGAACTCCAACCACTAGGTTTTCCTCCTGCCCCTAGAGCAACTCCGCAAAAGAACCTGTCCAGTGAGAAAGGACGTTCTGATCCTCCTCAGACTTCTGCGACTACACCAAGAAAAGAATTTCCTCCTAGAAAAGGGAGCGAAGCTCAAGAGCAAGCGAAGGAAAGACTCAGATTTCCTTCATTGACAAAAAGGCAAAGAACAGAAGCTACGCAGGTCTACAGAGACAGATATGACGCATCGACTAGTGGAAGGGAGAAAAGTGTTGAAGTATCCCCAGCTGCAACTCTTTCGTTCAACATTGCAGAAGAAATGAAGAGGACCCCCTCCAAAATAAGCATGTATGATGCACTAGCAAATTCCTGGTCGGATTGACCTCCTCCAAGAATCTTTAACTTCAAAGAATAATACCTCTTCCTCAAATTTTATACAAGCAAATGTTGTGTCAACCTCTGGAAAAAATAGACCGCCCCCATTCTATTTATCTTTGCAAATGGAGGGGTGGATAGTTCACAATTGCATGATTGATTCAGGGGCCGCAACTACGGTAATGCCGAAAGCCGTATGTGACATAATGGGGATGGAATATACTCGAAGTCATCCTGGTGTGTTGCAATTGGATGGTACTCCAATAAAAACTATCGGGGTGATCAAAGATATACCTATTCAACTCCACGGAATGCCGTAAGCGGTCGTCATACAAGAAGTAGTCGTTGTAGACTTGGAACCATATTTCGGTATGTGTTTATCCAGAGAGTTCACAGCCAAACTGGGAGGTTATCTGTCACTAGATTATTCGCATTTGGAGGTACCTTTCAAAGGTAAAAGAGTCAGGATCTACAATGAGAAACCATCTACTTTTCATGTGGAAAGACTAGAAGAAATAGCTACTATCAACATGATGTCCGAGGAATTTGAGAATATTGATTTAATGGAAGAAACCCTGGAGGAACTCCAATCTGAAGATCAGTTTTCAATGAAAGACTTCAATGCTATGATAGAGACAGAAATGGGAAGCTATTCCATTGAGAAACCAAAAAAGCTCCCTATTGTTGTCCCTAAAACAGATGATTCAGTCAACCAGTTATGGAAATTGTACTTTGATGGGTCAAGGTGCAAAAATGGAGCAAGAGCTGGAATCGTCCTGATTTCACCCACTGGAACAGAAAAAGTCTTTTCGTATAGGTTGACATGGAGTTGCACCAATAACGTAGCTGAGTACGAAGCCTTGTGTTTGGGACTCAAGAAAGCTGAAAAACTAGGTGTAAAACAACTGCTGATCTATGGAGATTCAGAGCTGATCGTTAAACAGGTTACTGGCAAGTGCATTTGTAAGCAGCATTACCTAAGAGCTTACAAAAACAAAGTGTTAGATCTATTGGAAAATTTTGAAGCACTAAACATGAAATCCATTTCCAGAGAGAAGAACACACATGCAGACCTGTTAGCATCAGTAGGATCAAATTTTTGCCCAGTCAGCAATGTTATTCAGAAGTCTAAAATAGTTAGACTTATATACAGGCCTTCAGTGCCCGACAAAGACATTTTCTGGCAAGTATTCAAAAATGATGAGCAGATCCTAGATTTTTTGATTCACGAGATGAATTGCTCTACAGATAGAGCGTTACAAGAAGAGGACGAAGAGAGCCTTATTCAACTGAAAAACAACCATATCCCTAGGGGACTGATCACCCTGGAGAGCCTTTTCGACAATAGCGACAGAGCTGTAGGTCGAAGGATCAAGGTAGATGAACGCCGGTATAAAGAAGTAGAACTAGAACCGGGAAAAATGATCAAAGTAGGGACCGATTGTACAGTGGTAGAACTAGAGAAAATAAAATAGTTATGTAGAGAGTATCCAGATATAATAGCCTGGACTTATAGTGATCTGAAAGTGTACAGGAAAGAGGTCATTCAGCATACCATTGAACTGGAGGAAGGAGCTAAACCTTTCAGGCAGAGGCAGAGGCCTGTGAATCCCAAGATTGAAGCCTTAATGAAACAAGAGTTGTTAAAACTCTTGCAGGCTAAGATAATATACCCAATCAAGCACTCTACCTGGGTGGCAAATTTAGTTCCAATCCGCAAGAAAAATGGAGAAATACGACTATGCGTCGATTTCAAAAATTTGAACAGAGCCTCTTTAAAGGATCACTATCCTTTACCCCAGATTGACCCAATCCTTCATACTGTGGTGGGAGCAGAAAGGTTTTCTCTGTTAGACGGCTTTTCTGGTTACAATCAGGTTTGGGTGAGAAATGAAGATCAATACAAGACTGCGTTCACCACTAAGTGGGGAACATTTGCATACCAAAGGATGCCCTTTGGATTATCTAACGCAGGAGCAACTTTCCAGAGAGCCATGGACGTAGCTTTTGGGGAGCTTGCGAACAAAATTATTGTCGTCTATTTAGATGACATGACAGTTTTTTCTCACAACAAAAAGGACCATGCCACTCATCTGCAGCAAGTATTTGAGAAATGTAGGGAATTTGGGATATCACTAAACCCTACAAAATCTATTTTTGCTGTGGAAGAAGGAATACTCCTTGGGCATGTTATTTCTAAAGTTGGGCTGTCAATTGATCCTGATAGAGTAAAGGCGCTTCTTGAGTTGTCTCTCCCAGTTAACAAGAAAGGTTTGCAGTCTTTCTTTGGGCAAATAAATTTCGTCAAAAAATTCATTGCGGATTTTGCCCAAACAGTTAAACCAATGACTGAATTATTGAAAAAGGACGCTCCTTTTAAATGGACAGAGCCAAGGAAAGAAGCTTTCCAAAAAATTCTAGAAGCCATCGCTCAAGCTCCTGTGCTAGTCAACCCTGACTATTCCCGAGATTTCATACTATATGCTGTCGGAGAGCAAAATAGTTATGCTGCAGTTCTCACTCAGAAAGGAGCAGATGACGAAGAAAGACCCATAGCCTTTCTCGAGTTCCACCATGCACAAACATGAGGAAAGGTACAGATTCATAGAAAAACAAGTATACGCAATTATGAAATCCTTGAATAAGCTAAAACACTTCTTATCCCGGAGTCGGACGATGGTGTATGTTATTCATCCCGATGTAAGGAACTTCATAATTCAAGGAGAATTGGGTGAAAAAAGAGCTGGATGGGTGACTCGCATCCAAGAGTATGATGTAGAAATACATCCTACTAAAATAGTCAGAGGGAGAGCTTTGTGCCAGGAATTGGCCAAGCAAGCCGCAAGTGGATATGGGGAGAGCCACCCCGTCATGGCAAACACAGAGCAACACCAAGACAGAGCAATTTCGGGTTGGATCGATGACTTTGTGAGGTATTTTCAGACTGGGTCATGTCCTGAGGATATGAGTGCTTCCCGGAGAAGGAGATTCAGGACCCAAGCATTGAAATATACCCTTCGAACAGAGGGGTTGTACAGGATTAACATCGATGGTGTATTGTTAAAATGCATTCCCGATAATGAAAAGCAGAAAGTGTTAGATGAATTTCATGGGGGTTTTTCAGGGGGACATTATGCAGGCCGAACTACAGCTTTGAAGATCCTTAGAGCTCGATGTTATTGGCCTTCCATCTTCCTAGATGCGTACAAAGTGACCCAGAGGTGTGAACAAGTGTCAGAGGTATGTGGGAAGAAACAGGAATGCACCTATGCCCTTAAAAGCTATTCAAGTTGAAGAACCATTCCAGCAATGGGGGTTGGATTTCGTAGGGATAATAGAGCCAAACTCATCATCAAGCCACAAATACATTCTCACTGCCACGGACTACTTCACCAAGTGGGCAGAAGCAGTGCCTACGAAGAAAGCTGATTCAGAAGTGGTGATAGAATTCATCGAAAGTCTAATCACAAGGTTTGGCATACCAGATTCTTTGGTTACATAAAATGGATCCCCTTTCACTAGTGCAAAGATGATCGAATTCGTCAGTAGATATGGAATTTACCTGAAGACTTCCTCTAATTATTACCCACAAGGTAATGGATTAGCTGAGTCTACTAATAAGAATCTTCTGAGAATTCTGAAAAGAACATTAGAGGACAATAAGAAGAACTGGCACTCACTCTCGAATCAAGCCCTGTGGGCCGACAGTAATCTCAATCAAAAAATCAATCAATACTTCGCCATATGCTTTGGTTTATGGCAAAGAAGTTGTTCTGCCGATTCATATGGAGATACCCGCGTTGAGGATGCTAAACCAAGTTAACGAAGATGAAGGTCATCCAATGGATGCCCGACTGATGCAACTTCTGTAGCTTGAAGAATCTAGGGAACAGGCCTACGATCATCATCAAAAGCATATGGTAAAAACAGCCGGGTGGTTCGATAAGAAAACCACTTTCAAGAAATTTAAAATAGGTGACCTGGTATTAAAATGGAATGTCAAGAAAGCAAAGCCAGGACACCATGACAAGTTTGATGCTTTCTGGGAGGGGCCATTCGAAATTGTTGCAGAAAAGCAATTCAATGCCTTTCAGTTAAAAAATCAAGATGGATGGGTTCTACCCATCACGGTGAATGCTTTTCACCTAAAATTGTATTTCCAGTAAAAGCTACAGATCACCATTATATGTACAGTATATTATAAGTTTGAAGTTTTGTAAATATTTCCCTTTTTACGGCCTAATAAGAATCAAGTGTGCAAGCTTATCAAGAGATAATTGCAGCCATGGACAGAATCAGAGGATCTAAACATCAGGGGCAGCAGCCAGAGCCAGAGCTGGGACCAGTTTCCAGAATTGAATTTTTGTGTTCTTCAGAAAAAGGTTAAATACCTAAGCGGTAAAAGAAAGGTTCTGATAAGGTGAAGATCACTTGTTTTCCAAAGTGCATTCTTTTTCTTTTGTTTTTCCGCTCGAAATTTTACTTTTTACAACTGCGTTGTTGACTCCGTTACCCAATGGATAAAGGCCTGGTTCAAAATTTTTGCAAGCAAAAAATCCCCCGAAAGGCGCCAAGAATGTTAGTCAAAAAGTGACTAACTACAGAAAAATAGCTGATGCACCTTTTTGCATATTTCCCAAGAAGACCAAAGTGGCCCATATGCTAAAGATCAAAGAAAAAGCAAAACACCGCAAGGAGAAAAAGTGTCGCGATATCGCGACATGTTGCATTTTCGCGGCTAAGAGCAAGAAAAGGAGCAAGGGGAAAAGTGTCGCGATATCGCGACATGTTGCATTTTCGCGGCTAAGAGCAAAAAAGGGAGCAAGGTGGAAAAGTGTCGCGATATCGTGACATGTTGCATTTTCGCGGGAAAAGAGAAAAAGTGTCGCGATATCGCGACATGTTGCATTGTCGCGGCAAAAAGAGAAAAAGTGTCACGATATCGCGACATGTTGCTTTTTCGCAGCAAAAGAGAAAAAGTGTCACGATATCGCGACATGTTGCTTTGTGGCAAAAGAGAAAAAGTGTCACGATATCGTGACATGTTGCATTTTCATGGCTAAGAGCAAGAGAAAGAGCAAGAGGAAAAAGTGTCGCGATATCGTGACATGTTTCATTTTCACGGTTCAAAGCAAAGAGAAAGAGCAAAGGGAAAAAGTGTCGCGATATCGTGACATGTTGCATTTTCACGGCTAAGAGCAAGAGAAAGAGCCAAGAGGGAAAAGTGTCGCGATATCGCGACATGTTGCATTTTCACGGTCCAAAGCAAAGAGAAAGAGCAAAGAGGAAAAAGTGTCACGATATCGCGACATGTCTCATTTTCTTGGCTAAGGAGAAAGAGCAAGGAGGAAAAAGTGTCACGATTATCGTGACATGTCTCATTTTCCGTGAGAAAGAGCAAAGGAAGAAACGAATGTCGACTTCGACATGTCTCATTTTCAGGAAAAAGCAAAGGAAGAGACGAATGTCACGATTTCATGACATGTCTCATTTTCTGGAGGAAAGAGCAAAGGAAGAGACGAATGTCGCGATTTCTTGACATGTCTCATTTTCTAATGAAAGAAGAAGGAAAGAATGTCAATGCTTAGAAGAGCAAAGAAGGAAGAATGTCACGATTTTGCAACATGTCCCATTTTCGCGGCGGGAGGAAGCAAAGGAGCAAAGGAAGAGACGAATGTCATGATTTGCTGACATGTCTCATTTTCTGGGGAGAAAAGCAAAGAAGAACGAATTCGTGATTTCTCGACATGTCTCATTTTTGCGATGGAAGCGACGGAAGAGCAAAGCAAGGAAAGAATGTCGCGATTTCGATGACATGTCTCATTTTCATGGTGGGAGGTAGCAAAGGAGCAAAGGAAGAGACGAATGTCACGATTTCGTGACATGTCTCATTTTCACGGCTAGAAGCGGCAGAGGAGCAAAGCAGGAGACGAATGTCGCGATTTCGCGACATGCCAGCTGTAAAGGAATAAAGTATATTTTTGGCAACTGGGGACATGCACTGACATCAGGTGCTGATTTCTGAAGAATGGTCTGTTGATTATAACCTGGCAGGTCCGCTGGATGATTGCAGAGTAACAGGGCTCACCTAAAATTAGCCGGAAGGAAATTTATCCAATCTGCGGGAAATCCTTTGTGTATTATTAGAAACTGCAGAAAATTACTTGTAATTGATTGAAGAAATTAAAAGTACGTAGTAGAAGATACTCTTTTTAGGGTATAAATAGGAGTGAGTCGACCAGAAAAAGGGTCGGCTCTTGGACGTTTACAAGCTTGATGCGCATGTACTGGATTACAAGCAATAAAAGATTTCTTCCTCTGGCTTTCGAAACTTCTGTGTGCTTGTATGTATCTGGTGTTTTAACTTTTATTCACTCTGAGTTTTATAATGTATCTGTTCTGAAATCTGGACTGTGCACGTATGAATCTTGTTTCTAGAGTTGAACATTAAAAGATATTTACATGCTTTTAGACGAACATCTAAAAGTCACACTCAAGAATTCGTGTTTTCTATAAAGAAGAGTTCTAGCTTTGTTGTTGTCTAAACTGCATCATCAATGTTTGTTGTTGTCTAATCTGTACCGTGAGAAAAGTTCTAGCTTAGGCTATATTTCCCTTATCTCTTGTTCCCCTTTTCTCTAAAAAAACTCAAAGGAACCAGCCTTCTCTGGAGACTAGACAGATGATCTCAAGCAAGATCTGTCTATTCAATGTTGGCAAAGTCTAAGGCGCAACACTATTAACCGAAGGCAGATTTTGTTCCAATAGGTTTCTCAAGGAGATCCCCAAAGGGTTGAGTTATCACCCCTTAGGCTCATGGAGCTACATCTCATAGTCTTACGGGTAGGTCGTTCAATGATACTACGAATCCACCTATGGGTATGAGTTGCTTCAGTCTCTCCCTTATTATCAGACCAAGGGTGTTTACTTCTTGTTTTGACAATGTTGTCTATGAATTTATCTTTTGAGTTGTAATTTAGGAATAGCCACACAATACCTAACAAATGTTTATCTTGATTACCGATTTAAGTGTGCCCTAAATTATTTGGTGTGTTTTGATGTGTTCTTTCGATTTCTTGCTCTTGTTATTGCATTAAGAATGAGAAGACTCATCCATAGTGACAATCAAGTAAACATGTGCCAAACATGGCTTTCTCAAAAGAAACTAGGGTACACCGTTGAAGACCCAGTGGGGGGTTTGCCTAGCTCTTCCACTCTGAACCAATGATTGTTCCAACAGTGGGAGATAGTTTGAGCATAAGTCACTTGGTATCACTATAAATAAGTTTCTCAATCCGTTTCTAGGAATATTTAGGGGGTAAACTAGTGGAATGAGATGAATTCCAACGTCACTAGACTGAATTGTGGGTCGGTGATGAAATCCAACTCCCTAATTTTTAAATGAGACGTGCATGTGTGGTGTTCATTTTAATCTTGCGTAACATAAAATGCATCATATAACAGTAATGAATCTTTCCTATATGCCTAAGTGCAAAAATACGTGTCAATATTCAGAAATACGCATGAACTACTATGATTTTTATGAGCGCACCTTATTTCATGCAGCTATGGCCTCTAACGGGGCCTCAAAGCAAGAAAACAACATATAATGTCTAGCACGTTGGATTCTAGGGTGAATTTTTTAGGCATAAGACATTGTTCCTAGCAAAAACCTAGTGGAAATCTAAAAGAAGATCTAAGATATGCAAAATACTTAATTCTTTCTCCTTTTATTCTTTCAATTTCTAAACATAAATGTGCTTTAAGTTCTCTATTTTAGACACACAGAAGCAGACAGAAAGCTATAAAATATTAGAGAAGTTGTAACAACCTTTGATATAGCTCAGAGAGTCGATGTTTTGACCTCTACTAACAACAGCTAGTTCTTGGTCGTTGTTAGTAGGAGTGGCTAAAGCTCTATTGGCTGCTGTAGCTCATAGGGACTGATTTCTAGCTGATGTAGCTCAAAGTGGCTAGACCTGCACACAAAAATAAGTTAGTATTCTAGTAGCAAATGAAAAATTAGTGGAGGTCCCACCATGATCACCATCTGTAGTGACCTCGGGATGCACGCACCACTCTCTTTTTATGCTACTTGCAATGTTATTAAAAACCCAAGATGAAATGGAAGACAATGAAAAGCATATAACACAAAAATAACAAATATAGATCTCTTTATTTGTATTAAAACCCGATTACATGTCGGTACCTCTTGGGGATACCCATTTCAATACAATAAGGTTACAAATAGGCAAAGAGTGCCTCTTTTGCAAAGAGGTGGTGCGATTTCAAAAGCTTCCCGATTCTGCACACGAAAACATATGAGGGCTTATAGATACCTCCTTCTCCAAGTATGTTCCCTAGAGGGATCCCTTTCACTCTCGTATGTTGCAGACTCTGTCCGATGAACTTGTGGCCCTATAAGCAATGAAACAACAACACACGCTTAGATTTCTGAGAATGCCTCCCCAAATGAGGTTGTTAGCAATGGATATAACAAATGAAAGCAAGTGTAAACTAGACTAATGCTATGAATGTGAACGAATGAAATGATGCTATGCTAATGATGTGCTAAACAAATAATGAATCTAATGTCTAAACCTTAAGCTAATCCTGCGGACCACTGTCCAAGATAGCGACCACTAAAATTATTCTTGTCCTCTTTGCTCTAAATTTATGGATCAAATCTTGTATCCGATGTTGAAATAATGACTGCTATTCTCTTCAATCTATCAGGGCTTTGTCGTACACGCAATATCCAAGGGAACTCTTCAAGTCTCGAAAACTCTCCTCAATGACCAATATCGATAAAAGATGTATATATCTGATACCTGGTGCTCTTAGGCTTGCACATTTTATAGTGTGAAACCCTAGGTCTATGTCCAAGCCCTAGGAATAAATTTCTCATGCATCGTATGAGTTAGCATGAGAAGCTTTTTGTCTTTTCTATGTTTGGAGGTCAGTTAACTGAAATATAACTACCAACTTGAGTCTCCTATGCGAACTGGTCGTTAGCATGAGAAGCTTCTATCCTTTTTTTATGTTTGGAGGCTATTTAACTGAAGTTTAAATGCAAACTCAAGTCTCCTATGTGAATTGGTCATGCAAAGTTACTCCCGCTCAACTTTATTGCATGCAGACTGCCACTTTCACCCGTGATTAGGCCTGTTTGTCGATAAAACTGCTTTTAGGGTTTAGTCGCTATCATATGTAGCAACTAAGATCTGGTCATTGTCGTCTACAGTGGCTAAGGTCTGGTCACTCTAGGCTTGAGCAGCTAGGATCTGGCTGCTCTTGTCTTGAGCAGCTAGGCTTGGATGGCTTGAAAAAGCCCCAAATGAGTGGTGAGAACCACTATTAATGCTTGGAAAGTCCAAAATTATGTCATCTTATCTTATGGATGTGTCTATGTGAGTAGCTCCCATAAGCATGACATCATTTAGGTATCTACAACTATCACAATAGATATTTCATCTTATCATCCAAGCATTCTGCTATTCCAAGCTGCTTTCCACAAACTACTATCTTTGTTCAACATTCACAGCTCATTATCAGAAGAGGCATTTCATCCTTTTTGCCAATCATTCTACTATTTCAAGGTTCTTAGACCTCTCAAAAAACACCAACATTATCTTCAACAACTTAGGGTACATGTTCTTTCAACTATGGTTGCATTCTCTTCATGAATATTTCTCTAATTACTTCGTCCAATAATATCCTTCACCTCAGGCTATGTTTTTCTCCAACTCCAATTGATCTCACTTCTAAACTTCATAAATATTCCTCCAATATTATATATCCACTCTCCAAGCTTCAATCCTCCAAATTTCCTTCAAAATTTCTTGTAATCACTCGAGAACCTACAAACGTTTTTGATACTTATGTCCAATCTCCTTTGTTATGATATTTTGTCTTCACATCAACTCTTTTCAAATCTACATTCTCTCCACCCTAAAAGCTAATGAGCGTGGCTTTGATACCACTATTAGCAATATAATGTTATTAGCACAAATTTAAGCACATTCTAGAACAAATAAATCAATCAATATCAATACCAATATCATTCATCAATAAATATTAATATTCTCATAAAATCACATTTAAATCTTTATTTCAAAACTCAAGCAATGCATAAATCAAAGCTTATTTGAGTTATAAATTACATATTTTTTTTTTAATATAAATATTTATGAGACTTTTCACATTACATGACTCTTGGAATTTGTTTTCCTCAAACTCACGAGAGAACTTGACTCTTCCTCTTCTTTCTTAACTAATAAGTCCCACATATTATATAAAGATAAAGTATCTTATGATTGCATATAACTCCCTACTTCTCAACTAGACACATAACACATAGCTCTTCACTTTCTAACTAGACATCCCACACACTTAAATACATGACACATGCTCACACATACTATATATATATAATCAAACTCACACCTTAATATAAATATTTACAATGAGACCAAATAATGTAATACTTGTTGGAAATTTGAGGTAATTTGAGGCATTTTATGTTGTCATTGATGTCACATGGATCATTGATGTCACATGGATCACATTGAGTTTTGGTGGCCAAAATATTTCATAAATAAGCATTTATGATATTTTGGAAAGCATGGCTATTTACAGGGTTTTTGTGAAAACCAAGGCAGGCAAAATAAAAGGTTTTATTTAAAACCATGGATGGCAGATTTGAAATGGGTTTTTCTTAAAACCCAGGTTGGATTTTCGTTTCATCGAAAAAGGTGCCCCGATGAAGGAGATAATTAATTTTAAATATTTAAGTTTAAATTTTAATCATTTAAAATTAAAATTTAAAATTAAAATTAAAATTAATATTTTATTATTGTCGACGTCAAAAAGGAGGAGGCAAATAATATTAAGTCATAGCCGACGTCAAAAGAAAAAGGTGGGCATATATAAATATGCCACTAAACTTTTTATTTTCCCTAAGTCCTCGATGAAGATAATCCGTTCGAAGCGCTAAGGGAGCAGAAGTGTCGTATTCATTCGAAAACCAGCGAAGAGAAGAGGGAACAAAGGTAAGGGAGGTTCCTTACCTATCACCATAGGCGCTTGTGGCCTAGCGGCAAGAGGAAGGCGCGTAAGGTGTTTAAGCACCAGCAGATCCAAAGTTCGAATCCCGCCGACGCTGGTTTTTGCAAGGTAAAAAGGGAGAACCTTTTGCGCACGTGGTTTTTGAGGGCAAGTTCGGAGGAAGCAAGAAGGAGGTCTTGCGCTCTTGGTTTCTATGTGAGCGGTTGGCTCATGTGGTTGTTGGCACCATGGTTTGAGTGGTGCAGGGGCAGCGATAGGGGATCGAATCCCGTTGAGGTTAAAGGCAAGTTATTAATTTTTCAAATATTTTATTTTTCTAAGGTTGCCCTAGGAGAGATAAGGTTTGTGGTGCATGTTGTGAAAAGGAAATATTTCTGGTGATTTTCCTTTTAGAAGTATATCATATTATATATCGTTGGAAAGCTTATTTCGAGGGCTATTTGATTATTTTGTTTAGAAGGAGAAATAAGGTGTACATAAAGAGATATTTCTATTTTTTGTAAAAGGGTTCAAGTGAAGGTTGTTTTGTTCTTTTCAAAGTGTGTTGAGTGTGGCAGATTTTCCAAAGGGGTTTCTTCATCTTCATAAAAGGTATGGGCACATTCTCCTATTGATTGTCTATGGTGGTTGATTTCTGAAATATCATTGGAGGGAAAAGGATTGTTTGTGGTTTCCTTTTCGAAAGTGGTTGATTGAATGCTTCAAGGTTTTCTGAATTGAGAGTTGTGTTTAAACCTTGTTTTATAAGCATAGTTGTTGAAGCCCATTGGTTGTGAAAGAACATGAGTTAGAAAAGAACATGAGTATCATTGTTATGTGAGATTTGTAATTGAGCATTGTTGGAAACATTTGAGTTGGTTGATACATACTTGGACTAGGGTTGTGTGAGGAAGAATTGTCCCTTGTGGTGATTAGTTGAGATTGAGTTTAGAACATATTGAGTCTCTAACAATTCTCTTTATGGTTCTATAAGACTTGGGTTGAGTTGAGTTGAATAAGCCTAGTCAAGTGATGTGTGAAGTGATTGTTCAAGTCCTATGAAACAAACTATTCCATTATTCTGATTTGAGTTGAGTTGAGATTGAGATTAGAACATATTGAGTCTCTAACAATTCTCTTTATGCTTCTATGAGTTGATTGAGTTGAGATTGAGCCTAGAACATATTGAGTCTCTAAAAATTCTCTTTATGCTTCTATGAGTTTATTTGAGTTGAGTTGAGTTGAGATCATTGTGGATCATTGTTGTCATCCATTGAAGAGTACATTGCCATTCATTATTGAGTTCATATTTGAGCTTTGCCTTGATAGATTTGTGGATGAGATTTGAGTGCTACTTGAGCATGATTGATTGAGCCTTTGAGAAGGTATTTGTGGACAATTTTGGAACAAATTTGTGGATAGATTTATGGATAGATTTTGGGCAAGTTCTTGGTGAGCTTGCTAGAGCATATTTGGACAAGTTCTTAGTGAGCTTGTTAGAGCAGATTTGGGCAAGTTCTTGGTGAGCTTGCTTGAGCAGATTTGACAAGTTCTGTGTGAGCTTGTTAAGCAGGTTTTATGTGAGCCTATTGAGCAGGTTCTTAGTGAGCCTATTGATAGAGCTTTGGAGGTGATAGAGTACAGAGGATAGAGTCTCAGTGGATAGAGATCCAATAACCAACATAGTTGAAGATAGATCTGAGTGAGGAGTCTTCAAGTGGAGAGAGGTCCACCAATCAATGCAGTAGAGAGACAGAGTCTTCTAGAAGATCACATAGCCAGAGCAGAAGGGGAAAGAGTTCTCCTATGGAAGAGATCCATGAACTTGAGATTAGGGGATCAACATCTCCTTTGGACAGAGATCCATAAACATTGTAATTGGGAGTGATTCCCAAAGATATTGATTGAGAAAGTTTTAGTAAAATATTTTCTCCGTGGAGTAGCCCACATTGGGTGAACCACGTAAATTGTGGTGTCTCTATTGTGTATGGTATTTTGTGCATTGCTTTGATTACTACTATTGATACTTCTATCTATACACAACATAATATTGAATTGGAAGAAAAAGTAAAAAGTGGTCTTATACTATTCACCCCCCTCTCAAGTATAAGCTTGTGTTCTTCAATTGGTATCAGAGCGGGTTCCTTAGAAAAGGCTAACAACTTGAGGGTAGATTCTATAAGAACACAGATGGCTTCATAGAATGGATCATCTACAAATAAGGCTCCATTGTTTGATGGTAACAATTATGCTTTCTAGAGCATGAGGATGAAGAACTACTTGATATCACAAGGATATGAGGTATGGAAAATGGTTGAAAAAGAGTATAGGGTTGAAGGTGATCCCGAGGTAGATAAGACTATCAAGAAATTGGTTGAGATCAATGCAAGAGCAATGAATTGTATTTTGAGTGGGCTTCATGAGACAGATTTTGCAAAAGTCATGGTATGTACTTCAGCTAATGAAATGTGGACCAAGTTGTGGAATACTTATGAAGGAGATTCCAAGGTAAAGTTGGCAAAACTACAAACTCATAGAAAAATATTTGAGGAATTGAAAATGGAAGATTCTGAAGATATTGCAAAGTTTTTACTTCGAGTTGATGAAATCACTAACACCATGAGAGGCCTAGGTTTTGAGATGAAAGAATCAGAAGTTACTCAAAAGGTTTTGAGATCACTTCCCATGAAATATGATTCTAAGGTTTCAGAAATAGAAGAGACAATGGATATCAACAAGCTAACAATGGAAGAATTGCAAGGTACTCTCACAACTTATGAGATGAGGGTAAGTAAGCATCAGGTTCCAATAAAAGAGATTGCATTCAAGGCTTCAGAAAAAGAGAAAGGGAAAGTTTCAGAAACAAGTAGAGTTCCAGATAATGATGAGGAAGCTAACTTCATCAAAAGGAATAAGGACTCAAGGAATTTTAGGGATATAAGGAAAGTCAGATGCTACAAGTGTGGTGATCTTGGTCACTATGCATACAAGTGTCCACATGAAGAAAACAATGATGATGAAAAATAGGGTCACAGAAGAAAAGAAGATGGAAAGCATAAGCATGACAAAGATGACAGATTCAAGCAAAACAGGTATGAGAAGAAGAAAATTTTTCGTAAGGCAAAGAAATCTTACTACATTGTAGAAGCAAGTGATAGCTCAGATCATAGTGATAGAGACAAATCAGATGATGAAAAGGAAGAACATTTATTTCTAGGAATAGAAGGTGAAAGAGAACAATGCTTTGTG